>JAQFVV010006232.1:1771427-2371427 GCA_028023455.1 Epiperipatus broadwayi
ATGATTACAAAGTAAAAAATTAAAAGGGTTCATTCAGTATATAAATATAAATGAACTTAATACTGTATGGAAAAAAATACCAAATTCATTCAGAATAAAACTAAAAATATACAGTACATGTATTAGTTACATTTGGTGAATTAATTTTGAATTAATTTTTTTTGTCAAATTGAAATTGCTATCATTGTAAATCTAAACCATTTTCAGTAAGAAGGGGGAGGGCAGTAGAGAAAATAAAATTGTTTCAGATTTATGCAATTAATATCAAAAAAATTTAAATGTGAATTAAATGTAATACTGTCAAGTATTGGTGGTCGAGAGGTCAGTGACAGCTGCTTTACAAGCAGTTGTCCTGGGTTAGCGGGTTTGCTTCCCAGCTGATGCTATGACACATGAGAAAAAATATAATATTTACTCTGCTTCCTTGATTTTAAATCATTTTGCAATTTTTTTCAGATATTCAGTGTTATGGTAACATTGTCACACAGGTAAAGAAAAATTGCAGTCATGAGAAAAATATATAAATTTCATTTAACATAAAACTAAAAGTAATTTTTGTCATATGTATTATCAATATAAATTTTGGATTAAAATTTTTAATACACATGCTAATTTCAATCAAATCAAAATTGTTATCAATTGTACATGAATTACATTTTTGAAAAAAAAAAGTGAGAATAATTTTATGAAATTAACAATAAATTATGTTATGAAAATGCAAATTAAATAAAGTGAATAAGATTAATGCTTTTAATTTTTATTCAAATAGTTCATAACTTTGCCATCAAAATGTATTGCACTATTCGACAAATTGCTAAGTCATTGCAAAAACATGATTACTGTTCATGATAAATAATAACATGTCTACCCCCCTCCCCCCAAATAACTACCATAGCTATCATATTTGCTTATTTAGATAATCTCAGTACACATTTTAATAAAAGCTTTAAATATTGACTACAATATGCAAACTTAGAGAACATTAGATTTTTTCCATTTGTTTCAATACATCATAATTTTTTTAAAGTTGACTGTGATTAGATTTCTGTAATGTATAATAACAAATGTATAATGTATAATAATAAATAACAAGGTTTTATGATCAATCATATAAGCTGTTATTAAACTTTGTTTTCTTAATTATAATAATTTCACATAAATAATATAAGACTGTAGTACAAATTTTAAAAACATGAAACTTCAGTATGGATATTTTTTCAGCATAATGAGAAACAGTTATGTGGAAGAACATATAAAAAATTGTTAAATGTTAGTTTAGTTTCACATTTCAGTCCATTTTGTTGTATTTTGTGCATAGTGAAAACATGCATTTTTTTCCTGGTGATATTAAACACTTTTTGAAGAGATTCTGTTTTAAAGTCATCACAACAACTAATTTGACCATGAAAAAAATCAAGATAATCTTTGAGCTTGGAAACCAAAATGGATATTGTTCATCGCTGGTAAAAAAGGAAATCATGACATATGTTTATCTAGGGGTTCATCTGCATATACTTTCATCACCATTTTAAAAAAATAAAGACAAAATAGAACAAAATGCTCAAAACATTATAGGTGTCTCCAAACTTTCCAAAATCATGACAGTCTTTATTCAAAACACTAGACAAATTTCTGCTACAATGGATTGATTCACATAATCACCAAGGAGTACTATTATCCTTTTTATTAATTCAGTTGACAGTAATAACAGTTTTTCAAGAACTTTGGCAAATAGTGATTGATGAGCTAGGTGAAAGTATCAGAGATTTAGATTTTAAAAGCAATCATAGATGGTTTGATAGATTTTGGAAGTGTGGATATTGTCACAATACAAAAATTATTGGAGAAGCAAGCTCAGCCGATAGTATTGCAGCCACAAATTTTCCCATTTGATTTATTAAATATTTTACAAGAAGGATAATGTATCAGAAGCAAACCTTTAATATTGATGAAATTGGCCTTTTTTGAAAATGAATGCATTCATGCATTTACAAGCCAACTAAGGATCATCTTATATAGAAAATTTAGAAAGCCCCTTCTCATTTACCATCCTGAAAATCCAAGTGCTTTTAAGGAATTATGAGACAACAATGGATTTTTAGAATGTATAAATGATGTCTGTAGTGATGATTGGTGAATGGATTACAGGAAGTAACAACTTTAAGCTAAGTGGAGATTTAAGTTCCATTATAGTACATTCTTATATATTTTAAATGAATACTTGAATAATACACATAGCACAGTTTGCACAAGCATATAATGTATGTCAAGGATTTTAAAACATTTTATATATAATAGATATGTGATTTTTAACGTTGTTCATAATTTATAGTGTAATTATTTATCTGGGGGTAACCAGCCAATTTTTTCCACATAGACATCTATTATAAATACTTATTCTCTGTAAGACACTCTTGTTTAAAGAAGAGTTTTGGGAAACCAATTGCCTTCACAAAGTGAAGTAAAGATGTATTTGACTAAAGGAAAATTTTAGTTTTTATTAAATATCTGATATTTTAAATTGTGAGTCAAAAGTTAAAATTTCTAGTGTTAGCTTAGATACGCAACGTTTTTTACAATATTTAGTTTCTACTGATAACAGAACTACAAAAACAGTAGAAGAGAACAGTCGTCCTTTTGTTAAATGTAAAACTGATTCCAGTGTGTCTGCAACTTTATCTGATTCTTTTCGGATAACTAAAAATTTTAATGGCTGAAGTTTTATTTGATTCTTTTCAAATAACTAACAATTTTAAACCTATTTATGCTAATGTTTTAAAAGATAAAACTGAACAGGATGTTAATGAAATAACTCTAAAAAATATAAAGATATTTTTAATTTTGATAATGATGATTACAGTAATACAATTTTAATGAAACAGAAAACTACTGATTTATGTTAATGCTGAATATTTAAATGCATGTGATAAATATATGACAATTCCAACAAATGTGCTCAAATATTTTAAAAAGTGTACAAATATTAAAACTTCTATTATAGAAATGACAGATATTAATATTTCAATTATGAAGTTACCTATTGATTAGTTTTATACTTATTTATCTGAAAAAAAGCTAGATGGTCAATGATATATATATAAACTTAGACAAATCTAATAACAGATATTTTATTATAGAATTCTTTAATGTGGTTCAGAAGCAAATATTTGAAGAAAAAAAAACATTGTTCTAATGGAAAAATTATTTGCTATATAGATAAATCTGACTGGAAAAATTAGAAATTGTAATGTTCATTTTAAGGCCCAAGATCTTCAGGACTTGTTAAAAAGCTATGGAATGGTGTCTAATTTAATTAATTATTACAAAGAAGAGCCACCATGCTAATGTTAACCATTATAGCAATTTTCAGTATTTAATTAAACAAAAATATTCAAGTAACAGACATTCCAACATTGCATGCAACAGATTCATCATTTTTCCCCACCACTTGTAAAAAAACATTCTATCTCAGTGCCTTTATTATAAAGCCAGAAACATACTTGTTAATGAATGTCCCAGTCAGTTTGCAAACATTGTGCAGTTAAAAATATAGGATACATCAGTGCAAACCTATCACAATTAATATGGATAGATACAAACAATGTGAATTAACTGAAAAAACAAACTAGCTAGCCTTACTTCAAGCAAAGAAGGTAAATATATATCTCAATGGAAAACTATGTTTGAAAATTTTACACCAATAAATAAAATCATACTAAAAGCAAACAATCTATATAATGCTAATGCCAGTTCTAATGTCTCTGTAGCAGAATTGCAAACTGCAAGTATTAATGATAATCTATCATCTCCTTTCTCTGATGATAAATACCAATTAGTGAAAGCAAAATCCAAAATTCAAATGCCTAAAAGGAAAGAGTATAGCTCAGTAAACATAATGAACTAAAACTTAGGAAAAAAGCTATTGCAAAACATTAATAATCTAAATTTATTGGCACAACATGTAAAACAGAATCTCTATCATACAATGCACCAGTACATTGACACAGGAATAACTACTACATCAATCAGGAGTGGATATGCACAGAAGAACACAAAAAAAACAAGGACAATATAAATACTACAGTAAATCATAATATAGATTCAGAAATTGAATCACAACAAAGTATTACATTCAATGTAAAATATTTGATAAACAATCACTTGAACAATTACATGGGACTAAGTAATTCAAATTTAATCATTAAAATACAAGTGAAATGAAGGCTCAAAACAAATTCCAAGGTAGGTTCACTAATTTCACAGTGATCTTTTAATATTAATATTTTCAATTTTATTATAACATTTTCTTGTCTAATTTTTACTTATTTTACTTACTTCCTACATTAAATAATAAGCTATATATTATCCTTCATTCTCTTTAACTATCAGTATGAGTTTTTTGATTGCTCACCCCAGTGTATTTGCACTTAACTATTGGATAAGTCAATTTTCTTCTCATATACTTTTTTTGCTCTGTAAAATCTATTAAATCCTGCATAGTAGCTAAGTAAATTTGAATACTATAAATTTTCAATATCCAATATTTTTGTTCATCATAGATCCTCTTTTCAAACTTTTAAAATATTATATTTGGATCAGTATATGACTATAATTATACTACAACATTTGGCTTTTTACTCTTAACTTAGTAATGTTTATATAATTAATCAGTCTAAATCCACCAATTAATAAATTATATAAATTTAGTATTAGTAACAAACTGTTATCCTATCATAATTATGAATGACTTTAACATGTTCTATATGAACTTTGTATTAAAACATCTCTACTTAATTAATAAGAATCTTATGAGTGCTGAAGGATTTTTTCCAACTAATTCTATTTCCTTCTATACTAAAAACACTTCTTAATACTTACATATTAGTCCTGTGACACAGAGCACATATTACACATGCTGTGCCTTATCACACTCATATCAATCCACTGATAACTTTCTAATCTTATGGTTTGACCAAAATAATGTGTACATGGATCTTGTACATGGTATGTTTGTAAGATTTACAAAGTTATCAGTAGGTTAAATATGTATGTGAAAAGGTATAGCATGTCTAATACATGCTCCATGTTGCAGGACTAAAAATACTTCTTTCACACAAAAAATTTAAACATTTTGGGGCATAATTTACCAAAGAAACTGATCATAAAAATTAAATTTTTAACACCAGTTAAAAAAATAATTAATTTGCCATTCACAAATATATTTCACATGAAAAATATAAAATATGGTGTGGAATATAAATTAATAACAGTACTAAACATATGAATTTGACCAAAAAATTAATATTAAAACAGCAATTTTTTAAACAATCAATATGAGATGTCATTATGTTACTTATATGACATTTACACAAAAAAATATAAAATTTATAACAGCACTAAAGATATGAATTTCAGTAAAAAAATCACCAATCTTAAAAAGTATATTTATATGTTTTACAGGAAAAAAATTAAAGCATGATGTGGAATATACATTTATAACAATACCAAAAATATGAATTTGACCATAACATCAATATGTAAAATACGATATGTCATTATGAACAAAGCAATGACTAAATTACAAGAATTACCTAAAATATTATTTAAAAAGCATAAAATATACACATATGTTATTTATCATGCTATATATAACAGAAATTGTTGCAATTAATAAATCTAAGTTGTTTCTTATACTTTATTATAAGTTAATCAAATTTTCTGGAGAAAATGGAGAGTTCAAATAAAAAAAATTTCCGTTCAAAATGAACATGTGATTGTGCAGTATATCACCTGAATGGGGTTTTGTTTAAAAATGGTAATAAATATATATTTTTTTTAAAAAATTTAAAAAAAAAAATTCTTAAAATAAGAAAATATAACTTTTATTAATTATTCATATTGGTGACCATTTTTTTTAATTTCGTTCATTATGAAAATGAACACATCATCTTATGACATCTACACCACATAAATTCAGACAAATATGAATCTAGGTGTTGTCATGATGTTCCTCGCTGTTGTTTATTATGCAATTTTCCTGCACCCCAAAGTCTTTTGATGTTTTGGGAAAATACAATTATTTACTCACTTAAAATCAAATGAATTAAGCAACAATAAAATTGAATTAGACAATAACTATAAAGAAAAAATGCAATGCAACTGAAATCAAGCTGTTGGCAGAATGAAATCTTGACAAAAACTGAGCAAAAAAAAATTGGTTTTGGAAAAAAAGAAATTATTTTATTACCAGATTGAAGATTGGATAAAAATCACATTTATTTTGATTTATTTTACCTAATTACAATAATACACATTTATTGTGGATGTGAAAATGCACAACAGGTCTAATATATGCTGTCACACAGGTCTTATATGTAAGTACCCACTTCTCTAATAGGTCCCCTTCTATCATAAATTTTAATTATTTTTTTCTCTTTGCATTTATCACTTATCTTAAATTGTTAAGTATTTAATGATTGTCAAAATATTTCTTTAACTTAATGTGTTTCTATGTTGTTGATGAAGGTTATAACTAACTACATTTCAAATAAATTAAAGATGTTTTATATGAATTTCAGTTTGGAATTTAGAAGAAAAAGTAAAACAAAAAATGCATGGAATAGGAAAGATAAAAATTAAAAGATATAGTTGTAAAAATAAGTATCTATCTTGTAAAAACTTTCACTATAATAAATTGAACTATTTGATGGATGTTCTAAAATTATAAAAATATATGTAAATAAGAAATAAATTTTAACAAATCTGTATTTCAAATACCTTAGTAAAATAATGAACCTCTAGAGATAGAAGACTCAAAGTATTTGGATTGTGGCTTAGAATATCAATCACTTTTATGCTTGAACAATAATTGAAACTTTAAATAATCAACTATTTAATGAAATTAATGTTATTTTTTTAAAAAAAATAAAAATATAAAATGATGATACTATATTTCTCCTACTCTTTTGAATATTCATTTATGTTTGTTACCATGAATATTGTTTTGAAAGGATGCAGATATCACTAGGAAATGAGATTTTGTTGTGTAAAAATCTTATAAGCTAAAGAGATTAACAAATAATTAAGATGCATTTAAAAAAATACTAATTGAATAGATGTTCATTCTTAAAGTATAATCTGAGAATAAATACAATTAAAACTAATGCAATGGATATAGATAAAACAATAAAAATGTTAAAAAGATAGTTAATTAGGTGGTATAAAGCAAGATAATGAGTGGTGTATTGAAATGATAATAGAAATAGTGAAAAACTTTAGTTCCCAATAGCAAAGGCTAAAATGTTATTTTATCAGTTTGTAAAAATGGAATTAAAAAAGTTTATAAGTACATAGTTATATGTTGGTCTATTTTCATTATCTATTTGAATTATTAAATGTTTTTTTTTTTTAAAATAAAAAAATCCATAATCGCATTTCTAATTCATTCAACTAGTAATAACACACAGATTAGTAAGCAACACAATGGAGTGCTTATTTTTCTTAAAAAATGTAAATAAAAGTTTTAAATTTTTCTAAAAGTATTTAATAATTCAATTAGATGATGGTTATACTCCAATATATAAAAACAATAATAATTATATCATTATAAATCTTCAGATAATCAGATTTATAAATCATTTTGCTTGATGTGTTATTTTGTATGAAGCCAATTTGAAGAATAATGGGTAAATTTTAACATGAAAAAAATTGATTAAAAATAAATAGATTTACATATATTTAAAAGCAGAGGAATTATATATATATTGTACCATGTTCGAATATGTTAACCTCGAAACACCGGCCTCTTAGGCAGAGAAGAACATATTCAGAGAGTATGTATGCCCAAATGACAGCTATAAAGTATATAACTAGCGTTACATTTCCAGGATATAACTTCTTCTTGACTGTTGAATTCAACACCAGAGTTCAAAGCACTTTTTTGTTTCATGTGGACATGGGCACCAGCTATTTATTCTGAAAGAATAAACAATGCACTTTGAGTAATGGCCACTAACTCAACACCTAAATCCATGACTAGCTCAGTTATTTGTAATCACTATCCGATTATACATAATTAGTGGTTAAAAGAATTGATAAAAGAATTGTAAAAGGAATTTATAAAAGAGATTGATAAAAAGAATTGATCGACAAATAGAGTTTAATTTTAAAGACAATTTATTAACTAACATTAATTTACTGAATTTAAACATCTTTATAATTTAATATAATACACACATATTTTAAATTAACATTTCTAAACTAGTTTAAATATTCTTGTAGATTTTAATAATAGAACACTGGTATTTATCTAATTTAACTAATAACACTGATATAATGATCATGCACATATTAACTCATATAGAATTCACAAATATAATAATAAAGCATTAATAGCATTTGAAACTGAAACACACATATCAATAGTTCATTTTATGTATGATATAGAGTTCATATAATTAGACTCTTGGAGGATTCACGTGAATTAATGCAATGCAATGGCTATTACAGTATAAACGAAATAAGCAAATGTTTTACCTAGGATTTTGAATGTAGATGTAGAATTTTGTTCTCTTTGGTGGCTGCTTTCGGTGAGAATATTTCCATTACAAATGCTTCCAGCTGGCTGCGACATTTCCTTGATGAGTTTCATTATTCTTCATAATTATTATTATTGGAGACAATTAGATATTGACGGAGATTTTCTAAGATGTTATGCTGACATTATTTCATGGGCAGATCTTGATGTTTTCATCGGACATCAGGCTGTGGAGAGGAATGAATTTCCCAAAAGCTGCTCAACACTGTATTTTTTGTTTCTAGATACAATTAGCTTAACTGATTGAAATTAACTGACTCAATTGATTTGTGAACTGAACTAACTGTCCGATAAAAAAAGGTCTATTTATACCTGCAATGTGTTGTCCTTGTAATATCCTTTGGCATTATCTGTTGTTGAAATTCCATTGATAATCTTATGCTTTTGGGAATTGTTTAATTAGTAATAGCCATGCAAAAATGTGTTGTTTTATTTTATTAATAGCCATTGCCATGTTTTTAATGATAATCTTCTTTTACATTTTTTTATTTATTTACAATCACACATATATACGCACATATATATTATAATACAATTTACTATTTAGTTTTTTAAGATGACTTTTCTTTTACTTAAACTCGAATGAAAAGAGATTTATATTTTTAAACTTTTTAAATTATATTTTTACGAATACTAATAAAAAACTCTTTACAAAAATAAACTGTAATAAACTCTTCAACATCTAATTTTACGTTTTTCTTTTATGAAAGATTATTTTAATAATTTTTTTAGATAAAATTATATGTGCCAATATCAATATTGGTACAATATATATATATATAGTAACCCTCCTCCAACACCTCTTCTACCTTTCCTGTCAACAAATACCTGGGGTACCAAGTCTATAACTACTAATCTGATATCATTTTAAATTATTAATGAGACTCTTAAAATGCTGTCCTACCTTAGCTTACCTCAGTTGGGGGTTACAGAGATCTATAAGGTGTAAAATGTATACTAGATATGTGAGGAAACATTATAATTAATAGGAACAAAACATTTATTAAGTTTTAAAATAAATAAATAATTGGAATTGGTAAAGTTCTACCATTTAAATTGACAAGTTATACCTCATCTCCTCCCATCATCCACATGCATTGAACAACCTCTACTGTGTGATAAAATTAAATTAATAAAATGAAGATATAATGCTGATTAACTATACTATATGGTAAGTTAGAGTTAAATACAAAATAAAATATAATATTACTTAACTTTTAATTAGACACTAATTTAAACTAAGTAACTGAATTAATGTCTAATTTGAATACTAAGGGAATACCTCAGGGAATTAATTTATTTCATGGTTTAATTTTAAATCTATACTTTTGAACAACTACTTACTAATTTACTATTATAAAAGAAATGACACAAATTAAGCATTATTCTAATAAAAATGGAAGTAGTTAGATAATGAAAGAATATAGTGCATTTTGATTTTAATTCATCATTTAAATAATAACTGAGTAATAAAATTTTCAGAGAATCATTAAATAATCAAACATTTCATATAGTGTTTGGATTAAGAAAAACAACATCATCAGATCTAGACATATTCATCATTAATTATGGAATAGTGCAATCATATCATATTGGATATGTAAGTGTATGTGCATGTGTGGAAATATAGAACATAAATGCATATCAAAAAGAATTCTGAACAAAGCTTTAAATAAATAAAACATTTATTACTAGATAATTAAATAAACATTTGCTTTTCTACATTTATGTGTATACATATTTTGGAATAATTCCAGCATCAATGATTAAATAGCCTACATGAAAATAAATAACATAAAAATAACTTTCTGTATTTTATTTCAACATATGCCAGCTATCAGTCCATTCTGATAAGCTTGTGAAAAGAAACCTTATAATACTGGCACTAAAATAATAAACATGAAACTAAATTTCTTGGTATTTTTCATATAAAATATACTCAAGCTATCAGTCAATTCTGATAAGCCTATGACCCAGAAACATTATAATACTACATTAAGATAACTAAGTATGAAATTAACTTCTTGGTATTTCACTTCAAATACACCTACATTACAAGTCATTTCTGATATGCTTATGGGAAAGAAAACTATTTAAACATCATGCCAGAATAATTAAATATAATTTTTTTTTATTTCTAATATACTCAAGCTATCAATCAATTCTGATATGCTCATGAAAAATAAAACTCTATTAACCACTGACACTAGAATTATAAAAAGCGAAACTAAAATTCTTGGCATTTTTACTTCAAATGCACATCAAAATAAATCTATGAGTAAGAGGTCAAGCTGTCCATCACAAACCAAATGAATAATTCTATCAAATGGCTACACTTTATTTTCTTTGGCTTGCTCATTCAAAATGAGGTTGAAACATTCTGAGAGTTGATGGTATAAAACCTAAATTAATTAATATGATATGATTTGAAACAACGATTAAAGAGTTACACATTAATGATGGATTTTCTCCATATCTTCCAAATTAATAATATTTTATGCATGCATCTGAATTGTACTATCTGTTACAAAATAATTACATAGCTAAATCCAATTGGTTTACTTATGAAATTGGGATAAATGTCATAATATGGATAATGGCAATGGTCAACCAAGCTTTAACACTAATTCTACTTCAGCTGTTCTGTGAAAAAAATCAATTCTACCTTTACTTTCTTATCTTATCAGCAAACTATCTTACACTTGGCTATGAATAAATGATGGAAAAGCATTCCACATAAATACATGAGGGATAAAAAGATTTTCTTAACTCTAATCATTTAAATAATAGAACACAATTACTCCCTAGCCAAATTCTGAGGCTTAGATGCTGGTTCACACATTGTCTCATCACCAAAATCAAGGGAAATACACTACTTGACTTCACATACTATAATTATTATAAAATACAACTACTCAATCTGAAAAATCTAATCCATTCATGACTAATATTCAAATAAATTACGGGAGAGTTCTCTCAATCCCTGACAATACAATGTATAACACAAAAATTTCCTTCTGCATAGCCACTAAATACATTTCAATCTAAGCACAAAAAAATAATAAATTCACTCAAACAAATTCCTAACCTTTCCATTTCTTTTTGGCACATTTTATCATCCAAAACTGATGGAAATTAAATTATTTCTATTTTCAATTCAAAAATTATATAACTGGATTATAACAGACAGGTATATAAGCACAATAATGCATATACAATTTCAAATCACATTCGATAAAGAAATATTGTAACCACATTAATTAATAAGTTATAAAAGAAATAATGAATAAATTTCTCATTTCTGGTGAACTTGGAAATATAATAATTATTAATAAATAATCAAAGGCAAACTAATCCTTTAGTGTATTTGGCATTAGCCCATAAATTAAATTAAAAATCTGGTTTGGGATAAACAAATCTTTAAATTTGGAGTAAAATAATTATTAAGAAATAAACCTCATAACTTCTTAAAAACTCAAAGATAAAGTAATAAATTTTATGCAATCACCTCTTCTCAAAATGAGCTATTGGCTCCTAAATAGCAAATAGATATTTCTACTGCCAAAATTGCATATAAAAATACAAGTACACAATAAAAACTTTTAAAAAATAATAACTAATTACCCAGTATAATATTTCTCCATATATTTTTCTTAGACATTCTTTAAGAGAGAAATAATAATTAAATAATAATAAAAATATATAAGACAAATAATTAATCTACTTATCTATCAAATGCTAACAAAAATAATAATAATCATTAAAGGTTTTTTTTTCTCAGCTGGAACAAAAAGTTCATTTATAGTCTGTAGGTGGCCCATCTGGTCATTAATGAAAATGATGATGATCATTTGTATAATCATGAATATGGATAAACACAAAAATTTCTTGCAGGAAGATAAATAATATTTATTGGATTCAATTGGAGAGCACTTCAAAGTTGATCCAATTTAAAAGCATTTCAAAGTTTTTAGTGACAGTTAATGAAATTTCTGGTAATATCACATATGAAAATTTTCATTATGGTAAGTAAATATTTAATACTGCATAAGTTGAGCAATAATTTATTATTTAATTCATTAGACTTATCTAAGCATTTGTTCCACATTTTCAAAGTCATTCACTAGGCAAATAACTACTTAGTTCAAAAATCCATTTAAATTTACATAATTTTATTCATAATGTACTTTAATAATAAAATAATCAAACATAAATGAGAAGAACAATAAAATAAAATAAATTCACATCCAGTTTCATCCTCTTCTACCCATCATTTATCAGCACATTTAGAGATAAGTTAATAATTCATTAATTATATGTCACACATTTAGTTTCTTATTTCTGGATACAAAATGATTAGGTATATTTTTGTCAATAATAATAATAAAGCATGTTATAATAGGTTATCTGCACACATTCTTCCATTTAAACTTTTATTCCTTTATAGCTAGCAAAAATTATCAACAAAGAGTCTCTGAAGTGCTTAATGAAAAAGTTCAGCATAAATTTTCCAGCATAACAATAAAATTCACACATTCCAGTTATTTCTTTAGTGTTAGAGAATAAATATAAGTAAATCAAACTTATAATGTAGACACACATTTCAATTACTTCTTTAACATTAGCGATAAAATTTAGGTAAAGTAGATTTGACATATAAACATGCATTTCAATTATTTCTTTAATCCTTTTCCCGCCTCTTATGAGGTCTCTCGTCGACAGCTTACGTCACTCTAATTTCATTAGTTTTAATGGTAGAATATTCGTTTGACAGTTATTGATTAGGTTTTTAAAAGTTCTGTAAGATGGTGCCCTTTTCCGAATTATTTTACAAGTAAAAAATAAAAAAAACTGCATTTAAACCTAAACAAAGAAAGAACCTTGTCGGTGATTGGCTGTCAGCCAGCTCTCAGCCAAAAAAGACATTCTGATTGGCTGGAAAGAACAAAGAAACCGCCTGATCAAAGAAAATAAAGAAAATCGCTGAGGTTTTCATTTTGAATATAATTTTAAAGAATATTAAGTATATATTGAGTAATTACAAATCATTTTCAGAGAGAATACTAAAAAAACAAAATTATTTTTGAAAAATATTGAGGATTTTAGTAAAAATATTTAAGATTTAGCAAAAAGAAATATTTACTTTTCTATAACGTAAAAGACATTTACGTCACGAACTTTTTGTTTATATGATAGTTTTTATGTTGCCGAAATTGAATATTTTATAATAAATAAATAGCAATTTATTTTTGAAAGACCTTTCGTTCACTTTTATAACCTGACAATGTATTAATATACTTTTTATAAACGAATATAAAGTCAATATGATATTAAAGGTGAAAATATTTTGACAATTGACTTGTCTTCAGTTTGTGAGCCGGCCAATTAAAAGCTTTGATTTTTAGCTGACACAACCAATAATATAATTAGCGGTTAAAAGGTTAATCTTTAATATTATAAATTAAAGTTAAGCAAAGCAAATTTATAATATAAGCACACATACACATCTCAAATGATGATTTTAGAATTTAAATTAGTCAATTAGAAGCAGGGAAGTGGTACCTTGTTTCTATCATTGTTTATGTTTATATATTACTTTCTTATTTTCCTCAGTAGAATTTCTGAGCTGTTTTTATCCAGAAAATCAATAGAGGTTTTATTTTTAAGCTTGGACTATGGAAGAATCAATTTGTAGTAACAAAATTGTATTAATACAAATCTTTTTTGGAGAGAGAATTGTTGAAATCAGAAAAGCAAAGCCAACTTTTTATAAAAGAATTCCCCTTTTATATTACATTACTATCCAAGCATCTGTTCTTCCACCAATCCAAGGGTCATTCAAAAGTTCAACTCTGGAAAAAAGTTTCCCCTCCAATTGTACTGAGCTAATTAGTTACAAATATGCAAGAATCTTTCTCTCTTGAAAAAAAAGAAAAGAAAAAATCATTTTGTCTTTTAAAAAAAAATATTAAATTGAACTAAGAATAAAATATTCTGTATTTCCAAAGTACCAAAATTAATAGCCTAAAAACGATTTACTCGCTGACGAAGAAGCTTCCAAATAAACAAGACAAATTTCACTTAAAACTATTAAATGGGCCAAGCGCTTTCGAGGTTTGCCCTCATATTCATGGCCGACGAAAGTAATAAATCTTTACGTAGTGTTATTAAATAACAAATATGCAAATGTAAATGCAAATCAGTTTGACCATTTTTTTGAAATGGAAAAACACGTGTCGCGTCTATTGATAGAATTGTTGTCGCAAACAATAAAGTACGCCTCTTTGATCTTTCTTTTACAGTCATTGGTTTCAGGGCATACAATCCTGGGGTTGCCTGTTTTGAGCACATGGCCAGTCTGCTTTTCATGTTCCAGAAATATTGAAAAGTTATCGCTGTTCTTTTTTGCTCTTCTATAGGTATAAAGTGTTGAACAGCTCTGTTATGAACAGTGGCCTTAGTTTCCCCATAGTATATGGCTTTGCATCCGGCCTGTGGACATGACATGCTGTAAATCACCTGGGGTGTCTGAGATGGGTCTGTTCTATCCTTTGAATTACTAATGAGTCTGTTAGAATTAGGGGGAGTATGAAAACCAACCTTAAATTCACCAGTTAAAGTCTTTATTATCTGTTGTGATAATTTGGGAATATAAGGGAGGGTAATTTGAGGCTTATCCTTATTTTTGTGGTTAGCTATTAGTTTACTGTGAAATTGCTTAATTTTCTTTGCAATTAATCTGTAGCTGAAACCTACGCTAAGCAAATTTTTTATATAAATTGCGATGTTATAATTATTATTATTTTAGCAAATAAAATATTCAATAGTGTATTTGTTAGTTGACAATCCACTGGTCCAGTGTTCTATTAATTCATTTAAATTGTGTTTTAATTGGTTATCCAAGCTATAGTTATGAATTAAATGTTTTTGCTATGAGACATGATATTTGGTGGTTTAATGAAGTACATGAATGGAAAATGAAGTTGAAATATGGCATAAGCATACATGCATATCCCTAAATGCTGTACTGCAGATACTAAACTGATCTGATCAAAATATAGGTTTCAATGATGATGAGTCAAACATATTGCATTATTTATAATATGGATTAAAATATTAAAAATAAATAAACCAGGAAATTACCAAAACAAATATCAGTACTGTTCTGCAGACAAATAAAACAAACTTAGATCAACTTAAACTAAACTGACAACTTCGTGACAAGCCACCCTCCTTTCTATCATCAAATACTTACTAAAGAAAAATATTAAATATCTCAAAACCTTCAAATTATATCTGCAACTGCTTTTAAACATAGTTTTAGGTCATTAATAAAAAATTTAGGTCATTAATAAAAAATTTAAAATTTTAGGTTATTTCATTTTTTTAGTAAGATGCAATCAGCTGTTACTAATACAGTGCTATATAATTATGATCAATATTTCTGGTGCCTATCCAGAAGATTACAATATATATATATATATATATATATATGATCAATAGATGGAGCTTTACCAAGACCTCCAAACAAGCATATTTTTGTTTACATAAACATCAGAGTCAAAATTCACTGTCTCTTTCATTGGCTCCACATTCAGATCAGCTGATTTCAAGATGATTTGCTATCATCAGTGAAGGATAGGAGTTAAAAACTAGACCTAAACACTAACTCCAAGCATTTATGCAACAAGTTCCTATCTGTTTGCAAGCATGAATTTTTTAGACATGTAAATGTCTCCAAACTCAGCTTATCAAGCCAGATAGCTATATGGGTCTGATATCAATCCAGTTTCACCACATAGTCAAAGCTTCTGCAATATACATCATTGCAAGAGACTTCAAAGATACATTTATGAAAAACAAAAACAAGTTTTATATACATAAACTTGCTATCGCTTGTATTTATGATCAATAGATGGAGCTTTACCAAGACCTCCAAACAAGCATATTTTTGTTTACATAAACATCAGAATCAGAATTCACTGTCACTTTCATTGGCTCCACCTTCAGATCAGCTGATTTCAAGCTGATTTGCTATCATCAGTGAAGGATAGGAGTTACAAGCTTTGACTATGTGGTGAAACTGAACTGATATCAGACCCATATAGCTATCTGGCTTAATAAGATGAGTTTGAAGACATTTACGTGTCTAAAAAATTTATGCTTGCAAACAGATAGGAACGTGTTGCATAAATGCTTGAAGTTAGTGTTTAGGTCTAGTTTCTAACTCCTATCCTTCACTGATGATAGCAAATCAGCTTGAAATCAGCTGATCTGAAGATGGAGCCAATGAAAGAGACAGTGAATTCTGACTCTGACATTTATGTAAATAAAAATACACTTGTTTGGAGGTCTTGGTAAAGCTCCATCTATTGATCATAAATACAAGTGATAGCAAATTTACATATATAAAACTTGTTTTTGTTTTTCATAGATGTACCTTTGAAGTTTCTTGCAATGATATATAATGCAGGAGCTTTGACTATGTGGTGAAACTGAACTGATATCAGACCCATATAGCTATCTGGCTTGATAAGCTGAGTTTGAAGACATTTACATGTCTAAAAAATTCATGCTTGCAAACAGATAGGAACTTGTTGCATAAACGCTTGTAGTCAGTGTTTAGGTCTAGTTTCTAACTACTATCCTTAACTAATGATAGCAAATCAGCTTGAAATCAGCTGATCTGAAGGTGGAGCCAATGAAAGTGATAGTGAATTCTGACTCTGACATTTATGTAAACAAAAATACACTTGTTTGGAGGTCTTGGTAAAGCTCAATCTATTGATCATAAATACAAGTGAAAACTTGTTTTTGTTTTTCATAAATGTGCCTTTGAAGTTTCTTGCAATGATATATATTGCAGAAGCTTTGACTATGTGGTGAAACTGAACTGATATCAGACCCATATAGCTATCTGTCTTGATAAGCTGAGTTTGAAGACATTTACGTATCTAAAAAATTCATGCTTGCAAACAGATAGGAACTTGTTGCATAAATGCTTGGAGTTAGTGTTTAGGTCTAGTTTTTAACTCCTATCCTTCACTGATGATAGCAAATCAGCTTGAAATCAGCTGATCTGAAGGTGGAGCCAATGAAAGAGACAGTGAATTCTGACTCTGACATTTATGTAAATAAAAATACGCTTGTTTGGAGGTCTTGGTAAAGCTCCATCTATTGATCATAAATATAAGTGATAGCAAGTTTACGTATATAAAACTTGTTTTTGTTTTTCATAAATGTATCTTTGAAGTTTCTTGCAATGATATATATTGCAGAAGCTTTGACTATGTGGTGAAACTGAACTGATATCAGACCCATATAGCTATATGGCTTGATAAGCTGAGTTTGAAGACATTTACATGTCTAAAAAATTCATGCTTGCAAAGAGAAAGGAACTTGTTGCATAAACGCTTGTAGTTAGTGTTTAGGTCTAGTTTCTAACTACTATCCTTCACTAATGATAGCAAATCAGCTTGAAATCAGCTGATCTGAAGGTGGAGCCAATGAAAGAGACAGTGAATTCTAACTCTGACATTTATGTAAACAAAAATACGCTTGTTTGGAGGTCTTGGTAAAGCTCCATCTATTGATCATAAATACAAGCGATAGCAAGTTTATGTATATAAAACTTGTTTTTGTTTTTCATATATACACCTGGGTCTCTTTTTACGTGGACTTATTTAACACAATTTTGAAGTTATGCGATTCGTGTTTCACCGGAAGTCAAACTCCAATATTGCGCTATTACTTTAAATAATAACTTTTGCACACTCACGTTATATTGAAAGTAATAGCACATTATTGAAATTCAACTTTCAACTTAGTAATTTCAATATTTTCTGTGCTTTATAATAGTAAGATTTTACGCAGTAATGAAGTTAAAATCATGATTTCCACATTTTATGTATACACACATTAAATTTTACAAGATTATAATGTAAATTTGTTCAAACATTGTGCGTGTTAATTTTGCATTTTAAAATCACATTCTGTTTTTGCTTTTTAAAAAAGAACGTTTAATCAATTATTAATCATTTAGTGTCCACAAGTTTATTTTTAAAAGATGAGTAATAGCAGTGAGCACAATTAAAATTGAAAATTAAAGACAAAAATAAGAATTTAATTTTTAGTTGTTAGATTAATTACTAATTACGTTGTCACCAGAAAACCATTAATTAACACAACATGAGAGTGACATTGGTGCTAGTTGTATTTCATCTTGTGAAGAATCTGATTTTTTTATCAGTTTGCAAACGAACCTTTTTACCGGCAAATAGTGATAATTAAAACGTGTATAAAAAATATAAATTACTGTAAATTATGCATAAAATTATATTGTTTTGAATAAAATTAAATATTATAGTTAAAAAAAGTTTGTCTTGTATCAATTTTTTTCAAATTTGAAATTTTTTATTAGTCATATTTTATTTCCTTATTTTTTTTTTTGCACGAATTTTAAAGTAAATTTTATGTTGATGATTTGTTTTTACACGACTTTTAAAAAATCACAGTCCATATCTCCCCTTTTTCAAGGTAAGTTACATCTATTTTTGCATGATTTCGTTTGTGCATGTTTTCTGAGGAACCTATTTATCGCGTAAAACAAGACCCAGGTGTATATGTATATAAGTAATTTGAATTAGAATTAAATCAACTCTATTAAATATGGTAAGCAATAACAATTATACATTACCTAAAGTAATTATGTTAGAAAATAAAATGGATATATATCTAAAGACTTTTTAATTGGTAACTTTTTAGTTCTATTCATTATAATGTATTATTAAAACTGCAAAGTGTCGTAATTATTCATATTGGTGATCACATTCCCAATTTTTAGTTTTATGTGATAATGACATATTTGAATAAAAAAACTTTAAAAAACTATAAAAATAATATATAAAATAAAAAGTGCACACTATGTAACATTACTGACCAAAAGTGTGAAATATAATTTTGAAAAGCAAGATTTTGGAGATGACACAATAGTTGATATGGGCATTTTATAAAAAGTAAAATGCATGAAGAGTTAGTAGTTTGATGAAAAATGAATTCTTACAATGACACTTAGATTTAACATTTGTAAGATACAAAGTAAAAAAAAACGATAATGTTTATGTTAAAAATTTCATTATGTTCTTAAAAATGAAACGAATTTCACTAAAATCATGCAATTAATGACAAATCTCATATTTTATTTTGAAAAAAAAAAAAAAAAAAACATTTTTTTTCCCCAAAATTCATTTTCAGTAATTTAATATAAATATTATTTACATTAGCTTTATTCCACTTTAAATAGTCTGTTTTGAAGCTAGATGACTCATAGTAAATAACAAATATTTGTTAAGATTTATTTTTTCCAAGAATTTATAAATTACATATTACCATACCTATTATGTTAAAAAAACAAATTTTGTAATTAGTTTTAGGGTAATTAGTTTTGGTAAATATTAGGTTTAAAATTAATATCATCATCATTTTTAACCATTATCAATCCGCTCCAGAATAATGGTCTCTCCAAATTCAATCTATTTTCTCTGATCTCTAGACTTTCTTCTTCTCATCACCCAAGGTCACTGTCTTATTTGATCCATTCATCTCGCATGAGGTTCTTTTTTAGGTCTTTTACAATCTCTTGGAATCCAGTTTAAGATTTCAACTGTCTATCTTTTACTAATAATATGTCCAGCTCAATTCACTTCAGCTGCTTAATTTTTTCAATGATGTCAGTAACACTGTTTATTCTCTCATCCATGTATTTTATTTGTGATTTCTTCTTATTACTCTTAACATACACCTTTCTCTACTTTATTAGTTAATCTAGTCTCTGTATTACACTTCTGTTAAGTGTCCAAGTCTCAGATATGTAAGAACTTTCTTTTTCAAACACATGGGTATATTTCTTTTTAATATTAAATTATTCTATAAAACCAACATAGTTTAATTTTATGATTAACTTCATTAACAATGTTTCCCTTTGTAGTAATAATCTGACCAAGATATTTGTATTTGTTAATTTATTCTAATTCATAATTACCAATCTTTACATTCTTTTGAGAAAATCCATTGAACAATATGTATGTCTTTTTAACATTTTACCTTTAATCCTATCTTTTTACTTTCATCTGATAACTCTTGCAACATTTACTGAAGCTCTAAAGCATTATTTGCAAATACAACTACATCATCTGCAAAATCTAGATACTTTTATTCCCTTAGTTTCATATTTTAATCCACAAAATACTTCTGCAAAACTGCTGTCAAAAGTTTTGGAGATATGCCACCCTGTCATCCACCCTTCTCAATGTTAATTTTTTTTATATAGAATCTAATTGTTACTGATGAATTTTTATAAATATTCTTCATAATGTAACAATATCCTCTGTCTATATCTTGATGATTCAATGCTTTAATCACTGAAGAAATGCTTATATAATCAAATGACTTTTCATAATCTACTAATCCAAAACATAATGGCAACTCATATTCATTGAACCTTTTTATAATGTCTCTCAATACTTGGATATGATACACTGTAATAAAACCACTTTTAAGTCCAGCTTGTTTTTTTGTTTGGTTAAAATTCAAAGTTCACTATAGACAAGTTGTAATTATTTTAGTAAAAAATTTATATAGAACTGATTAAAGCTTAATAAAGCTGTAATTTCTAATATGTTCTTTATCATCTTTTTTAAATATTAATATTAGTACTGAATTTTCCAATTATCTGGTACATCTGTATCATTTAAACATTTGGTATATAACTTTGGCAAAAAAATTTCTATTTTTTCTTTTGCTTATTTTAAGCTTTCAATTATAATTTCATCATTATCTGGAGCTTTTCCCTTCAGAAATTTAATTGCATGTATCACTTTTTTTTAAATTCTGGACAATTCAGAAAATATAATATTTATGGGAGACACTGTTTTTTGTTATTTATTGCTATATAATTTTTGATAGAACTCTTCCACACAGTTCCATCTTTTGTTATTGCAGAATTAAGTTTCTTACAAATACCAAAATGTGTTACTCTCTTGAGACTTTTATTCTTTTCCACAGATTTCTATGCTATTTTACAATTATACTTTCTTATATCATTATCAACACTTTTTCATACCATTTTACAAATTTTGAGTTATTCACTTCTCCATTTATAATTATTTAATTAGAAAGCACTTTACTTAAACTTTATTTCCATAGATAATTATAATATATAGTATTGCATAAAAAGTTTGTAGTTGTTATTATAGCAATAATGTTCATGAATAATTTTATCATCAATAGTTTAATCTCAGCATTTAATTTTTTTTTAAAAAAATTATTATAAAGTAAAATTATTTCAATATCTATTGCATTATCAGATTTCTGTATAAATGACATTATGAAAAAAAATATTATTTTAATTCTAATAATATACTGATTCTGTAAATATTACATTGCATCAATATAAATTTTGATTAATAATTTCATTGTGTGAGATAATTATAGCTTTTGTTAGAGGTGTTTCTATATCAATCATACTCTTATAGAAATAAATTTGCTTTTAACATTTAATTTCTCCACTTTATCTTTAGATGTTGTTAGCTTATTATCTGTTCACAAATTGTGCATAAATAATACATTTAAAAGAGATTTGGATTATTGTGGAATACTGTGAGATGAATAATTTGTTAATTAATGCTAATGAGTTTGTTACACCTTGTAGAAAAATAAATATGATGAATTAACCTTAATATTCTTTACAAGATTTTTACTCCGACTTTTCAAACTAGCTTTTCTATCTATATCTTCATCTTAGACTTGTGTGAATCACTTAAAATATGTCTTGAGTTACGTTTTCCGACATTTATATAATCCAATATATTTAAAAAATATATTGTATGTTTGATTATTATTTTTTAAATAAAAAGCAAAAAACAGTTATCTGTTTATCATTTATGTTGATGAAATGTTCCCTTTTATTTGTTCTCATATAATCTGCATATATCCTATATCAGAAGGTTGATAAATTATTATAACTGTAGTTATATAATCTCAAAGAATGTTATAGAAATTGAAATCATTTATGATTATAAAATATGTTAGATAATTAGAAAAGAAGATATAGACCAGATTGCAGATTATATTATGAACTTTCCTGGATTATTAACAATATGTCATTAGTTCTATCATCAAAAAATATTTTTTCTTAAATAGTTTTAAACACAAGTTGTCATACAACATTTGGAATGTACTTCAAATCATTTATTAAATATGAAATCAAAGATCATAAGAGTTAGACATTATTTTATGAAAAATGGTTTGCTGTATTGCTATCGTATTAATGTTGTTTTATAATATAATTTATAGGAAGTTATCCAATTTTAATTATTATCAATCTGTGATTTGCTTGTCTTATAACCATTAGAGCATATCTGTCTCTTGAGATTGTTTATGGCTGCCAAGTCTCAGTAGTTGATTTTTATTTCTATAGTCTATTTTCTTTATCTCTAAAAAATAAGAATATTGTTCTGTAGTAAATATCATATGCATTATTTGTTAGCATAGTACATATAAGTGCATTGTTATTAACTAAAAGTTGTTCATAATATAAAATGTAATTTTTTATATAGAAACAACTGATTTGACATAAAAATAATCTAGAGGGATTGGAGTATTCCATCCTTCATTTATTTTAATATATTTTAACTTACTATATGCAACAGTCAATTTATAAGATATAAAGAGGGAGAACAATTAAATAATAAGAGTTTGAATATTATTGTAGGCAAATTCAGTGATTTGTTTTTAAATATATTTTACAAATACAAGTAAGTTTCTTTATTTGATGCATTCTGTCAATTTTAAGATCTGAGATTAACTAAAAGATAAAACGGTTACATTTATAAACAAAAAATATTTTACACTAAAATGGCAGTCATAATTTTATAGCTGTTGGCCACGTTTTCTAACTTGTATTGTGGTTAATTATTTTAGTATATATTGATTATTCTTTTAAAGAAAATAAATCTGCTGACAGAGATCAATTAGAATGTTTTTTTCAACAAAAAAAAAAAAACAAGATTGATTTTTAAAAATCATTACGTTTAATCATTATAGAGGAGTTTAATGTGTAATATTATTCATTTATATTCATATAAATATAAATTTAAAAGTATTTTTGCTAAAGATTTAAAAAAAATATTTAAATATAAAATGAAACAGAATTATTAAATTATAACAACAGCATATATATATAATAAGTGAAGTAATGCTTAAAGCTAAATGGGATAATATGTAACCAATAGAAACCAGTCACCAACAGTGAGAAATATTGAGTACTATCAATATTGGTATGTTTAGGTGGTGACTGGTTTCTATTGGTTATATATATATATTCTAACCTGGTCTTGTGCATCCTCACTTCAGAATAGTATATAATATAAAATAAAACGGGTTCTAGCTCAGTTAATAATTAATAAATAAAATATTCAGCATTAAAATTAAAATGTTTCACTAGCTCAAATTTAAAATATGAATAAGGTTCAGTTTATAAAAATAAATTAAATAAATATTTAATATTTTCATGAGACTTGAAGTGAAAATATAGGTGACAAGATAGATTACATTGAGCCAATATCCCAAAGGATACTACCTCAATGGCATAAGAACACTACCCCCCCCCTTATTACTATTTCAAATAACAAACTCATAGTATTCTTACGACTTTAATAACTTCTACTCACTAAGATTAAACTAATAATTAAGTCTTAATCTTCTATTTGTAATAATCTAGCTCAATAAAAATCTCAGGTTCATAAAGTTTATTTTAAGTTAATAAAAAATACGGTAGTAAAATATGAGAAGGGATTTTATGTCATAATCTACTACACTTAAACTAATAATAATAAATAATAATAATAATATTCTTCATTGTTTAACTACTACAGGATATCTTTTCTTTTATTATAATTTTATTACCATAATAAAATAATACAATAATTTTATATAATCTTTTATCTTCATGTAATGATATAATAAATACGTGGTAGCATATGATAATCTGATAGACAAAGGATGTGTGGCAACTGATAGCATATAATTCAGTATACTATTGTGATAGCTAATTTATGACCAATAAAATAATATAAAATTATGATTATTTAACTAAATGAATACTAATAAAATGTTTAAAATTCTTAAAATACTTCTCTGTTTATCTTTTTGTGCAAAATTATATTTTTGTTTCAATTGTTATGAATATATCGTGATTTCATGCAGTGAAGTGGAGAAATAAACAATCAAGACACAAAAATTTTGAAAAACAAATTTTAACAAAGTTTATTAACAACAACAAATAAAATAAACAATTTATGTACACTATTTACAATGGATATCCTTATTTTATTCTTACATTTTTATCTACTAAGTTATATAAAATAGTTTATAGTTTAGTTATATCTTTATTTATACTTAAGACAAAATAAAAAAAATGTTACCATTTGGTTTCTCATTCTGGTTAACTTATTATAAATATATTTACTTATTAGCAAAATATTTCATCCTTAATATTATTAAACTATCTTATTTTTAAAAAAAACATTCATATGAAAACATTCCACAGAAAACAAAATTAACTTTATAATGAGTATGGATTTCTCAAAATATTAAAAAAATTTTCATCTTGCAAAGTCAAAGATGTTACATAAAATATTCATCCAAAATTCAGTATTAGATTTTAGTGTTTTATCACACGATATTTTCTAATCATAATATATTCTTATTTAGCCTTACTTTAGTATGATGTAAGTATAATAATCAATATATTCCTGTTATTCAATAAACAAAAAAATATACACTATGCATATTGTTTATATAATTTACATTGTACTATTGTATTTTAAAAAACATGCAATACTTATTTTTCTCTTAAAAAAATAATAATAAAGCATTTGAAAATAATTAACATTTCAAAGAAAATATCTTGTTTAGATACTCTATTCCAAAATTTATATTTCATTTCTGAAATAAATTCAAAAATATATTCTATGATTCTTTCCTTTCCTTTAGGATATATTGGACCTTCAATTTTAAGTTATAAAATTCTGTTCCTTCTAAGCAAATAAACCAATCTTATACAAAACGATAGCATAACCTAAGTTCTAAATTATTTACCATTTCTTTTCAAAATATCTTACTAAACGATGCAGTTACATGAAATAAAGATAGCGAAATAGATGCATAGGATTTAAGGAAGAAAGCTAGATTATCACTCATAATATATCTCAAAAATCATGGCACAGTGCATTACAAGAAAGAGGTATGACCTTTACCTGTCTAATAACCTCTAATACATGAACGATGTTAAAGCTATTTCTTCAGCTTTATTAGAACATCAAATATTTAAAGAAATATAAAACACTGTCCAAATAAAATGTGTACCAGTCATAGGGCTTTGTTAACTATGCTGATATCCACATAAAGACTAAATATTATTTCTATTCCTTATCATATCCTATTTCTTAAAAACATCATCTTGGTTTCCTGTTCACTAAGTACTTTCAAGCCACTATCTCAACATTATTTCTCCAGATTTTCCACATCTTACATCGATAAATAACTATCTGCATTTACAAAACAATAAATAAAATTCATTGATAATTAAACAATCCCACTGTTCCACAAGAAAAGTTTGTCTACTTCATCATTCTGTATGTTTAATCATATACAATCTAACTAGACAATATTTGAATATCCAATAACATGAAAAGTTTTAAAAGAATCACATAATTATTTGTTATTATGTTGGATTATATCATTAATATAAAAAAAATCGTCATATGCATATTTTCAAATCAATCCTATCTCATAATGTTTTTTAAAATGTTGTATGAAATGCGTTACATATAATAAAAAAAAAAAACTTTTACACTTCATTCTTACGATTCATAGATGATCTAAAGAAAACAAAAATATACATTATAAATTATTAATAATCATTATTATTATCAAAATAATCTTTATCTGGTCATCATATTCAGTAGGCTTCTTCATCCACTAGATACCGATCATTGCAAAACAAAGAAATATACATTCATACACTTTATTTTAAAATATATTCTTATCTAAATTATTAGATTATTCCATTATAAAATTTTATATCATCAACAAATTAATGTTTTATGTTTTCCTAATCTTATAAAAAAATTTAGATTTAAACTAGGTTAATAAAATAAAAGGAATCAAAACTATAATTACATATTTTCTTGACAATAGTTCCTGATAAGTCCAAAATGTTTATTATTTTCTCTAGAGTTTTAAAATGTTCTCCTCCAAGGCGTTAAAGTTTAAAAATAAAAATAAATATTAATCCATTTAGTAAAATTTATAGAAAATAATCCTTGGTTTTAGTATTTATGACAATAATTATTAAATCATAATATTAATTAATCCCATGAAATTTATTCAATATTCTCTGCCAATATTCTCTGCGGCGTATCCGATGCATCTTCCATCTAATTTAGCTTTAAAAATACTTGGTAAACTTTTTTTTTTACAATATTTTCATGGATCCATTTTTTATTCAACTATGTGTTCACTTTTTTATTATATAAGTTTCCATTCTTAATAAATTTAAACTTTCGTTTGATATTTTTTTATATATCACCTTTTTAAAAAACTTCAAGTACTTTTAAACAAATGTTTTCTAAATATATTTTAAACAATTCTAAGACTGGAGGTTTTAATATCAAAAACGCTTCTGTAACATATTCTTCTGGGTTCTTTCTTTAACTCTTGAAAATATTTTTTTTTTAAAATGTTACCTTCAGAAAGGATATAACATTTTACTTCTTTTGATATAATATTATATAGAACGATTCATAAGATATAATTGTCTTATTACTATTTTTAAAAAATAAATCTTGGATAAACTTATAAATAATACGTCTCAATACATTTTTTTTTTTTAGACTCCGTATAATGTCCGAACTGAGGGTTTTATGCACTAGAACAGTTCTCCGGTGAAGCATTAATAAAGCTGTATCAAAATATTCCAAAAACATTTTAATATTATTAGAATTTATATCCATTTTATTCCACAGTATATCCATCTTTTCATTGCAAAGTTTAGGTCAAATTTCAGATAAAATAATCCTGGCAAGTACTTAAAAACTAGCAAATCATTTTCACGAAGTTCCCAAATATATTATTTTTTTAAACTCTCTTTTGCAAAATACTTTTAAAATATCAATTAGTTTTTGCAAATAAAACTATAAGAAAGTATTAAAAATTGACTAAAATAAAAATTTTAAAAATACTATCTTCTTTGATAGCTGCTAATATACCTTTCTCTGGTTTCAATACATTATTAAATCTCCCCTGATACCCTGTGCAATTCATATTTATAGTCTGTAAGAATACCTCATTTGATTGGTTGATTCTTACTTTTAGCTTGAGAACAAATTTACATATTTTTAGTTTTTTACAAAATTGAATCTTTAGAATAAAAATTTATGACGTAATAACTAAAAATATTATTTAAAATACTACTTTTAAATCAATTATTACTTTATCAAAATTATTTAAACATTTAAAATAACTTTTAAAATAATTTTAATAACCTATTCCATCTTTAATATTCAATTTATCTATTTTTATTTAACAAAATATTTAATTTTTTTATTAACTGTATTCGTCTTCATTACATTATTTAAAACATGTTATACGATGATAGTTAACTTAATATTTATTATTATTTGCTTTTATGATAGGCAATAATTCTATCCAATTCTATAATGCAATCTTTTAAAATATTTTAAACTTTGTTATTAATTCAAACTAGCAGTGTGTGTGAAAGTATGCATTATACAAGTCACATGATCAATAACTTTGACAGATGATTTTTTAATCTATTTCTCTGCCCAGATTTATAAAATTGATACACTTATTATATTTAATAATATAATTATAAAAATTTGGAAAAATAATTTAAAATATAGAATTAAATACAATTTTCACCATCATAAAGTTTATATTTAAAATGTACTATATTAATTTTGACTATTAAATATGATTATAAATTTAAACATAGCATTTATTAACTATAAGTTTTAAACTATTAAAATCGAATTTTTTAAATATACTTTTAATAATTATAGCTGTGTTATTTAATATGGCCAGCTTTTACAACCATATGCAACAATATTTAAAACTTTACATAACTATTTTTAAATGATTCGTTATAATTTTATATACTACGTATTTTCTTTAGCTTCAAATTGTACTTTATATTATAATTGACAAACTATAATTAACATATTAAAATAACATTCTAAAATTTAAAATTTTTAGTAATTGACTGAGATGGACTATTACTGACCTATAGAAAAGGGCACAATATATATATATATTGTAACGGAAACCCGGCGATCGAAAGCTTAACTTCCCTTTTATTTATATATAATGGGGAATTCTTAAAATTCAAGATCGTCCACTTTCCGCTAGCGCAAGCAGAGAGAACATATGGACATAAACGAGTCTATATCCGTACTTGACCGAACCTGTAACTATACAGGTATAGCCCCAGGTTATTTTTCCCGGTCACTGTCTTCCGACTGCTGTAAGATTTACAGAGTTACAGCGCTTGGATATTTATAAATTTTAATGGGATCAAAATACTGCACCACTAGTTTCACATGTTAATTCAGTACTCAAAATGAGTAATAATTATTTCCCAAACTCTACGAATATATTACTCTTTGGGAGTGGCAAAGAATGAGATGAAACAGATTTAAATCAATAATAAATATATTTAATAGAATAAATTAACAATAAAAGAAATTCTTTAAATCATTTACACTCAATAAAACAGATTATATGCTATAATGCTACGAGTACACAAAACAAAAGATCCTATAAATGCTTGTACATTTATAAATTGTCATTCCGGGTATATATTAAAAAGTTAAAGAATGTCTTTATCATTCAAAGTAAGAATTTGGCCATTGTCTCAATAAAGGTATGTGCACATGAAAATATAAAATGTAGTATAATATTTACCTAGGTTTTTAAGTCTCTGAATTAATTTGAAGTCTTGCTGACCACCACGTGGAATTTCTCCACTTCTTTAGCAGGGACGATCGTTCCTAAGTTAGATTTTGGTTGTGGGAACTCCTCCGCATTTAGGGCATCAAGGATCAGGCATAACGAACTCTCCGGCAGGCACTACGTCGGCAGTTGTTACATGTAAACAGGAACCATTAGAGCACAGTGAGTCTGGATCGGCAAGCAATCACAACAGCCCTTAGCCACTCATTCTTGATGAGGCACTGATATTAGAAATCATATCTTGTTAATTGTCTACTTATTATCAGAGCAGTCTTCTTACCAATGTCTCGACAAGAAGTCTCTACCAATACTAATCATACTTTTAATTAAAATTCCCCAGTTCTTTGTCCTTTCGATCTTTTGTTTTCGCTGTTGTTCACACCTTTGCTTTTCTTAATGCGCCTTCAGCCATTTATATAATTTGTTTTTTTATTTAATTTTGTAGCACTATGTACATTTATTTATTTATTTATTTTAATTAAACAGATTTTAATAAATGTTTTTTTTATTTTATTTTGATAAGCATTAATTATTGTTGTCTTTATCATACTTCATACACACATTTCGTTTTATCGTCAAATGTGTATTTTTATGACCCAGATCCTTATCTTTCAGTCATGTTTTAAATTTCTATTTTTTCTCTGTTTAAGGCTTTCAAACTTTACTTTTCTTATACATCGTATTTTAATTTTTTTTTCATTTAGATTTCTTTATTACTATTAGTTTTCTAATGTACAATTTCAATATTTCTAACTTATTTTTCATTTCACAAAATCTTAACTTTGGAGGGTAAAAGATAAGAATCTTTTCGATTCTAATTCCCTCTCTTTTCTTAATTAAAACATTTCTTTGTTTATAATTTTTTAAACTCACTTTTTAGTATTCTAAACACAATATTTAATATTCTTTAAATGTTAAATATCTATATGTGTGATCGCAGTATGTGCGATCATCACATTACACCGTTCCCCTCCTTTAAAATTAAAAAAAAAAAAAATTTAATTTACTGCATTGAAAGCTAGCTGCTCCTAACTACTGTTAGAACCATTTCATATCTCCTATGACTTAGTAATGAGATGATTCCTAGAGAGCGACCAGGCACATTAAATCCCTACTCTGATGACCCAACCAGCATTACTAAACCGATTTGATCTAGGTATAAACAATACGTGAGTTTATTTCTGCCTACTACTTGTATATACAGGTTCGAATCTACAGGATATCTGTGACTCGATTAAACCTGTTCATACCTCACATTTTACAGATGATAACCCTCTGAGTGACAACACAGGTCACTATCCCGAGGTGGGTTGGCAGGCTAGCATCTTTTTATCCAGCTCATCCATGAGCTCAGAATATTTACTGATAGCTCGTATTTTTATAAAGGGATTCTTTCCCCATATATTGTTTTCTAATCCATTGGCTCACGATATTTGTCAAATATCTAACTGGAAATCTTAATCCAGTGAGTCATCATGAGAAGGGGAACTCTGTCCGTCTTTTCTATCTAATAAGATCTGGTGATCGCAGAACTCACACATGAATATATAACAGAGAAGGCTCATCATAAACTGCTAAGATCCCATTTACAAACATCTATACCTACACACCTTCAGCCTCTATCTACGATCTCACACTACTATCTATCTGATAATTTGTCTTAGTTTGGGCAAAGTCCGTTATACTGTTTGGCCATTTATTGGCTCATTCTTCTTTATATTTTCATGATCAATATTTCCCAATTTCATAAATCCATTTCCCATTACTAGTGATCCAATTCCATTTCCAATCTGGTATCAGTGAATCCATCCTTTCTTTACAATGGTGTTTATATTTTATTTGGAGGTTGCCTTTCTCTATTGATCTCACATCTGCCTCCTCTGGGATGCGGATTTTGATCCCTACATTCTCAGTCTTCAGTCCTGTCATATGGATGCTTCCATTCCATCTCCAATCTTTGTCGTCCATTTTCCTGCCTCTTTGGGTTCCACTCTGTAGAATATCTCTGGTTTTCTTTCCATTGTCCTTCCCTAGAATCCCATCCATTTTTTATTGTAATTGGTTCTTTTGGAGGTGGTCTAGGTTTACATCCATCCTCCCTCTGGATGGTCCTGATGGTATCCAGGGCATTCAGCAACTCAGCCACATGGTCCACTGTCTTTCTCTCCATACTAATTAGTATGTGATCTATATCTCTCGGGAACCCATGCCTAGTTATCCGGAGTATTTGCATCTCAGATAATGGGTTTGCAATCATCATCCGTAACTTGGCTACTTGACGGTAAAAGAATGTTGTAAATGATTCTTCCGGTCTCCATTTCTCCTGTGTTATCCAATGCAGCATATCTTCTTGGAGTTCCTCACTCCAATAACTGGTCCTCAAAGCCTTGTGATACCCTGAAAATGTGGTGGGTTTCTGGAACAATGAGTTCCACCAGACTTGAGATTTGCCCTGCAAGTGACTGCAGGCGACCACTATCTTGGCCCCTCATTCATCCTACTAAACTTGAAATACCGTTCCAGGCTTCCCAAATGCTCCATAGGGATTTCTCCAGGATCTCCAGTGAAAACTTGTATTTTTAGAAATTGGTGGAAGCCAGCAGGATAATCCATGCAACTCCCATAGCCCATACCTGTAAATTCACCAGTGGTTCTTGGTCCTATGCACTTTATGTCAGTATTGACACTTAGTTTCTGACCTACTTATCCTCTCTTCAAATTTTGTGTTTAACCTTTCTACTGCCTTCGCTATCTGACTTTATATTCTCCTGCATGCTTGTCAGTATCCTACTATCTTCTACTCTTATCATTTCCACTTCCTCTTCTTTTTCTAACTTTCTTATTACCCTTTCTGGACATCCTATATCTACCCTCAGATCAAACTGCTGGCTCTCTATCTATACTCTCAGCCCTATATAATTCATTATATACATATGGCCCCATACCCCTTTGTTCATCCCCCTTAATTTCCCTGTCATGTCTATTTCCTGTGTCCTTTGCCTCTGATTGCTGGATGAAGTCATTTCTAATCTCTTCTATGGCTTCAGCAATTATTTTCTGGTTGTCCATTTCTATCTTTATCCACCATTCTTCCATCCTTCTCTCTTCTCTGTCCATGTATTCCTTCATAAATTGCTGTTGCTCAACCCTCATTTGCCTTAGCATATCCATTATATCACTATAGTTTGTTTCACCTTTTACTTCCATTCCGTATCTTCATTCCCTTCTCTTACTTCCTTTTCTTGAAGGTCCATTTTAGCTTGGGACCTTGTATGCATAAATATCAATTTATTCAACCCTTGATCTGTGTTTATTAGTATTATTTTACTGAACTCTTCTGGATAGATTTATATAAAAAAAATTTCTACTGACTCTTTGCTTTTTACTTTGAATAGCTATTTAATTTCTTTATTATCTGTTAGATAGCATTTAAACTGCTAGCCAATACAAACATCCGCACTCTGGTTCACCATCTTGTTTGCCTGCCTTAGATTCATTTGACTGCCTGCCCCACCTTGATGATTGTCCTATATTTCCCCTACTTATGCAACTCTTACTCACTATACTTAACTAAATGATGCACTTATATATTTTTTAAATTTAACGTAAATACTATACTTTATTCCTCTCTGATAATGATATATGTAAATAAATTCATTCTATTTGACTGTATTTCCAACAGTACACATTTCTGATATATATTTTCTAATATTATATTTATAATTTTCGATCACTTTAAAGTTACGGCTGTTAAAAAAAAATCATACACATATATATTTCTTTAACGTACTAACATCCTTCGTTACACACACTATGTTTGTACTTTATTGATGAAGTAATCCTCACGATTATTTTTTAAATCATACATATATATTTTCCTCACTTAACTTACATACGTGAGTATTTATAATGAAAATCTTCCTGAAATTTTATTTTTAATTCTTTTTTTTTTTTTAACTTTTCGTTAGCAACAATTACATCTGGATAATCTATATTTGATCGATATAATTATCGCTGAATACACTTTATTATTACGACTATGAATTCATACTTACATTTATTTTTTAACTTAATTAACTGGAATATGCGACTTTTAAATCACACATATATATATATCTATTTAATTTAACTGAGATACGTGACTATTTTAGAATCATACATATATATTTTCTTCAATTCATGTGACTATTTTAGAATCATACATATATTTTCTTCAATTTGACTAAGATATGCGAATATTCTAGAACCATACATATATTTTTTCTTCAACTTAACTGAGATACGCGACAATTTTAGAATCATACAAATATTTTCTTCAATTCAACTTAGATACGTGACTATTTTTATTATTTATCATTAAACTTTCCTGAAACTTTGTTCTATTTTTTTTTTTCTACTTGACTGAAACAATTTATATTTCATTAACAGCAATTACATCAAGATAATCAATTCTTTGTTCGTTACAATTATATTTGAATACTTCTGGTCTTATATTAAATACGTCACAATGAACTTCAAAAACTTTCTTAATATTAAAAATTTCCCCCTTCCTTCTATATCCTTTGTACACATTTGACATCGAAATACATATATAAAGTATTATAAAGTGAAAAAAAAATTATCCCCTTCGTCTTCGCTTCTAACCACTCTGATTTACGACGCTAATTTTATATATTTTAAAAACACATATATTAATTTTTTTTTTTTTTTTAGAAAATATCCACATGATTTTATAAAATTTATTCAACACATGATCACTGACTGCACAGCAATAGAAATCCCGGAACTTGGCCTCCCCAAAATTGTAATGGAAACCCGGTGATCAAAAGCTTAACTTCCCTTTTATTTATATATAATGGGGAATTCTTAAAATTCAAGATCGTTCACTTTCCGCTACCACAAGCAGAGAGAACATACGGATATAAACGAGTCTATATCTGTACTTGACCGAACCTGTACCTATACGGGTATAGCCCCACGTTATTTTTCCCGGTCACTGTCTCCTGACTGCTGTAAGATTTACAGAGTTACAGCACTTGGATATTTATAAATTTTAATGGGATCAAAATACTGCACCACTAGTTTCACATGTTAATTCAGTACTCAAAATGAGTAATAATTATTTCCCAAACTCTACGAATATATTACTCTTTGGGAGTGGCAAAGAATGAGATGAAACAGATTTAAATCAATAATAAATATATTTAATAGAATAAATTAACAATAAAAGAAATTCTTTAAATCATTTACACTCAATAAAACAGATTATATGCTATAATGCTACGAGTACACAAAACAAAAGATCCTATAAATGCTTGTACATTTATAAATTGTCATTCCGGGTATATATTAAAAAGTTATAAATTGTCATTCCGGGTATTCAAAGTAAGAATTTGGCCATTGTCTCAATAAAGGTATGTGCACATGAAAATATAAAATGTAGTATAATATTTACCTAGGTTTTTAAGTCTCTGAATTAATTTGAAGTCTTGCTGACCACCACATGGAATTTCTCCACATCTTTAGCAGGGACGATCGTTCCTAAGTTAGATTTTGGTTGTGGGAACTCCTCCACATTTAGGGCATCAAGGATCAGGCAAAACGAACTCTCCGGCAGGTGCTACATCGGCAGTTGTTACATCTAAATGGGAACCATTAGAGCACAGTGAGTCTGGATTTGGCAAGCGATCATGACGGCCCTTAGCCAGCCATTCTTGATGAGGCACCGACGTTAGAAATCATATCTTGTTAACTGTCTGCTTATTATCGGAGCAGTTTTCTTACCAACGTCTCGACAAGAAGTCTCTACCAATACTAATCATACTTTTAATTAAATTCCCCAGTTCTTTGTCCTTTTGATCCTTTATTTCGCTGTTGTTCACACCTTTGCTTTTCTTAATGCGCCTTCGGCCATTTATATAGTTTTGTTTTTTTATTTAATTTTGTAGCACTATGTACATTTTTTTATTTATTTATTTTAATTAAACAAATTTTAATAAATGTTTTTTTTTATTTTATTTTGACAAGCATTAATTATTGATGTCTTTATCATACTTCATACACGCATTTCGTTTTATCGTCAAATGTGTACTTTTATGACCCAGATCCTTATCTTTCTCAGTCGTGTTTTAAATTTCTATTTTTTCTCTGTTTAAGGCTTTCAAACTTTGCTTTTCTTATAGATTGTATTTTAGTTTTTCCTTTCATTTAGATTTCTTTATTACTATTAGTTTTCTAATGTACAATTTCAATATTTCTAACTTATTTTTCATTTCACAAAATCTTAACTTTAGAGGATAAAAGATAAGAATCTTTTCGATTCTAATTCCCTCTCTTTTCTTAATTAAAACATTTCTTTGTTAATAATTTTTTAAACTCACTTTTTAGTATTCCAAACACAATATTTAATATTCTTTAAATGTTAAATATCTATATGTGTGATCGCAGTAAGTGCGATCATCACAATATATATATAATGTTTTCACGGTTATATGATGTAGATAATACAATATTTTTGGGTACGAACCATGTATTATTTTGTATTACAATCCGATATTTCGACGGACTAGCAACCGCCATTATCAAGGTTAACTTTTGAAAGAACAATCGTTAGATCTCAAAGAATAACTTGATTCAGTGCGAGATGAAAAGTGAGATTCAACTTGAAGTAGTTCAGCATTCACAATATGAGGCTTATCAAATTGTTTATTTCCCTCAGCTTTTTCCTATTAAATGATACATTGGATTATAAATAATTCCCTTGTCATTATAATTAAGCACATACAAGTAATTTATCCAAATATTAACAATTCATTCTGATAATTCAAAAATATAATATTTTACATATCAATGAAGTAAAGAAAATATTAATCCATATGCCATTAAAAGAAATAATTATTTTCAAATTTAAACACATTAATAAATAAGAGTAGTAGCATTACAAGCTCTGACTCACCATGTAATAAATATAAATATGATAATATTCCAAAGAGAAACTCATGTATTCATAAACATAAAAGAATAATTTATATATTAAATATATAAACATTGATACTATAAACACTATTTCTATAATAGTCATATTATGCCCATACTTCTGTTAATATGGGAAGCAAAGACACAATTCTTTCTAAAGCAAATATTAATAAAATTTAAGAAAGACCTTAATCAACCTATAATTTATTCAAATGCACATATTTTCAAAACTATTTATTATCTACACATTTTTGACTTTCAGCAAGTTATAATACTAATAATAATATTACTTTTCTAAATATTCTTCAACCAAAGAATTTAAATATATTTCACATAAAAATTGTATTTTTACACTCTCACACAATATAAAGAATTTCTCAATTCAAAATAAACTTTAAACTGGAAGTATTTTAATAAAATAATATGAATAAAAATATATAAAATTCTATCCATGTCTAGCTTATAAAAGTGTTAATAATAATCTATTTATTTCCATATGTTAGGATTAATAATAATCTCAATAAAACATGCAAGAGAATACACTAAATAATATTATTTGAATTACATTTTACTTCTTTGTTTCTATTCTTTACATAGCCAAATTGCAAGTAGACCATTTTCCAGATGGTAAAGTATTAAAAAAATCACATTTTAATATAGTTCTTAAACAATAATTAAGTAATAGTTCTTTTGACTTATTCAAAGACATTTGTAAAGTTATATACAGAATAAGATTTATTGCATATATTAGTGGTTGATCAACTATTGAGTAAACATTCAATTAATTTCATTATTAATAAAGATGCTATTGTCTTATAGATAAAACGAAAAATAATTAAATAAGGAAAATATCAATTTTATATAATGTAGTGAATGCATTACATAATCTTTTCCAGACAAAAAGAAAATTGAGTAGAAAAACATGAATATAAAATATTTATGATAAATTAAATTGCTCAGAAAATGATTATGTGGCTTTTGTTATTTTTTTACCAAATTAATCTTAACGTTTATCAAACTTTATGAAATTTCAATGAAGTTGTGAATTATAAAATAGAAAAATTTATAATGAATGTTTACAAAAAAGTGCTTATACTTTGATTTCAATTTCAATAATAGATAATTATTAAAATAGAGCAAACATTGCAAATTCATGATTTACAACTAAAAGATTCATGTGTATGTTTTAATTTAAGTTTAATGGCAAGCAATTATTAAAACATGACATTAATAATTTTTATAAAAAAATATCAGAACCCAAGTTTCAGACAACACAATAAAATGAAGAAAAAAAAAAGGTACAATCTTTTCTTGTAAAAAGTCTTATCTTATGCTGGGATTGAAGAGTATTTCAATTACCTATTACATCAGTAATAATCTTAAAATATTACATATTATTAAGTTCTGGAATTATTTTATATTTCTACATACACATGCATATATAAACTTTAAAATAAAGATGTAAAAGGTATACGATAAATAAAAATTGTCGAAAACATATAAATGACCTTTTCTTTCTTTACAGAGGGATATAATATCAGACAGAATTGAAAATGTTAAGGCAGGAACTTTATTGACAGTTATTTTTTAAAAATAAAAAAAAATTATAGGATTTATGGTGATCAAATTTTGAGTAGTATGATAATAATAATCTTCATAATGGCTTAAGCAGCAGTTATATAATTTTCATAGGAATCATATGAATGTCTTTTTAAAAAAGGAACCCCCCCCCCCAAAAAAAAAGTTACAATCAATTTTGGTGAGAATTTATTCAAAAATTCTAAGGAAGAAAAAAAATTAAAACGTATAACATTTTCAAAATATTCTAAGCATTAATTTTTTTTTATTCCTGTTAACCTTTTATTTAAAATCATAGAATTACAAAGTTTAATTATTAATAATCAACATTTTAATTCTTTTAATTCATGTATATGAGTGTTTGCTTGTACATGTTAAGGGCTGATGTTATTGATGCAAAAATGCGTTATGGAATTAAATTTTTTTTTTAAATTTTTTTTTTTTTTTTTTTCACAATTTTGGACCAAAAATTTTTTTTTTTATTTTTTTTTTTTTTTTTTAAAAAAAAAAAAGAACCCCCACAAAAAAATAAAAAAAACAACAATATTTAAAAAATTTTTAAAAAAACCAACTGAGTAGAGTGATAGAGGGCCGGGGGAAAAGGGTATGTTAGTGTAAAGGTATAATATATAGGGTGAAATCTACTTTTTCACAATTTAGATGTTTAGTTTTAGTTTAACCTTTCAACATTGTATTAAAGTTATATGATAGCAAATATATCTAAGTTTATAAGACTATATTAAATAGTGCTTTTTTTTTTACCCAATATAGATCCTTTCATTTTTATAGTATATAATGTAAAGGTAAGTAAGATAAGGATTCAATTTGTATATAGATAAAAAAAAATAAAAGTAAAACAAATACACAAATACAAACAGAATGTTTTCTTTGTATTTGATAAAGAACAAGTTATTAATCTGGATGCCTATCAGATTTTATTTTTATGTTAACGTGCATTTATCATTAGCTGTATACAACCAAAAGAATCATTTGTGTCATTACTTAACTTTTATAATTCAATAGAATTTTTGGATAGAATTTAGTGAGAAAAAATCCCTCCAGTGTATGCATATATGTGAATAGAATTTAAATATGTAGCATTAATAAATATACTTTCATTTTAACAAAAATACCAAAATTAAAATTTAGTGTTAAAAATGTAAATAATAACAAATAATAATAATAAAATATATCATTATGTCATATATTCTTCTGAAGTATATTATCAACTTACCCTTTTTATGCAGTGATAAAATTTAAAAAAATCGAACAAATCAACCGTTCTTTTCACTTTTTCAATGTTTATTTTATTAAAATTTATCCATCTTCAAGTTTCAATTGTCCAGCATATAAACATATAACATTACATCTACTTGTAAATGACTCATTTTTTACATAGATTTATTATCTGTATGTATATATACATGAATACAGACCATATATATATATTGCTCAATTATACTACACATGCATATATTATCCCTATTTATATCCAATATATAAATTAATACCAATTCCAATATATCTAAACCAATTATATATATACGTTAAACATATATACATAGACTAAACGACTCCAAACTTATACTACATCTGTATCATTAATTATTATTGTTACATAAGTCACATCAGTAATATCGAGTAATTATTTTGTATCAGTTAATATTATCATACATATAAAAACTGCAAAATATAATCAATATATAAAACTTATAATCTTATATTATTATTTTATTATTTTTTTTAGTACCAAGTAAATATTACTATATTAAATTTCAAATTCAAATTATTATCATTAAACTTATTAAACATTATAAATTATTAGAACTATTTTTATTGTATTATATTATTACTTAACTAATCCCAGTATCCACTTCCACCTTATTATTCAGTTTTTTCAACTGTCATTAATTTGAATTTAAATTTGCTTTTTTTAATGTCATTAAAGAGAGATTTGGGGATAAAAACTCTCTTGATTTAATTAGGATTGGATTAATAATTTCAAATAATAAATTTAGAAGAGATGAAAATTAATTATATAAAAGTCAAAAGAGGGATCTATTATATAACATTAAAAGAAGAAAATTTAAATTCAAATTAATGATGGTTAAAAAAAGCTGAGTAATAAATGTGAAGGTGGGTATTGGGATTACTAGTAATAATGTAATAAAATAAAATTAGTTTAAAATAATTTATAATGTTTAATAAGTTTATTGATAATAATTTTAAATTTAAATGTTAATAGTTAATATTTAGATTGATAATAAAAAATTAATAAATAAATAATATAAGATTATAAGTTTCATAGGTTGATTATATTTTGCAGTTTTTATATGCATGATAATATTAATCATTGACAGAAAATAATTAATAGATATTACTGATGTGACTTATGTAATAATAGTAATTAATAATATAGATGTAGTATAAGTTTGAAATAGTTTAGTCTATGTATATATGTTTAAGGTATATATGTGAATATATTTGGTATTGATATATTAAAGGTGGTATTTATTTAAGTATTATATATAAATAGAGATAATATATTATGTGTAGTATAATTGAGGAATGTATACATATATAAACATATGTAAATTTATAAATAAATATTTAAAAATACAGTACTTAAAAGTTTATAAAAAATATATGTATAACGTCACTTAGAAGTGCTTTCAACTAACTTGTAGCTTTGTCAACTATCACTTTTAAAATGTCAGCCTTCCCAATGATGTCAACTTTCCCATAATTCTGTGATCTTAACGTTTGCTGCTTGCCTATTAATTAAATCTTGCTTACATTTATATATTAAAATCGCCTCTTTAATTTTCCTTTTATTATTATTTCTTTCAGTTTCCAATATTTTTACATTGTTATAATTAAAATCGAAACCATATATACATGATTTAGTATTATTATTTAAAAGGATTCAAAATACAAAACAAAAATTTAAAAATAATGATACTTTATCAGCTTCTGTCTTTTATGACCATAATAAATCATGTATATATGGTTTCGATTTTAATTATAACAATGTAAAAATATTGGAAACTGAAAGAAATAATAATAAAAGGAAAATTAAAGAGGCGATGTTAATATATAAATATAAGCAAGATTTAATTAATAGGCAAGTAGCAAACATTAAGATCACAGAATTATGGGAAAGTTGACATCATGGAATTATGGGAAGGCTGACATTTTAAAAGTGACAGTTGACAAAGCTACAAGTTAGTTGAAAGTGCTTCTAAGTGATGGTTATACATATATTTTTTATAAACTTTTAATTATTGTATTTTCAAATATTTATTTATAAATTTACATATATTATTTTGAAAAAATACAGACATCGATTTGTAATATATATAAACATATATATTTGGTATGTAAGCATGTATATACAGCTATAGGTAATAAGATATAAGCAAGTAGAGGTAATATTATAAGTTTATATAATTAAGTATATGTGTATTTATGTATTTATAAATATTTGTAGCTCTGATGACGATTTCTGGGCAATTGAAACTATTAGATGGATTAATTTTAATCTTGATGAAATAAACATTGAAAAAGCAAAAAGAAAGGTTGATTTGCATGATTTTTTGTGTTATATATTGTATCTATTTTGATAACCACAATTTAATGACAAACATTACAAATTTGAGATGAAATTAAGACACATGAAACTTCAATAATAAATTTTTTAAATCTTGATTTATAAATTTAAGTTAATTTTAAAAATTAAATACTTCACTATTTTACTTATCAAATTATTTATTGCATGCATGAACATGGAAGTTCTTTTTAAACAGATGTTATATAACTTAATATTTTTAGTCATTTTATATGAGCAAAAAAAAATTTGCAAAAACATTAGAAAATGTAAATTGCTTTCCATGATGAGCTTTTGACTTTTGAAAAGATGACACTTATAATTTAATATATGTAAATTCATTTTGATATGCACACACAGACACACACACACATATATATATATATGCTATGTCATACATTTCTAGTTCACCTACTCTGTCAAGATCCATTCTGGAGGACAGGTTTATATTTTCTAATATTTTTCAAAAATGTTGATCACAAGTAAAAAGTAGTTGGAGATTTAATTTAACATTATGTATAAATAATTATTAAAAATCCTTTTATTCACAGTCAAGTATAACTTAATTTTATTTATCCATTATTTTTTTAGTGTGATTCACAGAATGAATGTATGTATTTGATTTTTGATTACAAGGAAATACTAATGTATATTGTTATTTATCTAGGATCTGACAATGTTCATGTAGTAATAATGTAACATATGATATTTCATCTAAAATTACAAAGCTGTATGTTTTATTGATAAAAAAATTGTGATCGGTTATTTAACGTATGAATGACCTTGAATTAATTGGTCTACTTACAATTTTGTATCAGATAGCAAAACAAATAGCTAGTCAAATTTTAAAAAGATATTGTTTCAATATAAGTGAGGGAATAAAATTTATATTAACCCATACTAGAGAGAGCAATAGTTTAGAAAAGTATTTTCATAGTGTAGGCTTATACAATATAGCTATGAATCATTGAATATTCAAGAGTGATAGAATTTAGATCACTGAAAAAATAGGAACTAATATATTCAATTGGGCTACATCCTATTTATATTGACAAAGTTATCTTTGCTCAGATTTATAAATAAAAAATAGCATTAATTATTATAAGTGAATGAAGTACAATGACTTTAAAAAGTTCTGGTTTAAAAATAAGTATTTACCTAAATTTTCTTTAATTATAATCATGAACAATTCTTTTTTTGGAAAAGAAGTGAAAAAAACAATTAGAAGTAAGAGAATTTACAAAGCAAGATAGATTTTGCATGAAGTTAATTGACAGCAAAGACAAGATTTTATAATTTTTTTCATTTTTTCTTATTTAAAATCAGCAATTTTGTAAAAGATAAAGAAATTGCGAATTATTTTGTACATGAATATATATATATAGATAAGGGACTTGAATTCAACATTTCAAACTTCCCACAGCTATCCAATCCATCTTATACAATTGATACACATGACCACAGACATGTGAAAAAAATAAATGATGTCCAATATATGTCTGTTGTACTAAACCAGCACTCATCAGTTGTTCCAAATCACCATCTCCAACACATATACAATCACTATTCTGTTTATATTAAGATAGAAAATCTTCAAACTTTAATGAGCATGCTTAGTCTTCTCCACTTTCCAACTCTTCAGCCTTTCACATCATTGGAAATCCATAAATGAAATGTTCAAAACCCTTGATGATGCAACTATTATTGACATACACATGTCGTCAATCTGACTCCTCACTTATAGGACCTTAATATGTCCATAAGAGAAATGGACAGAATACAATCTGAATATGTAATATTTAAATACATGTATATTGTCTATATTAAATTTAATGTAAGTATAAGAGGCTTGAACTCAGATTTTCAAACTTTCCACAGCTATCCAATCCATTTTATACAACTGATACACATAAATGATCTACAATATATATATATATATATATAGTAACGGGATGGGGATGTGTGAGATAAAATGGAGTGAATAAAAAAGTGAATGTGGAGTGATGGAAACATCAGCATCACTCTCAGTCAACAATATTTCAAATAAAATGATTTAATATAAATAGTTTACAAAGTGTATCTATAAGTAAATATTTAAATATATAAGAGTATGAGATTAAAGAATCTCTGAGAACATTGCGAGATCAGCCAGCTAACTCAGAAGAGCAACTACAAGCATAATTAACCACCAGCATTATCATTTAAAAAAAATAAGTACAATTAAATACTTGAGGGAAATAACCATCCATCATCATCATTGATGGGAATAAACAAACCAGTACAATATATCAACAGTCAATCTTGTGACTGGATTGAACAATAAAAAATATAAATCAACAGTCAACTTTGGGACTGGATTGGAAATGGGTCTTTTTAGACCAGGCTAACTATTGAGCCTTTGCCAACTTGGGCAATTATTTAAACATAACTTGGATGCACCCTTTAAGTGTCCACCCACCAAAATACACAATAATCAGAAATTGAAACAATAATGCTGGGACCCTAAAACATGCTGATCATCATCAATGCTCTGGCCACTTGTACTGGCCAACTATAAACTTAAATTTTTTTTAACAAGACTAAACTAAAATATAGTGTGTGGGCTTTAAAGAGTATCCTCTTTTGCACCAACCGGGATGATGATTGATCATCTCTTGATGCCCCAAAGCACTAAGTACACATTCCCATTTATCCATGTCCGAATCTAGCTCAGAGAACACAAAATCTATTACTGTATGTGACCAAGAGATGATGGAATACAATTTTAACAATTAAATACAAGTTTATTAATAACAAAGAAATAACTGATTAAGGTCTTATAAGGGTTCTGATTTTGAAAAGTATACATTGAGTTATGTGATTAATAAATTAGGTTTACTTAAAACCCATTCAGCATGCAGGCATGTGGCTTGATACAAAATAAACATGTTTGAATTAACATTTAATTTAGAAAAATGATCAGAATTTTACACATAAGTGTCTATCTGACATGCATTGTTATTTATAATACAATTGACATATATATGCACACATATGTGCATGAATTTTCTGATTTTGATTAAAATACAAAATTTCAAATGATCACATTGAGATTTAAATAATTGCCATTCAACATTTAAATTGTTACAGTGATTTACATATATGTGCACAAAAATGTGCGATTTATAATATACAATTAATATTTTTTAAAAAATGAATTGACATTTGATCAAAAAAAATATTAAAATTTTACATATATGAGTGTGCATGTATATACGCACACTGACTTTTATCTATTTCAACTCGTTACAATAATCTTATATTTTTTCATAATTCATTCATTTGGAAAACACATAAATTTCCTACCTATGTGTGTATAAACAAAATATAGATATAATTTAAAATTAGTTTCAATTTATAAGTTCTCAAAAATAGTCAATTTTTGACAGGTATTTTTTGATTAATTATCAACATTTTAAAATTAAATTATTGAATCATCCATTTTTTACTTTTTTTCTCAATATAAAATTTTCAAAACAATATCCTAAGGATTATTCTTCAAAAACACCTCTTTTGCCTTTAATGATCAATGAATTATTCTTGACTCTTAATTATAATTCAAGCAAAATTACTTTATATTCTTTTAAAATATATAAATTTTTAACCGACTTTAAAATAATATTGTTCTATATATGTCTTTTTAAATGAATTCTTTTAAAATAACTCACCAGCTATATATATACATTTAGATGTGTTTCTCTGCATATATCTGACGCAGCATACATGTAATTAATTCTTCAGCAAGCTGGAAGATTTTTCTTGGTGAATTTGATTTTTAGTGACTGTCATAATCAGGAAAAATGTAATCCATGTATAATGTTGGTTCATAGTTGGTCTCCCATCTGTGTAGAACTGATCCAGACAAGCAGCTGTCTTCTCCACATTTAAGGCTATGAATTTCAGCACAAAAAAGTGGCTCATTTTCTCCATGTGAATTCAAACTCCTTTGAAGGAAATATTAGCAGCTCCTGAATCTAATGTCCTGCCTTCAGGTATATCAGTTCATGGTAGCTATTCTGCCAGTTCTATGGTCAGCTAAAACCAACTGCTTCAAACTTCAAGAAGCTGCAACAAAATATTATAACCAACTGAAATTTTCAGCTGACCCTTCTTACAAAAAACTATTATCCAGACTTTGCAGTTGGCCTAGTTGGTCACTGCTTAAAATATTAAAAACTCTTCTGACCAAATCTTACAAAACTGCAAGCAGAACTGTTCTTTTCAAAATCACTATCCAGACTGGAGCTAATTTGTTCTCAGCCCTTTTATAGAATCATCTAAGATGATAACAGCAGCTTGATTAAAAACAGAGTTTTTATTTTTATCTCACAAATCCCTTTGAAAACATATACATGTTTTTACTTAGGGGATTTCTAATAGATAAAAATTCTGTTTAATTAATTAAAATTTCAAAAATACAATAGGATAATTTTAAATTTCAAAATCAGAGTAATAATTAATAATAATGCAATATTTATATTTATTCAGACCTTTTTAAAATATTAATTTCATAATGAAATTTTACTTTAAACTCAGAGTTATTTAACCCTTTAATTAATATTATTTTATTTTAGGAAATATAAAAAAAAATATCTACAAAAATTTATTCTGTGTTTATTTCTACTTTTCCTTTATTTTACTTATATATTTATGCACACACACTATATTAGTGTATGCTATGTAAGCCAACTGGTTACAATATATATATATTATCATGCTGAACCAGCACTCATCAATTGGTCCAGATCACCATCTTCAAACATATATACAATCACAGCTCAGCTTAAATTAAATAACAAATCTTCAAAATTTAATGAAAAAGCTTCAATCTTCTCCACTCTCCAACTCTTGAACCATCCATATCATTGGAAATCTGAGGACAAAATGCTCAAAGCCCTTGATAATGCCAATATTATTGTTATACCCATGTTGATCTTAAGTCAATTTGATCTCTCACACATAGGTTCTCAATATGTCCATTCAATGATACAGAAGGGGATGGTAGAATACAGGCTGAATATGTAATATTTAAATGCATACATGTTATCTATACTAAATTTAATGTAATTATAAGGAACTTGAACTCAAACTTTCAGACTTCCCACACATATTCAATCCATCTTATACAACTGATAGCCAGGACCACACACATGTGAAAAAAATAAATGATTTTTGTGCTAAACCAGCATTCATCAGTTTGGCCAGAGCACCATTTCAAACACATATATATATATATATATTCACTGCTCAGCAGTGGTTATATATATATATGTTAGAGATGGGAATATGGATCATTGGAGATCATTTATCTTTTCACATGTATGGCCATGTGTATCAGTTGTATAAGATGGATTGGATAGCTGTGGGAAGTTTGAAAGTCTGAATTCAAGTCCCTTATAATTACATTAAGATTAGTATAGACAATATACATATATATATATATATAACAGAATTAATTTAATTTGTGTTTATAAAGATCATGTTGTTAATGATTATGTCTATTAGATCACTTGATAAGCAAATATATATTTGTCATTAGCTGCTTATCAGCAAAAAAAAAAAATAGTCTCATTAGTTATCTTTATATTTCTTAATAATTTTTGGATAGCGTAGATGAGAAAAAGGCATGTGTGTGTGTGTATTTGTAGAAAAATATTTTAACCACAAAGCATTGCACATCAGCAAAGCCTTTTCCAAATGTGTGTGGCCATTCTACTTCTATGAAAATAAAAAGACAAAAAATAAATTAAAGATAAACTTTGCTATGATTTTTCAAACTAATCAATAAATAAACTACAAACATGTCCACATAAATAAAATGCTAGTCCATAATTCTGTTTATTTGATATTTTCTGGTGCTATCCTTTAATTTTTTTCTACAGAAAAATTTTGATTTTGAAAGATAACAAAATTAAGTTTAATTGTAGTTATCTCTCATGCTCTATTTTTAGCTATAAAAACATATATTATTGCACTTCCTTATAATATCTAAAGATAATTTTTATAACGTATTGGGTTTGAATTTCCTACCAAAGCTGTATTCAAGTTAACTACAAAATATCTCTTGGGAAATCTTATCCTGTTTCTTTCACATATGGAATTAAATAAAGCTGTAATTTTATAATAGTGAATACTATAGTATCACATTCAGTATGTTGAAGAAAAAATATTGATTAGTCTTAAGAACTCGCCATTGTATTTTTATAATTTTACAGAGAATTCTAGATGAAATGTTTCTAATGCTTTTGTTATGTTAATAGAAACTCCATTTCTCACTTCTATATAATAAATTTAAAAAAACAACAGCTCTATATAATGAAGTTATGGAATAATAATTATGAAAAAAGTGATTATACAGAAAGTGAATTATTGGATTTTATGTTGGGTTTGGGAAAAGTTAAGAGGGAATTAGATATTAAAGCTATAGAGTTGACAAAGATTATGTTGTGGAAATGGGATGGAGCAGAATATGGGAAAACTTAGAGTGGGGAATGGAAAATTAAGTGGCTAACAAGTTTATCTGGGCATAATTGCTTAGATATTCTTGACTTCGTTTAAAGAGAAGCCACAGTACATCACATCACATTAGTTATTTTTGTGTGATTAATTATCATATCTTTTATCTTCTTAACAGCAACAGCACAATGGAATAATTACTGCATTTCAATATCTTAGTTCATCTTTCTGCTTCAATTTTCAAGTCAATAACTTCCAAGTTAAAAGTTGTACACAAAGTTTTTATTCCATTAATGGAGATGGATTTGAGTTTTTTTTTGAAAATTAATTATTAAACCAAATCTTTACATGTTGCATTCAAAACATTAAGTACATTCTGTGTATTGCCTTTTGAATAGGCAAAGATAGCACAGTCATCAACGTATTGTAATTCCAGCATCCAAGATAGTAAAGTTATTGCTTTTATATTTAGTAAATAAAAAAAAAAATCCATCATCAAACCTGTATCGCATCTTTAATCTTGATTCATTAAGTCGTCTCTAAAAGTTAAGTAGTTAATGATAGATAATATTATTAAAATTAAAATTAATTATTAAAAGTGCAATAATAATAAATAGATAAGCTAAATATATATTCTACTGCCATTTATTATATTGATTTTGATAAATACAACTTATTTAGCTACTATAAACTAATCACTTAAAATGAAGACTTTTAATTTTATTTATTATTCTACAATAAAATTATTTAACACTTCTATTCAAAATAAGTTTCAGAAAATCAGCGTACGCGTTAAATTAAAGGGAAAACACTGAAATTATTGAAATTAAAGAATAACGAACCATGGATGGTTATTACGTATTTTATTAAAAAGTAAAATTGCGGTAGTCAAAAGAAAAAAATGCCAACGTGATAATAAAGAATTAATAGAACTTGTGAAAATACTGACCTTGAATCTCCAAAATCTTTCAAATGTTTTATTAAGATTCTATGGAATAAAAACTGATGCGAAAATTAATTTCAATATTAAACCAGATATACAGTATTTTTATTTTAACCTGCGAACCAACTATTCTGTCATCAAATTGCTGAATCCAGGAGCATAATTTACATTCTAATCCCGCATCAATCTACGTTATTATTAGCTAATTTTGCAAATGTTCGATTTTTAAAAAGTCTTTTATTGATTACTGAGTAAAAGAAACAATATGTATATTAATTTTAAAGCTATATTATATATATGTGGTAATGTACAAGTCTAAGGTAATTCTTAAAATATCATTATAGTTATAACTACTAAATACTCCATTTGATGTTCAGTTGTTATGCACTTTCATACATTATAAAGACTATTTTTGTTAGAGCATTAAAAGCAGTAAAGCAATTATTTTTTGTTACTATTTACATATACATTTTTGTTAGGGGTAATAATTTTTTTAGAATAGTTATTATATTTTAAGCATTATCAATTGATTATGTCAGGATAGAGGGATAATATGGCTATTTAATTGGTTATTATTCCTTTGTATTTTTTCTGCAGTAGTATTATTTTTTTGCAGCCTTACATTAAAAAATATTTTATTTGTGATCTAGATGTAAGTATCTAAGATAAAAGCATTTTATTATGATAAATATACGATGTATTGCCCCTATATTAATAAAGGCACTTATCATAATAGTATTGAAGATAGAAGTATGACCTTGTATAGAAAATCCTGTGATCTCTGTAATTCTGGAAGTTGACCTATTCTATTTTTTATTCATATTATAATCTCTCATGTACATATTATTGCCATGGGATTGAGAGATGAAAATATAAAATCTTTGAAGTATTTTACTATGTTCATAGCTGTCCCATGGTGAAGAGAAATGATCGTTCACATTTACATAATGAAAAGAGAACATTTTTGATGTAATAGGATATTACTATAAAAGTTATTTTTAAAGCATTCAGACTGTTCTAGCCAATTGTATTCAAACCATGAAGATAATTAAAACATGATTTTATGATCAAGTGGAATTATATATTACTTTTGTCACTGTCTCTTTCTATAATATGTAGGTTATGATATATCTATTATATAAGCACAATGAATGTAAGTTTATCTATCACATCTAATTATAAAAACACACTTGTTCTGTTTTTTATTCATATATTCTTTTTGAGCACCTTTTTTTTTTGTTTGAAAAATCCTTTATTAATTTATTTGATTTGTTTAAAAACGATTGGAAACTTTTATTTATTCTTATGTTATAATAATTTCTTACTTTCTTAATATAAAGCATATTTCTTTAAGATTATTGCACCCTGCATTTATAACCACTAAATCTTTTTAAATGTTGTATAGACAATCCTAAAACAAAAAAATGATATTTCAGTATCTTTACAACATTTGTGAATGAATATTACCATAGCTTAATCAATGGTTAGTGTTATCCAGTCAAAACAATTGTATAATATTAATCTTTCAATACCTTATTAGTTTCATTGTTCTCTCTGATGATATATTTTGTAAACATTCAAGATTTATTTTAGTATTAAACCATTAGAATTCAATAAGTTGGACTTGATTTGGTAGAAATATAAGTTTATAAATAAGCAACATCTAGAAAATCATATTTAAACTTTGCAAATATCGAAAAAAAATAATATTAAACAAAGAATGTAATGACAACAAAAGATGTTTTCATCAAGTGAGAGAAGCAGAAAAGCAAGCAAGAAAATGACCTCTAAAAGTGAACAAAATCTTCATTGATTGAAAATTATTTTTATAATGGGAATATATAAATATGAAGCCATGATTAATCTATAAAATTCTGTTTTAAAAATTAATATTGCTTTATAATTTTCAGAATATCTCAAAAAAATCTTATCAAAATGTTGATAAAATCATTAGCAGTTTCACAAGCCATGTTTATTGCTTGTGGTTTTTTTATTATCATTATGCTAGAATTTGTTAACTTCTATATTTAAAAATAAAAAATATATGTATAAAATAAAACTATAATCTTGTATCCTTTTGTTATTTTTTTTAATATTATAAGTGCATAATTATTGATATAATAATTACTATACAATTATTGTGCAAAAATAATCATAAATCTACAATAAACCATGCAAAAAGTCAACTTCTTTGCTATTCCAAAAATATAATGTGAGTAATCTCACAAATGCTTTCAAAACCAAGAATAAAGACCAGATGCATAAACTAAATTGTTTTGTCTTTACCATCTATTGGAAACTATGGACCTTTTCAGATTGTGCTTTCAATTGATGAATCAATATTTGTTAGAGTATAGTTTTGCCATTTTTCTAAAAAAAGTCTACCAAAGTATCACCGCAGATAGCTATAGAAGAATGAAAATGAACATCAAAAAGTACCAACTCACAAAGAGAATCATCATTTTTATTAATAAATTAATATTACCAAAGCAAACTGAATATATATATATATTATAATTGAAAACAGTTGGTTAGAAAACTAACACTATAATAAAAGGTTTAAATAGAGTTCACAATGATTGCATTTAAATTTGATATAGTTTTAAATTCTAAATCAAATTAACTTCCTTACAGTTTCATCTTCAACTAGCATTTCCTACAATATGCATTGAATTAGTGTAGAGAGAATAGCAGATTTATATTTTTTTTCAAACCCATTAAGTAAATATCCACACAGTTGGGATGTGAAAATTTTTTTAATCATATTCCAATAACTCTTTCACTAAACATTAGTGTAAATGATGTCTGAGTTCAATATTATTTCACAGAAGTATAAATCAATTTTTACTTGTTGATTAAATATTAATTAAGAATTCTATAATTCTTTTTCTACTTTGGAAGGAATATTTCCAAGAGTAACAATATTGCAATATACAAAAATATACTTACATATCTTCATTTTTTTCTAATGATATGCGATATATATGCATTTTATTCTCAAAATATGCCCCAGATATATATTTAACTATTAAATATAACATTATTAAAAAAATTTCTTCACCCATCATTGAAGTAAGCAATTGAGATTTTGTTAAAATGGGACATGGATCTTAATTAAATTGAACCATTTTCCAAAGAAAACACATAGACAAAAATTGTCAGATGATAAAATAATACAAATTTAAACGCAAAAAAATATATACATATAAAATCAATCAACAATGTGGGAAGGATTGCATATTTCACATTTATTGACAATATATATTCTATATCTCCTCCAATACCTTGATTAAAAAAATAAAAGATATGATAAGAATAATAAAGTATCTTCTCAATATTACTATATAATATAAAATAAATATTTTATGTAATGAAATTATAGCAATTTTAGAATTTATACCATTTATATAAATGTATATTTTAAAAATTCCACCTATTGGCTATTTTGTTAAGGTATATACATATTTAAATATTGTATGTGTATACATGTCAACAGAACATACGACTTTATTCAACAAATATATTTGAAAGTTAGTAACGGATCATGCAATAAAATATATTACCTAAATACACACTGAAATGTATGGATGCCAAGCATATCCTGCTGACTACACATGAGCTTTTAAAGATTGCCTTACTTACTATAAAAAGTATACAATCTAATAAGCATAAATATTCAATAAACCTACATGATTGACATAATCTTAAAATATAGTAACACACTATATTCAGTGTTGGTATAAAAATAATTATTTCATTTCAAAAACATTTTAATTTATAATTGGTATTGTCATTATAAATCCATTTTCTCCATGTCTATATATAGGAAATATGGTTCAAACTGTAGTTCTTCCTCAGGAAAAATCCTAAGTATATCAAATATTCAGAAATAGTCACTCTAAAGTGAGCATTGTTTTGTTGAAATATTGATTTCTTACTACATCTGTAATAAATACAAAGTTTTACTAGTTCCTGATCCATTTTCAAATAAGGGAATAAAATTAAAATGTATCACACATATATTTGAAACATAAAGATTTTGCAATTATGAACTCCAAGTGTAATATAGTATAAGTATAATTTTAACTTTCACATATTTAAGCCAGCATAAAATAATTTGCTGTTATTAATAATATGTTTGAAAAATTATTTGCTAAGATTTTCATTTACATGTAACCATAGACATACATACGTTTGAAAATTTATCTTATATTTAATTTATATCTGTATCAAAACTTGAACTGACTATCCAATTAAAAAATAAAATATCAGTATTAAAGGCATCATGTCATAATATTACTAATTTATTCATTTCATTTTCATCAGGATATTTATTCCTTTCTTATTTTCCTGAACATTTTTTTTTATTTGGAAAAATAGATAGAGGTATACAATAACAACAAATGATAATGATGATGATGGAATTAATTATGCAGTTCCATGAAGATTTTAAATAGACAATTGGCATTATGGTATATATATATTTTATTAAGTGTGTTAGAATCGTTAAATTATTATGTGGAAATGTTTCCTTAAAAATTTGATAAACATTTCTACCTTGAAAAATTTAATTACAGGCGGAATAAATTATTGTTGCATACAATAATTTTTTTTATAGATTTTAATTGTACTTTTAATGACAATAAATTATATATAATACAGTAATTAGTAAGTGTAACAGTTTAACTAAGTATGTAAATAAGTATATTATTGGTTTATTTTTAATTGTGTGTGTGTGCACATAAATATACACACATACTAATGGAAGAGCTTTAAACTGTTTGTAAAATAAATCTGTAAATTGGAGCACATTTTCTAGTAATTCATGAAGTTATTAGCATACTTTTTATTTTCAACTATAAGATTTCAGTAAAATGAAAACAAACCCAATTTCAAAATATTAATGGTAAAGTAATTAATATTTTGGAAGAATTTTACTGAATTAACAAAATTAAGTGATTATTTACCGTTTTGATTAATTATCATATTGCTTAGTTTTATTATTTACTTTATTTTAGTTGTCCAGATTTTAAATTGCTCTTGATAAAGTTAACTATAACAGAAGCATATGAAATTTAAGTTTAAATAAAGATATTAGAAATTAAAATAAGAAATAACTAAAAATTCTTTCAATTCTATAATAACATGGTTTTTAGAATGTTTTTTTTCTTCATGTTATAGGCAATTATAATTCTACCAGATGTACCTGGTCTGTAAAAGTGGTGTTTTTTTAATTGGTTGCTTTAACTTTTTTTTTAAAGATTTAATGTAAATTAAACAAAACATTTAAATATTATATAAATAAATGTACTCAGTCATTTTTGTATTATGGTTTATTAGTGGGGAATTACTTCATAGCCATCCTAAAAGGCCACCATTCCTGGCCTTTGGAAAGGCCTGACATTTTTTTAATTGGCTACTTTAACAATTTTTGTAAGATTTAATGCAAATTAAACAAAAGATTTTAATATTACATAAAATGCTGCCATTTTTGTACTATATTTTTTAATAAGTTGCTTCAACAATTTTTTTTTTGCTTTGTAGAATTACTTGCTTTGAATAAAAAAATATAATCAAATTAAGCCTCTAAATTAAAATTTTTAAAATATTTAAATATTTGACATGTGAATTTGACAGCATTATGAAAAACTATTAATGGTGGAATTACTTCATTCACATAAAATATTCTTTATAATGTGGACAAACACATTTTGTTTTTCATTAGTTGTGAATTTGACACATGACAGCTTTACAAACAAACATACATTCATCAATCAGACAATAAGAAAATAAGGATTTTATATATAAGATTAATTTGGTAATAATTATTGAGATGTGGAATAAATTATAAAATAAGCTAGAAAAGAAGACCACTCATCAAGTTAATTATTTATTAATGCATATTAAACAAATAGTTATAGTAAGTGCTTGGTTACAAAAAAAAATAATCCTTTTATAATTTTTGAATGGGTCACATGAGCTTTAAACAGCATATGATATAACTTGATGGGAAACTAACTTTTTAGCATAAAACTATATATCAACTTAGACTACAAAATTCTATAAAAATATAAATTTGTCAAGTAATTTTGATATTTTTTAAAAAAATATTTTTACATAAATATGACTAAAGATGAATAAAATGAAGTAGCCTTTCTATCACAAAACCTTAAATCATTGAAAGGAACATGTTTTTATGTTTTGGCTTTTGAACCAAGTTAGTCTGCTTAAAATGGAATTAAAATTTCAATTTGAAAGATGCATATACGCACTATTTCTTTATAAAACACTTATTGAATTCTTTCTTTTTTAAAATTATTAAACAATTATTTTATAATTGTGTGTTATCGCATGCATTTCAGTGTGCATGTAAATATTTGATAAATTTTATATTTTAACATATCTATTCAAATATATATATTTATTCACATATAATAAATTCAACTAAATTCACTTTATTGACTTTAGTTTTTTTTTTAATTATTTGTTTGATTTAATTATTGAATTTGAAAATTTACTTTCGGAGTGAAATATTTTTTGACACATTAACCAATCCTTATACTGTATTTTTAATCTAATAAAAATTATTTTTTTTTTACTTATGTCAGACCTAGAGACTTTTCTTAACTTTAATCTCTTTATTGAAATACTTTGAATTATCTGTCACTCTAGCTTTTTTTTTTTACTTATATCTTAAATTTTTCTAATAAAACATGATGACTTACTATAGATTATTGGCTCATCTAGCTAACAAAAGATTATTATAGGATTAAATTTGTATATGTGTACTTTGGTTATGTATTCTTTAAAAACATTGCATACTCTGATACATCCAATTCTAAATTCTTATTGTGGGTATTTAAAGTCATCATAGTTGTAAGTGAATATAATTTTCCTGTTTCCATCTATGAAAAATAAATTACTTTTTCAAATCATTAATTCCTATAAATTTTCTTTTCACCAGTGAAAGGCAAATATTTTTTTATTATTTATTAATAAGAATTTTTTTTCTTTCCAATTATGATAAATAAATAATTATCTTAATCTATAAAGTATATTGTATTTTCACTTTCTTGTCACTTATGGTAAATATATATTTTTAAATCTATTTTCTTATTATATTTGCTGTTTATTATCCCATATATAAAGAATATATCTGTATTATTATATAAATGTAAAAGTTTGTTTGTTTTTGTGACTTTATAACTCAACTAATATTGCAAACCTGTTGGAGAATCTTGCCTAATTGGGGGGGGGGGGGGATAGAATTTTATTAGCATATGAATTTTTGCTTTGTTTTAAAAAAAAATTTGTAATGGGCTATATAAAAATGCATTGACAATTTATTTGGTAATTACTTTTGAATTACATCATAAAAAATAAAAAAGAGGACAGATGGTAGAGTTGGAAACCTTTTTAAACAAAAAATATAGCTTTTGGTAAAGCAAGGAATAAACTGATTTTGTAAATATATTTAAAATTACTTAAGTTATGTTTATACCATGTATTTAGTGTCAGTTTAGATTGTTTACAACAATGAATTTGATAAACTTTTAAAATTTTAGTTTAAAAGTAAAATTTAAAATGGGATGAATATAGCAAGAGAAAAACTACTCATTTTTATAAATTTTTACTGTGAAATTAATAAACTTTTAGATATATCAGTTTAAATATATTTAACTTATGAAAAAATAAATTTTAAAATGCTAAAGATATAAGAAAAGAAATAATGAACTTAATAAACTTTTACCATTTCTTTTTAAATATATTTTAGTGTAATAATAATAAAATAAGATGCTGTGGCCTGTGTATTAAAATACATACTAGAGAAATGGAGAGATATTAGTTTTTTTGTAATCCAGTTAAAATTTTATTGTATAGATATATTTTAAGTTATTTAAATTATGCTTAGATCACATATTAAATTTCTCACTTGCATATTCTACGACATTAAAAATTTATAGTCATTTTAAAAATTATCACATGCACAATATAAAATAATTTGCTTTAAAATTATTGTTCATTGTATTTAATAAAAGTTAAGTTTTTTTGGTGATACTGTAAATATTATGTAAATATATTTTAATAATTAAACTTTCTACTAATGCATGGGTGCAATTAGAGTTAGAAAGTAGTATATATATATATAAACCTAACACACTTAGTCAATCCCAATATCAATAACAATCAACAATTTCAAACTGTTTATATATTTTAATTATTGAACTTTCTAATATGTGAGGGAATAGCTAGAGAAATGGAAAGAATTAGCAAGAGAAATTTTATTTTGTATTCAATGCATTAATATCAAAAATAGAATATAGCTAATGAAATATTAAAAATGTTTTAGTATTTAAAATATATCTTTCTTATACATATATAAATTAGAAACATATTTTAATTATCAACTACATTGTATTCTTTTATACTTTTTATTCTTCTTCTATTAACTTAAGCAAAGCTGTGTGTCAAAGCTGATTCACAGCTTTGCTTATGTTAGTAAAATAAAACAATATAATGTAGTTGATAATTAAAATATATTTAAAGAATATTCACATGATTTATCAGTAGCAGTTAAAAATGGCCTACAACATTGTTTATCAAAATGAGTTACAAGAGTTATTTTTTACCTTTGTTGATAACTCATATATTAGTATTTCTTATAAATATTATTTAAATATATTTTAATCGACTATATTATATTATTTTAATCTAATAATACAAGAAAACTGCAGGCACCACTAGTAACTATATTTAATGATGATTATTATCATTAGGTTCTCTATAAAAAAGAAACGGATTTGAGCATGAAAAAATATAATAGAAAAATAGATTTAGAGGTGTTAAATATTGGTCAAAAATCAGTCTGGGTGTTTTATTAGAGCATTCTTATAAGATTATTTACATCAAAATAAATTAAAGCTGATATTTTCCAAGTTTTCTAAACAGTCTTATAAAAATTTTATTTACCATTATTGAGATTCTCAGTTTATTTAACATTTTAGTTAAATATTTGGTTTTATATTTTAATCAAGACCATTTTCTTTTTCTTTGATTTTACATTTAAACGGTTCATTTTATTACACAAAATTGTATTCTACATAAAGCTGGAAGATAACATTTGTTCATTATCAACAAATGTCATATTTTTCCATGACATAAACTTAATGCCAATGTGTGTGACAATATATAAAATTGTAAATGTCAAGGCTAGTAACGATTTCTTTTATCTTCAAATCGCGATGCACATTATAATATATTGTATAATGAAATCACAGTTATAAACACAATATAATTTGTAATTGTTTCATAATAGTTTTATTTAATTTTATGCAGGTTTTATATGTAGTAACTATGACAGATAACTTCCAATTATTAACTAAGTTAAAATAAGCTTAACTATATATATATAAGTTCTTTCTTAGTTGATTCAATGTTTATATAGATTAATAATAAAGTTATAAAAAATAACAAATAAAGTTTGTTTCAAAAATTGTATTAAGATTATTACCTGCAGTTCTTAAAAATTGGAAAAATAATAACAATCCAGAGCCTTCATATATATATATATAATATCTATTACCTTTTAAAATATAATAAAATTAATCGTGCTCTATTATGTTACAAATTAATTGCAGTAAGACTACTAATCAAAAATATATTTTAAGTTTCTAATTTTTTTTTTTTTTTTGCAATTTACTAATAAACAGTAGGTATCTGACTTTTTCTTCAAAGATTTTTTCGTTGGCAAGCCATCCCAAACAGTTAAATTTAATGTTCTCATCAATGATTCAGTTGGTTAAGATGGTTCATAAAAAAATCATACTGTTATTCATTTTCAATTTTACACAAAATATTTTATAAATGAGTTTTTTGGTGAATAGACATCCTATAGATTGTTAATGGAAGTATTTTCTTAGTTTTATTTTTCAAATAAATCTTTTTGAAAGTAAAATAAAATTTTAGAATAATTGACTTTGAACTTTCTTTTTGATAATTCACTTTCTTAAGCTACTTTATCTGTTTTTTGCAGTAGACCAGCAAATGATAGTTTAATGGGATGTAATTTTAATATAGTTACATTTCTCAAAGTCAAAAGTTTCCAATTAGAAAAAAAAATCTTTCATAAGTACTTGGTTATTAATTTAATAGTATCAATAGTTTACTTTTAATTAACTGTGACTTATATATATATTATCTTAATCTATAGTAAATTGAAATAGTAGACAATTCATTGATATCAAACTTAATTTAATATTATCATCAAATCTCAAGATGCCATTTTTAAAATTTATCACATGACAAGGAATGTTCTACAACATTATACCCTCTAGTGGTCATTACTAGAAATAAACTCATGAAAAAAAACTCAATAATTTTGCCTTCCTTTCTTTTAAAATTTACACATATGTATACATCAATTATGCAGGCTTATATTTATCTTTTTACTATCTTACAAGTACTACCTATAAATAAACAAATAGTTAATGGCTTGTATATTGAGCTATGTTTAATGTAAAGTTATCATATTAATTGTGTTAAAAGAGATATGCTGTCTCCAGCCTTGTTTAATTGACTATGAATTTAATAACTCTTAAATTTCATATTCCATCTGGTTTATGAATTAATTTCACTCTGAATTGCCAACAAGATTGTCCAAAATGTGCTTACAAACATCACAGCTTCCAAGAATAGCTGCTTTCATTGTATTCTAAGTCCTTGTTCAACATTTAGAGTGCTTTTAATTTATAGCCTAGGGAAGGGTAATTTATTCTCTTTGTTTATATATACATGTATACATATAAAACCAAAACTGTCTAACACTATACTAGCAAAAAATAAAAATGCAAAACCATAAAACAATACAGTACTAGATTAAATTCAAAATTTTACCAAAATCCTTACACAACCATGGTTTCATCTACTACAAATAGACCTTCTCAAGTGAAAATCAACCTAAAGGAAAACATATATATATACAAACAAACAAACCTTCCCATAATTCATTTCAAACTCCACCTTCCCTTAATATCAAAAGAAGTCTTCATAAGATTGATAGCCTCAGAATCAAGGAGTTTTATCATCAAAGTCTCCTTTATTCTTCTTTTAACTCATTCTTTTCATAAAAATAACCGAACATTGTCAAACAATATTCTATGACCTGTATTCAATTCATGAATATATAAAGCTGAGTTAAGATACCTATGTTTAACTCTACTTATATGAACCTTAACCCTTTCCTTAAGACTAAATTTACTCTGGCCTACATAAAATTTACCACAACTACATGGAATTTTATAAACAATACCAGGAATAGACCTACTATCAATAGACTGCTTTGAACCATTAAGTAATGAATTCAAATCAGAACCTTTCCTCCATGCAACCTTCTTTCCACCTAACAAATGACTATTCCTATAAACCAAATTATAAATTGATGCTTTAAATGGTAAAGACATATAATCATCATCCTTACCAACAAAATTCTTATCATCCAAATCACGACTATAAACATTATTATTAAATACCCTTTTTAATAAAATCATGACTATAACCCAATTCTACATATTCAGCAGCAAATTGACTTTTTTGAATATCACATCATTATTAAAATTATTACCTTCTATTACGACAACAAAATTCAACAAAGACATTTTTTTTATGTATAAAAGGCTGATAACTATCAGGCCTAATCATATTTCTCAAATTTTTAGGTTTTATAAAATGACTACAAAACAAAACATCATTAACCTTCTCAACATTTAAATCTAAAAACTTTAATTTTACAAAATCAAAACCAGATCCTCAAGAGTAAACTTAATATTAGAATCAAAACCATTCAATCCACATAAAAACTCTTCTAATTTCTCTTTCTGAATAACAAACAAACAATCATCAACATACCTAACAAATAATTTAATAGAACCTGAAAACATATTAATAATACTACACTCCAAATAATCAATATAGACAGCACACATCAATGGAGAAATGACATAACCAATAACCCAACCTTCTCAATCTTATAAAACACATCATTAGACATAAAATACATTGAATCCTCTAACAGCAAAAGCAAATCATGAAAAACCTTAATCTTATCTGCAGAAAAACATTCTAATTTTTTTAAAATTGAAAGAAAAACATCAATACTTTTTAATCTATTAACCGATTGGAGACATATTTTCAATGTCTAAACTACCAAAAACACAATCATCATCCAAAACAAAACCATTTATTTTCTTAAAAGCTTCAAAGGAAGAAGAAACACAAAATTGACCCAGTTTTATATAATCCTTAAAATATCTTATAATAAATTTTGATATTTTATCAACAATTCCTCCTGTAAAATCAAAAATACATCTCAAAGGAAAATTATCTTTATGAGACTTCAAATTAAAGAAAACCTTTGGAGCCACAAAATCACTAGGGTAACAATTTAAATAAGTAGCTCTATCAAAAATCTTTTTATTTTCCATAACTTTCATAATCTTAATTAATTTAGATTTTATTTTTTACCAGGATCAGAATCTAAAATAGCATATTTTCCATTATTTAATTCTAAAGAAACTTTACTTTTAAAATCAATATTATTTAACAATACAAACCGGCCACCTTTATCTTCTTTTAATAATATAACATCATTGGCTTTCAATCTTTTTTTAACAAAACTAATAACCTTAGGGGCAAAAACAAATTTTTCTCTTTTAAGTAATTGACTATTCAAAATAACCTGTAAAGACATTTTATTTTCATCAGAAATATTACTACTACTTTCAATTGCAGAAACAAAATCAAAAATTAAACTTCTATTAGCAAATGGAACAAAGCCAGGACCCTTAGCTAAAATAGCCAAATCAGATGCATTCAAAATATAATTTGACAAATTTAAAACAGATGAAGCATCAGGCCTATTATTATAAGACCCAAATCTAAACTCTTTTCCTTTCACAAAACTTTTATTTTCACCTTTCCAATCAACCATTTAAATTTCTTGAAATACTTATTATTTAAGGATTTCACACTTACTCCTAAACCACTTTAAAAAAGAATTTAAAACAGAATAATTAAAATTCCTTCTAAAATCCAACTTTCTTCTAAACATTCTATAACTATCAATTAAATTAGATAAACTAATTAAGGGAAGGTGGAGTTTGAAATGAATTATGGGAGGTTTGTTTGTTTGTATATATATGTTTTCCTTTGGTTATTTTCACTTGAGAAGGCTTGTAGTAGAGAAACCATGGTTGTGAGATTTTGAAAATTTTGAATTTAATCTGACTGTATTGTTTTTGGTTTTATATATACATCTATATATATTCCAACTTCAACTTATCTAATAGTGAGCATTTTTCTTCCAGTTTCATTCCATTGACCATATTAATACACTTATTTATGTTTTCCTGTCTATATATTGTTTCATAATATTGTTCTCTTTAAAATTTTTACTATAATTTATTACCTTTATATTTTGCTTACATTGTATTATATGTCCTATTTCTAAATAATGATTACATGGTCCAGACTTAGAATCTTTTTTTTTGTTCCTCTATTATGCTCTTTAGATCTTTCAATTGCACTTTTGTCCAATTTCCATATATATATTACATTGCATTTGTCACAAGCAATTATATAAACAATTTCTATTCTATGGTTAATACCATCATTCATTTTTGCATTGCATAACCATTTTCTCACAGATTTACTAATTTTGCACCTTATATTTACTTCATTATTTAACTTATATTTATTCAATATTGTATATACATCCACTGAATATGGAATTGAAATTCACTTTGTAACTTTATTAATTTTTTATATTCCCTAGTTATATAACTTTCATTTCTAGTATTTAAACTTTTCTACTATAATCAATTTCAATATATTCTTTTGCAATTTCTATGATCTGGAATATCCTTTTTTATTTACAATCTTTCTTTCTGTAATCCTTTCAAGTGTCATTTTCTAAACCACAGTTGATATGATTTAGAATCAATTATCCTCTAACATTTTTCCTTATGAAATGTTATATATATATTTCCTTTACATCTTTTTAAATATTTAAATTACTATAAAATGAAATGACTACTAATTAGATTATTATTGTTATTATTTGAATGTCTAATGTTATGCTTTATAATTTACATTTAAACCATTTTCCTTTATTATTAGCTTTATTATTTAAATAATACATTGTTGGAGTACAGTTGGAAACTTTAAATTACAGTTTGAATGTTATAATTGACTATTTGATAGACTATATTCAGAGCAGGTTATATTTACCTGTTTAGTGAGATTTATTTAAACTTATTTGTATTAATAATTTCACTCAATGTGGTCAAATTGCAATCTTTAGTAAGATCATAAATAAAGGTGGATTTCCACCTTTATTGATAAAAGGAAGTTGCCTTGTCATAGATTGATATTGATGATTGTTATTGATATATGAAGATCTTATGTGTACTGTTTACACTTTCCTCTTGCCATATCTACAATCTGTTGTTTCTATTTAAGTATATATCAGTAATTTTTAAGGATCAAAAGATTTCCAAAAAATTTTAGAAAGTTTATTTGAATAGATGGCCTGATAGCCAATGCTGTTTAACCATCCAATATTTTTTTATAAATCTAATGTAAGCAATTAAAAAGCCAAGTGATGCAATTACTTGTGAATATTAATAGTAACTTGAAAAGCAATCAAATAAATAAATAATTGGAGGACATCAAAGGTTCAAAAACTGGAAATGTCAGTGATGATGCTACAATCCATTTGTTTTGAGATCCAATCTGCACTTATACCAGTGCACCTAAATTATACATACTAATAACTTTTATTTTATAGATCTTTAGTTATTTTTTGAATTGTTAATATAGCTTTTAAATTAATTCATTTCATGATAAAGTTTTTAATGTTTATCTACAGAAATCGTTAAATCAAAAATTAATGTTCACAAGGTTAGGCAAATGCCAGATTATGAGAGTTTATTATTTTTGTCTATTGTTTTACAGTTTCACTAAAATAGATATCTTATAGGGGATCCTACACACTATTTTGAATTGTGGTAGGCTTACAAACAGCCAAGTTTCTTTGCTCACTTTGGAAAATTTAATTATTGAATATCTCTAAGAAGAAAATGTTTTAAATTTAATTAAAAAATATAAAAAAATTAACAATTTGTAATTGACAAAATAATTTAAATAGGTAATAATTTTTCAGATAAATAACAGTATCATCAAACTAAAATCTTGTTCTCTAGAATCTTTTATTAGCAGTCTGTATTACAATTTTTTTATTAACTAAAGTTTCCAATTAAGGCAGGGTGGAATCCAATTCAAATTGTCTCCATGGGGTATATTTTACATAAGAATCTCGGCCTCAGGGTGGCCTTTGAGCATTCCATCATCAGATTTTCAATTGGATGACGGTTGAAGAGTTGGAGTGTGGAGTAGATTGAAGCCTGTCCATTAAAGTATGAGGTTTGGCTATCTTAATATATATCTGAGCACTTATAGAATATATGTGTGGAAATGATAATCTGGATCAACTGATGACTGCTGGTTTAGCATGAAATACGTATGTTGGTGATTATTTATCTTTTTGACATATATGTGTTTGAGTGTATCAGTGTTATGAGATAGTGTGGAGAGTGGTGGGTCGTGTGAAAGTCTGTGTTAATATACCCTATATATTATAATCCATTTCTATATTTTGCAAATTGTCAAAGAAGGGGTGCTACTTTTGAGTTTGTTTATTTTTAAATATTTTTTACTTATTTCAGAGTGCATGCTTAGAGTTAATATTTCGAAATATATCTATATTGAGATTAATGAAACATTATGAAAGTAGAATATAACATAACTAATTAATAATTAATAAGTTAGAAATGGACAAACTATTAAAATCAATCGTATATACATAACACTATGTAAGGTCAATATTTAAGTCTTCTAGAAAGCTAGTTCAATTGACCAGATATATTATAATACATTGTCTTTGGTGATTAATTCTTTTGTTATTTTTTTGACAAAATTTATTGTAGAATTTTATAACTAGAATTTCATCAGTTTTATATTTAATTCAAAAACAAGTTTTATAAAGTATTTTAATATATATATATAATTAAAATTATTCTTATTTATTTTTTCTGAATGACACCCCCCCCCCTTATTAAGATTGATCAATATTTACATTACCTCTAACATTACACATATAATAATCCTAATTATTTATTTAATTATAAACTTTTTTAATAAAACAAAATCTTTATTAAGCTTTTTGCAATTTATCAATCATTTTTAATTACATTTAGTTTAATAATCAATTGATATTTTACATGAGAATAAATTTTGATTTTAAAATTTTATCACTCTGATAAAAATAAAAAAAATCAACATAAAATTATTACAGTAATTATAGTAAAAAAAAGTAATTTTGAATTTAATTAAAAAACTAAACTATTTTCCGAGCTGTTAGTTTAGAGATTAAAAGCTGGTTTATTAACTAAAAACCCCTCTCCCGACTATGGATCGATTCTGAATAAAGACAAGCAATGAAATATGAAGTTTTCAATCACTTTCTATTATTTTTTGGAATTTTTAGAGGATAGGAAGAACCTTGAAAATTGTTTAAATCGTAAATAAATGTAAAGTTTATTGTTAAGATTAAAAAGTATAAAAAAAATCTCACTTTTCATAAATATATATCATCAAATAATATTACTTTTATATAAACATTATTTTATTTAAAAAAATAAAATCTATTATTATAAAGCGCTGAAAATCTTGAAATCATTAGATCGGAAGTCGAACTTTAATAATGCAACTATTACTTTAAATATAAATCCCCGCGCACTCACACACCTCAGTAAGAGTAAGATTTATAATATTTAAAGTTCGACTTTCAATCAAATGATTACAAAAAAATAAATAAAATCATTAGTTAGTTTTTGAATTAAAAATATTACAACAATGTTTTCAAAAATATTAACTATTTTATGTCAATAATTACTTAAAGTAGTACAGTTTTGATGATACACAAATATTCTTTCAAAAAGTTGTGATAATTAAACCTTGCACGATATTATTGATAATAAATTTTTAATGGTATCAATGGATGGGCCTATATTAGAGCATATTCTCTGTTAATAAATGTAGTAGAAAAAAAACAAAAATATGTCAACTGATATAAATTTTTATCACTTGGCATAATGATGTTGAAATATTATATGATCCATGCTTTAAATTTATTAAATGAAAATTTTAATTTAATATAAACTTAAGAATCAATATATCCTTAAAAAAGGATCATGGATTCAATGAAATGCAAGGGAGCAATTGTTGACTTTCTCAGTAAAGACCTAGTTCCTATAATTTAAACTTCATTTGTAAAACTATTATGCAAAGATTTGTGATATAGTGTGTGTAATGTTGAGATTTCTTTATTCAATTCCAAACTATGTCTGGTGGCTATAATAAATGTCAGTTTTAGTAAAATATAAAATGTAAATTTTCTACACATATGTTTGTTCGTATAACAAAAACTACACAGATTTTATCATTATAAAAAAGTAGAAAATATTCTTGGAATTAAAATAACTTATAGTATTATAACACATTTAAAGTATTTCCAAGGAATTTTTTACTTTGTTAGAGATAACTAAACATTCATAGTAGATTCAGTACAGTATTTATAATCTATTGTATGTATTTAATTCACATCCTGTAAATATTAATTTTTTTTCTTTTGTTTCATTTTGTTAATCATTATCAACATAAATTATGATATAATCTGAATAAATAATTAATCAAATATTTGTTTAGAATAAATAGTTCACAATCGTATACAGTTATTAGACAAATTGCAAATAAATTCTAAAAAAACGAATAAAATAAACTTGGAAATATATTCATCCTTTCATAAATCAATGCCAATGCATTTTGTCTGCTAACAGAAGATATATCCTTTTATCAGACAAAATAGATTGGTATTAATATATGAAAAGGTAAATGTATTTGCAATTTTATTTCAAAATGGTTCTTTAAAATCTGTTTGCAATTTGTCCTAGAAACACTGGATACTGTTGCTTCCATGAAGTATTTATATACCTGAACATTATGTATTTGATCAGCACTATAAATCACTTATGAGCAAATAAAATTTATTAGTCTTTCTTTAATATTTATTTGAAATAGTTCCTATATTTTTTTTATTGATCAAGTTATCCTATAATTATAATTATATACATCTACAATGTTAAGAGGGTGATCAAAGTAGCAGTAAAATCATTTGAAAAATGAAAACAGGGTACATATTTTAAGGGGTAGATTTTTTCATATTTTAATTTTTTGTTATACCACAATTATTGATTTTAGAAACATCAGAGTTGATTTATTGAAATAATGTATAATAAAAAATGATTAGCTAAAATTCCTAAATAAAAATTTAAAATTAAATGGCACATTATATCTTATTTACTCTATTCTAGGTTCAAACATGAACAAAGTGGTATTCCATGAACTTATAGCTTGAAATCACTTGTAAAGATTTAGCACATTTAAGTTATTGATTCTTAGTATTATTGTATCATTGCATTAACACATAAGATTATCAGAATGTTTTATGGTAACACTATAAACATACAATTATTATTGGTATGTTTCGATTTTATCAAGTATAGTAAGGATAAATATCATATTGATTGTACAGTCAGGTTTCTTTTTATCACTCAGTGATTTTCATTTGTTATCATCAGAAAGAGCATCTCTTGTCATGACATTGCACCAAAATATCATATTATGGAACATTGTAAGCATTTGATGGGGTCACATTGTGTTATGTTGACGACAGGAAAATCATTCTGGCAGTAGACCTCTTATGTAGAGGCAGATCATAGTGTATTGGTCAGTGATTTGAGTGAAAATGATTTCTGACTCTATATCTTTGTTGAATTTGACCTTAAACTGATAATTGTTGCTGTAAACTGGGATGGGCATTTTTAGGTATATAGGTTGTACTGTGATCAATCTTCCAAATGGTTCCATTATTTTCTGAAAATCTTTAATGGTATAACCAAGATATGTGTTTCTGAGAACACAAATGATGAAGTTTTGGTGGATTTTATCTACAGCAATAAGCACAAAGTTGCCTAATGTTTTGATGCTAGTTCTGAAATGGTGTTTTCGATTCACACGAAGAAGAAAAAAAGAAGAAATTTAAATATAATAAAAAAAGAAAAAAAGAAAAGAATAGTATAGTGAAGGCAAGGAAGGCGAGCCCCATAGTATAGTAGCGCCAAAAAAAATCAACAAAAGGAGAGAGATATTGTATGTCAGAAAGAAAAAAAGAGATTTGAAAAAAAGAGAGAAAGAAAAAAACAAAATGTGTGTGGGGGGGGGGGGGGAACCCCCCCCCCCCCTCTCTTGTCTATCTTCTGTGTTTTGTGTGGGGGGGAAGGGGTTTTTTTGTTTGGGGGAGAGGGGAAAATTTTTTTAATCCTTTTTTTGGGGGGGTTTTTAATCTGGGATTTTTTGTTTGAGTTGAAAAGCTAGGGTTGGTTTTTGCTATTTTTGCATAATATTCCTTGAATGTATAGTAAGATTTACTGATACAATATTTTTGATTCCAACATTTTGCAAATGTGGTTGGATGGTTGCCATTTTTATTGTATTTTGGCACTAATCAAAAGGCAGTTTTTGTTATTTATCTATCATACATATTGACATTTTTATATAAACACTATGTAATTAGGTCAGTTGTTATCTTTGGAAAAAAATCAAAAGTTTGATATTGATCTTTGGAAAAGTTACGCAATCAAAGCTATAGATTTGTGAAGACCTGTATTATTATTACTATTGCCACTGCAACCACCACTACCACCCCTACCACTACTGTTACCACCACTACTACTACTATTTCTATTACTATTATTACTATTACTTTTCAAATTAAACTTTCAAACAAAATATTACATTTAAAAATAAAATGTGCATCACATATATTAGAATTTGGTTATTTGGCTACATTCATAATAAAAAAGAAAAAATATTTAGTTACAAAGATGAAAAATAAGTTACATGATTATCATTATATGTTTACACAATTTGGTTATTTAGCAACAATAAAAAATATGATTTAGTTATAATGTGACATTAATGTATACAAATTATTTACAATGATGAACAACAAAAAGGCAATATATATATATATATATATATATGTAGGAAGTGTACCAATAGCTCAAACAAGCTCTTAATTGATATGTGCAGTAAGATAAAAATATTGAAAATCTCTATCTAGAATATTCCCATCCCCAGACCAATTGTTTTTGAGCTTTTGGCTCACCTCAGTGAGGAGTTAGATTATTCAGACACTAAATCTAAAATATCACCTCAAAACCCAGCACTTATTTAATACGTAACATTTAAGTAAAAACTCTGAAATTATCGGACATGAAAATGTCTTTTCTATCTAACTTAAATAACTATATGGGACTGAACCAAATTCAGATCTACCTTATATTAATAGCCTTAGAATTGTCAAGGCTTTAAAGGCAAAATTATAATAATCAATAAAGCAAGTCGTATGTAGCTATATATTGAGTTATTGGTATGCTTCCTATAAAAATTAATGTAGTTATTGGTATACTACCTATAAAAAGAAATGTCTTGCTATATATGACTTGCTTTATTGATTATTATAATTTTGCCTTTAAGGCCTTGGCAATGTTAAGGCTAATAATATATGGTAGCTCTGAATTTGGTTCAGTTCCTTATAGCTATTTAAATTAGATAGCTCGATTTAAAGACATTTTCATATCCAAGAATTTCTACTTAATTGTTATGTATTAAATAAGTGCTGGATTTTAAGTTGATATTTTAGATCTAGTGTCGGAATATTCTAGCTCCTCACTGAAGTGAGCCAAAAGCTTGAAAACAATTGGTCTGGGGATGGGAATGTTCAGATAGAGATTTTAAATATTTTCTCTTACCACACTTATCAATTAAGAGCTTGTTTGAGCTATTGATATGCTCCCTATTACATATTTGTAAATAGAAGCTCATAAAAGCAATGTTACGCTAAATATAACTTGCTTTATTGATTATATGTATATATAAATAATCACTCTAAATTTTTTCTGCTCTTCTGAAATTCGGAGCTAGGTGTATCAAGATGAGACCTCACATGCAATCTCAAAAGGGGTCAACTGTCATAAAATTACTATCAGGAGTTAGCTTCCTATCTCTTGCTTTGATTGTTTCTACTTTATTCTATAATGTATTAGGTTGCCTCCTAGGATTGTTATTATTATACATAAAATGCACCTAGTGTACCACTATGCATATAGGATAAAGATGCATGCTCTAATATTTGCATAAATTCCCAAAGTGAAGGCATTAAAGAGTGAATTTATATAAATGTTGGATTTATTGAAAAACCCACAAGTAATAGCTCTTATACTATTAATACATGGATATTTAAAAATATGAGCTTCTGTCTCATCATTTTTATGACACAGATTACATTGCTCATTCACATTCATACATTGCCTTATACCAAAAAATCAAATTTCAAAACAAAACTTGTTCATAATGTTATCGTTGCAATGTAATATATTAAAAATAATAATTTAATAAGACAACTTTTATAATAATATATTTAATTTCACCAACCCGGATTTCACCCCCATACTGGAGCCTTATCAAGATGTAAATACACTTAAAGTTTTACAATTCTTCTTTTTCTACAGCAACTCCATCTACAGGCTTCACTTTACATTATAATATCAAAGATAAAACATAAAACAAATCTATTTTCTATTCATCACATACATAAATAATTATATACAATATTTACACACAAACGTGATCTAAATCATAATCATACATTTACATTATACAATTACTCATTTATACCTTAATATCATTCATAAATTTTCCAATCCTTCTCTCCTTACATACCTGTATAACTATATTTAATATTTTAAAGCCAACATAATTAGAATGGTAATCATCTATATAAATATATACACATAATTTACTTATAATTATACCCAACTTAAATTAAATCTTCCAACTATCTAACAACACCCATTTTCCAGCCAACCATATTCATACATTTTTCAAAATTCTCCTGTATATACAAAGTTTTATAACATATCCTCTCACTATACTTCTCTACATATTTAATCACCTGAATGTTTTTTTCACAAGTCATTCTATGCCCAGTATTCAAAAAATGTACATAAATCCCTGATCTCATATCCTTCCTTCTAATTTCCCTATCATGTTCTTTACCCATTTCTAATGCAGTCTTCTCTGTCTGACCAATATATATCATGCTACAAAATTCACAAATAATCTTATACACCAACCCTGCCCTACCATTCTCATTTTTATTTTCTATATTACATATCCATTTCCCTAATGATCTACTGTTTTTCCATCCTATTTTAATATTACCTGGTAATTTTTCCCTTACCAACTCTTTATATACTCTATCAAAATATGGAAGTGAAATCCATTTATTATTTATAGTTAATTTCTTATTATTATAATATCTATTATTTTCACCTTTATTTTTAAAAAATTTACTTATATATTTCTTTTTATATCCCATACTAATATAATCATTTTCAACCTCCAACTTTTGTGTTAATGCTACATCCTTATCTAAAGTTAACCTATCATTTTTCTCTCTAAACCCTTTCTTTGCTGCTGTTTTTGAGACCATGGTTGATATGAGCTTGGATCTATTATACCTCTTTTATCTTTCTCTTTGATATAATGTCTTATAACAATCTCACCTGTCATACCCTTCCTCATAAAAATATCTAAATGCATTATTAATACTTTACTATTCCCCATTATAAGTATATCATCAACATATCTGTGATATTGTATAATTTCTTTCATCCTTATATATTTATTAATTATTCATCTCTCAATATAATCAATCATAATAGATGATAAAACACTACTAATGGAACAACCCATAACCAATCCTTTAGTTATCTTCCATAACCCATCCTTTAGTTATCTTCCAAAACTCATATCTATACTTGAAATTGTTAAAAATATTGAAGTAATAATTATTAATTGTATCTATGTATAATCATGTACACAATGGACACTTTATTGCCAAACATATATATACAGTATATATTGATACTAAAAAAAATACAATATCACAGAGAAAACTTTTCATTTACAGAAAGCTGATGGTACTATTATTTCCTTGATGGTAAAGTAAAATATTAAAAACAATCTCCCAATTGCAATACATACCTACTGTTAATATTCCTAGCAATGTTATGTCAACATCAGATTGGTTTCATTTAGTAGATAATGCCAGTGCACGCAGTAAAGAAAATATTTCAATCAAGGTAATTAACACCATACTTTTACAAGAACAACAACAGAATGCTATTTTAATAATATGTAATAACACAATATACATATTATGCTATGAAGATGATCTTTTTAAAAACTCTATAAAATGGATTAACATATGCAAAATATATTTACACAAAGAGAGCATACACATTAACCAAAAAAAATTACTACCATACTACATACATATATTTAACTCTACTTCAAATCCCTTCAGTGACTTGGGGCTATTAGTCTCTAGCAGCAGTGGGTACAACAGAAAACAAGTAGAGTAAATGTGGCTGCACACACTGCAAGTTCTTGTAGTTTTTGGAAGGACTAAGTTATGTGATGGATGGAAATAGTGGGATGCTTAAATGATTTTAATATAAGAGTTTAGTGCTCAGCAGTCATTGAGAAGATATTGTTGAGTTTCCTCAGATTCATGATATGGCCTACATAATGGGTAATATTTTTGTACAGATGATGATCCTATATAAAAAAGATGTTGGAAGCACATGCAGGTTGAGTCTAATTAGAAAGTCAAAGGAACTTGCTTCTAGTGCAATTAGTGGAGGTGATGGTTATTTATTCCAAGAATGGGAAGAAACTAATCATTGCTAGGATCTGAATAAAGCAAATTATATGTTTGCCAGTAAATGTACTTGGAATTATGGGAGAGGATCATGATACCTAGAATTACATGAATAAGATCTGTGAGATACGACATTGAATTATAGGTTTACCTGTAGGAATTCCTTTTAGCAGACACTGGAAGTTTTGCAAAATAGTTGCTATTAAGTTAATGGCTTTTTGTGTACAGTGGTATGATCTCTCAGCCCCAGAACATTTTATTTCACATGGAGTTAATGACAAAAATGAAAAATAATAAGTTCATAGTATGTGATTTTTTCATAACAAGTGTATTGAACAGATGTATCTTGGAGTAAAAAGATAGATAAGCTTTAGGAAGTGAGTTGGTAATTTGCAGTATAGAATCTTTTATATATATGCATGATATATGACAATCTGGACCAACTAATGAGTGCTGGTTTAGCATGAAATACTTATATTGGTGATTATTTATCTTTTCTACATATATGTGATCATGTGTATTGGTGGTATGAAATAGTATGGATTGTTGAAGTGTGCTTGAAAGTCTGAGTTCAAATCCCCTATATTTACAATTAGGCTCCAGGTATGTGAAGATCACCTGTATTTCAAATATGTATGATTTCTTGGGGAATATAGTCCATGCAGCAGATTTTTGGATGAAAGTGCAGTTTGTAGGCTGCTGTGTAGTCATTAAGAATGTTTGCAATATGGGAAGTTGTTTCTGAGTAGGAAGAGTATGATGTCATCCATGTAACCTTTATAAGAAATGCATTGTTGTGTATGTGGAATTTGGAATCTGACAACTTTATTTTGTATTTGCTATCTGATAACTTTATTTTGTATTTGCTGTAAAAGAGGATTTATGTAGAGTTTATAAAGTAAATGAGCATAAAGGTGGCCCTTGTGAGATTGACTCCATGGGATTGAAGAATGGGGAAATTCTATAATTAAGAGTGATGAGAAACTCATGATTCAAAATGAGGTTTCTGATTAAGCATAACAGAGTAGACAGGATCATAATGTTAGCAAGCATTTGAATAAGAAGGGTAGTTGAGATGGAATCAAAAGCTGCTTGTATATCAAGCTGAACTGCAATGAGACTGTATTTTTATTTTTTTGAACTGACCTTAAAATTTGTCATAAATGTGAGTGCTGCTTGGCTAGTGGAGGAGTCTTTTTTTTGGCAAACTGTAGATGTGATATTAATGGAAGGATATGTGGCTCAATTTGTCCTTAAATCAAGTATTTTAATGGCTAGTGGTCACATGGAGATAGGTCAATGTTTGGTTACATCAGAGCAGTTTTTGGGCATAAAACAGTTTTCTATTTATATAATCTCAAAGCATTTTAATTAACAAGTTGTAGGTAAAAAATTTATCTATATATAGTTCTTATCATTTTTAATCACCCAATTACTTTTTATTTTTGCATTTCTGCTGATTTTTATTATAAATTTTATTTTAAAAAAGCATTTAATTGTTTAATCGGTCAATTGCAATGGAGATATCAGATGACCAGATATCTTTCACCAATATTATGACTCTCAAGATCAAAAACCAGATTTTAATCAAACCTATCAAAAATTTATTAGCACAATCACCAGCATCAGAGAAAAATCCCAAGTCCTAAGCAAACATACAGAAAATCATCAGCAGTGATGCACAAATTCTCTATGGTAACCAAAGTTTAGATTCAGATAATATTACTTTTTTCCAAAGATCAAACTACACATTTTAAAAATCCCCATAGCAAAAAGAATATAAGTTCAAATAATAATAACAGCATAAAAAACCTGTTCAAATTCTAACTAAATATTGAAATGTCAGCAGTGATGCACAAATTTTCCAGGTTAGCCAGAATACAGATTTGAATGGTATTATTTGTTCCAACAGTCCAAGTACAAGTTCTGAAAAAACATATGCAAATGTCATCAGCAATAATATAAAAATATTTCATAGTAACAACAATATAATACCAAATACTCTAAAATCAATTCTACATTCTTGCAAAACTATTATCATAGACATCACAAATTTGGACTTAAATATACAACAGTTGCATGTTCCTCCCACCATTGACTGAACATCAGAAAGACAAAAAATATTAATGAAAGATTTATCATCACTATCCCTCATGATCTTTATACAACGTTTGAGAGCTTTTTTCACCCCAGTCTCTGGTGTTATCAATCACTGATATGAATGTATCTCTACACAAATTCACCAGGCAATTTCTCTATGATATCATTACAATGCATGGGATGTGGGATTCAATTAATCACATAGCTGATCATCCAAATCCTTAGTAGCTAGCAATTGAATTTTTCCTGGTTACTGAAAGAGAGTGTTTCCATAATCAAATCAAAACACTTGGAAACTATGCACTGATAATGGTTGATTCAAATAAGAACAATTGCATCACTGGGGTGTTGAAGATTAATTATTTCACATACACTCCATAATATTTCCAATGGGTGATAAACCTTTGGTAAAATCACCTTCTTTCAATCAATTGTTCTCAAGGATACCCCTGTACTTATTCTAGGGAACAGTTATGAATTCAACTGCATCCAGATATTGACCCAAATATGATCAAATTATTGAACAAGAGGCAACTTTATATTTATATACTCAGGGTCTAAAAGTTCAATGTTATGCTTGTGGATAGTGGGGTCATCTTGAAACTTGGTGCTTCAACATACCTTTTCCACCATCATCAACAACTGTTCTTAAAACAAATTTGCATAGCCCCGCCACCAATTAGTATCTGGCCAGTCCTCAACTGGAGCATGGAGCAACAGTCAATCTGATGGTTTAATGACCTCTTAGCTACTCTCACACAAAAATAAATGACTGTTTATTTCCATTGTGTATGAACAGTTCATTTCACATCTAGAATTCAGTCAACCTGCCCTCCTAATACAACAAGAATTCTAGGCTACAGTGTGAATGCCCAGACTCCTCATAAGATAGACCCATATCTAAACACAACACAGAGTCATCCGTATCATAAGAAGTAAAACTTCAATAAATATCATTGAAACAATTGCACTATACCTATCACCCATACCACTTCCCCCTTCACTTCCAATCCTTAAAGTCATTTCTCAGTCTTTTAATTTAAAAAAAAAACTCTCTATCATCATTAACCCTCTTTATACTCCATGAAACTTAAAAATAATAGGAACCAATGTCCACAGTTTCAATTCACTGTCATCAATTACAGAAGTGGATTACTATCATTCAACCTCATCTCCTCAGATTACCAGAAACAAAAAATTGTAGAACTTATTGAATTGACCCCATTTAATACCTCCATAGACATAACTTCTATGATTTCTCTAAAAATGCTCTATCACCATCAGCAGACCCTGGTATTATCCTTCAATTGCCCATTCAAGTCATATTATCCTTCAATTGCCCATTCAAGTCATTTAAAGTTTTATATATTAATAGGCACTTACGAATTACCACTTTTGGCTACCATATATAGTAGAACTAAACAGTATTTGTCTGTATTCCTCCAGAACTAGGGTCATCATAGATACAGCTAAACAATCAATTCAGTTCTTGCAACTAGTCCATACTTAACCATATTAATGGGTAATTTCAATGTGGATTACCCTACTTTGATAAATAAATAGCTTCATATCTTAAACTTCTCCCTAATAAGTGCCCAGGATTTTCTACTAACTGATTCAATGACTTTTCACAATAACCAGCATGCTACACTCATTGATCTATGATTTTACTCTCCAATATTGCATCATCAAATGGAACATAACATTAATGCCCTCCATTTTCCAACCAAAACTGTCCCAAACAGTCACACTTAATCTTAATGAACTCTAGGCAACACCCATTCAATTATATAAAACAATTAATGTTATCTTCCCTCATTTACTAGTGAATTCATGTTTGTCAAATCCTTTATATTATGTTAAACAAACTACACTAAATGGTTACATGCCCAGTACAGAAGTATTTTGCCTTCAGACATATATTATCATGTAATATACAACACTTAGCATAAAAGTCCCTCTAACTTCTGTGTTTCAAACATACCATCAGATCTGCAAACAGTTGATAGATTATCCTGTAGTCAAAAAAAATCTGCCTAATTCAGCAAGGCATGTGGACAAGAGCATGCATACATTGGATGTTGGGTCACTCATCCTTATCAAAAGTCCCTGTGACACTTCAGACTAATATAGATGTATATACTGGACATAATATGATCCACCCTAAATATATGCACTTTAAAAATAAACTTCAGACACACAATGTAATCATTCTATCAGTACACTATTTTGGACTATAAAAAACTACTATAACTTTTCAAACCATCTAATTTTTTGCCAAACTTACCACTAATGAAAATTCATGTCACCCTGAGCCTCATGGAATTCTAACATTCATCTTGAGTCATCTTAATTATTTTACAATGTTGTATATTTATGATCTGTCCAATTTTCTATCCCAAAGGATATACAGTGAAAATCCAATTGCCACAGTGTCTTTCACTAAACAACCTGAGGATATATCTAATCTTATTATTATTAGTAGTAGCAGTAGCAATATCAATAGCATTAGCAGTAGCAATAGTACACAAGGCAAAAAGCTTAAAATCAAAAGTAATTTTAAACAACTAGGCTTAGCTAGCTTTCAACTTTTACAAGTCATAAACATTTATGACTTATACACAACAAAAGTTAGCTAAGCTTAGTTATTTAAGATCACTTGTGATCAAACCTTTTTTTCATACATATGCATATAAGCGTTTACATTATCTGAGATAAAGCTCTCTAATATATTATTATTATTATTATTATTATTATTATTATTATTATTATTATTATTATTATTATTATTATTATTATTATTATTATTATTTTATTATAATCATCATCATCATGATCATCATCATTATTACTATTATTATTATCATCATCATTATTATTATGATGATAATATTTCAAAATGAAATTTTATTAATGACTAAAAGATTACATTAAGTACGAGTTACACCACATACATATGTTTACATTACAAGTGAAAAAAGAAAAAAATGTGCATACATAGAAGAAATAGGAGGGAGGACATTTGCCAGTTATATTTGTTTTGAGTTATTTTTCAGAAATTTTATATAATGAAGCAGAAATGGAGGCCATAATATTCATTTGCTAATTTCCATTTGGATCTGTTTTATATAACAAATTTGATTAACTTCTGAGGGGGGAAGGGCATGTAGATACATATGTATATGTTACTTTTTTTTCAGTTTTTGAATGACATTTAGTGTTCATTTTATTCCAGGTTTCAAATACCTCATGTTATCACTGTTAGGTGGTGATCAATAACATTTTTTTGTATTGCTAATTTAAATATGCTCTTCAGTATTTATATCTTCAGTATGTTTTGTGGTCTTTGAGATCAATAGTATGCAATGAGATTAAAATTCTTTGTAATTTAGTTACTGGCTAATGGCACATCCTTTTGGGGAGACTTTACCTGTTGACATGGATTAGTGAGAGTACAATGACCTGTTAGAGGTTTGATTTTTATGTTACAAATGACCAGGTGGCTGTGAAGATGTCAAGATGAGAAATTTTATTACCTCTTGGTCTTTTACAAGCTTGTTATTAAATGTTGATAGATAGTGCCTTGTAATGTTTCTTATGGTAAAAGTGCACCAATGTGCATAGAGCATGAATTTGGCTGCATGGATTGATGGACCAGATCCATTGTGATATGCAGCAATAATTATCTGAGGGGTTATATTGGGTATCCTATTGGATCTGGTCATGTTATAATAAATTTTGTCCAATACTGAGCAGTGATAGTATAAATTTTGCCATGTTTCCCTTGCCCTCTGACATAGATAGCAAAAGGGATCAACATTATTGTACAAACATCAGTAATTCAGGAAATATAAAGTGGATATAGTGTGGAGGTTTAATTTTAGTAAGAAGTCAAAGTACTTTGACTCTAGAGACTATTTATTAAACTTACAGAGTAATCACTGATGTTGATTTCAAGCATTGTGAAATTGGAATCACTGCAAATTTGGATGGATTGATAGATTTTCCAGTATGAATACTTGTATAAAGTGTGAAGAGATATTTGTGATGATGTGGATTTTATATTGCTAATGACTAATTGTAGTTGTTCATGTGTGAAGCATTGCCTATCTGTTGGTATTATTTGACAAATACATTGTAGCATCAGAAATGATTCGTGTAACTATTAACAAATTTGTAGCCATCTGCAGATGAAAAATATAAATGATAAAGTCCATTTTGGGTAGATGGTCTGCTAAGTTGTTTTGCAGGTATGGGCACTATCTTTCTCTGTCAGAAAAGATGGTTGCAGAGACAAAATATCTTGTTTGTAAAACTTTAATAAAAATAATTATGGGTGAGTACTAGGTGATGATTAGCTGGTTAAATAGCAGGATCCTGGACTATACAGAGAGATGTGCTTTTGAGGCTTAGCTAATGACTTATTCTGTTTTTTTCTTTGAGCTTTATTTTTATTATCATATAAAATCTCAAAAATTAGATACTTTTCTTAAAATATTTAATTGCACAAAACTTGTTCTATTCAAGTTAATATGAAAAGGTAAATATAATACAACTTGACTCTCAAGAGCAATGAGCTAGATTTCAGCAGGTTGCTGCCAGAATCATAGTGTTAAGTCTGTGTCACTAAAAATTTGTATATATTGTGTGAAGATCAATATGTAAATGAAGCATAATGTGTAATTAGATATCCATTTTTTATACAATAGTACACCAGAATCTGGTTCATTAATGGAATAAGAATTCCAAGCAATAGCCCATGCTGCTTTATATTTTCTTTTTCTATCATCCTTTCTGTGCATACTTATTTAACATTAGAGTGAAAGATATAGATCAGGGGTGGCCAAATTTTTAGACATCGGGGGTGACTTCGTTTTTCAGGGCTTCAAACCAGAAACCAGAAAAAAAAAACATTATTTTTGCTGGAATGAAAACCATAATATAAAAAAATAATGGTTTGGTTTTTTTAGAATGTACTTAAAAATTGGTGTTATTTTATGGTGACCCTTTTTGGAAGATACAAACTGATGAATTTTTTTTATATTCTGGTTTTCCTTAAGATTATTCAATAAATGTTAGTGGTAAGAAGAAGAGATAGAAAACAAAATATAGAAGAGAGAGGTAGATAACAAACATTATCACTGAGACATAATTGAAAGAATTGAGACTGAAAGGGGACTAAACTGAATATATTGTCAGAAGAAATGAGAATGGTTGAAAGTTGAAGTTTTAAGTTTGGTGCCAAAATATTGTAGAAGATCTTGAAAGAGACCCTATGAAATGTGGATGGATGAAGTAAAAAAGTTTTCTGGAATGATATAAAGAATAGAGGTTATGGATTATATAAATTGGATTAAACTTGGAAATATCTTCAGCCTGCAGTTGTATTGATAATAGTAAAAAATGATAATATGAAAGACTATTGTGGTCTAAATGTAGATTATATGTTTGTAATTCCCAAAACCTGACTTTGAATCTGGATTGTATACACTTTAAAAAAAAATGTATGCAGATTTATTTTGAGCTTCAAAAGCTAATCCAAACTATTATCAAATAATTGTCTGTAAATTAATATTTGCTGTATTCTTAGCTAGAGAGTAAAATAAATATGGAAAATAGCTGTTCAAAACCTGTCTTAATAAGCAATGCTATTTTTCAGTCTTCCTTTTGTTACTTTATAAAAGTGTGTATGTATACTTGAAAAATAGTAAAATCAATCGCCTTAAAAGAATAGCAAGCAAGACAAGTTCTGCAAATTATGCAATCATTTTCTTGAAAAGAGAGCACCTCTCTGAGAAGTGCCAGAGCATGAAACCATGGTCAGAGGTTTGGGTTGGGGGTCCTGACAAAGATATTTTAAATGCTTTCTCTAGCTAAGCATTTATCACAAAGCTTGTTGAGGAATTGGCAATCCTCATTGTTTATAACTTGCAAATTTAAGAGAATAGGGTCATGTGATCTATGACTCTTATTTTGACAATGTATATTAATATTTATATTCTGAAATATCATTGCATTATATATATATTTAACAAAATATTTTAAAAAAAACATGCTCCATATTTATTTTCAAAAAATAAATTATTCAGTTTGCGCAAATAAATAAGCTATACTTGTCCAAATAATGATGATTATTATTAAAAAAAAAACAAATTACCCTAAAGCTGATATTAAAAAAAAGTGTACCGTAATTTAATAGATAATTAAAATGTTTAAAATGTAACCTAGTTAAGCATTTTGTGTTTAATTAATATTAATATAACTTTGATTCAATGCCAAGATTTTTTACTAGAAGTAAATTAGAGTAACCGTTAATGCTGGGTTTTTTTGTTTTTTTTTTCAATAAAATCTTTTTGCTGTAAACCTCTATTCGCAATACATTTAAATAGATAAATATTATTTGTGTTTCAAAAAATTAGAAAACTACATAAAATATAAAGACATTTTAGATAAAGATGTGGCAGTTCAAAGCGATATTGAATTTTGTAGATAGCTTAAATTTATTTCGAAAGTTTTAATGTTGAATATAATGATTACTTATGTATGCATATACAAATAACGGTAAGTAAAAAACCTGGTTAAGTATATAAATATGTGTCCGTGTAATAGTCTATAATCGTTTCAGCTACACCAACACAAACTGACAACATATCATCTAGTAATAACAATACTATTGATATGAACCACATTAAACCAAAAGTGGAATCACTTTTAAACTAATGTACAAGCTGGTATGTTTAGTTGCTTGTAAAATTCAGAGAAATAGTTATAATACTTATTATCCCCCATACAAAGTATTTGTCAGATTCATCTAAAATATTAAAAGTGATTCTACATTTAGTTTAATGGGACACAAATAAATACTATTATTAGTCTTTGATCAAAGAAGACTGGAATCTGTACAAGAGCAAATATGAGACCTGGCTAGTCAAATTAAATTCCTGCTGGTCAGCAATGATAGTAGCATTATGGAAAAGAGTAAAGAAATTGGAGAATCACCATAGACAAGGTGATCAAACTCACCAAAAAATAGGCATGACTGCACTAAAAAGAGAACTTGGAAAGGAAAAAAAATAGAAGAGGCAAAAATAGGTAGTCAGTCTATGATCCAAATGCCTGGAACTGTAAATTAGTTCCTTAAAATAAGAGTTTTTTTTTTTAAGGAAATACTGGTGAAGCACCCATTGAATTTATTCAACAGTCTGGAAAGATATTTCAGCATTAATGCCATGACTGAAGAAGCAAAACTAGCAATAGTTTGTAACCATTGTCTGAGTGCATCCCAGTTATGATCGGATTCATTATGCACTCATCCTTGTAATTTTATTGACTTTAAGTATGCACTTATGAAAGTGTTAATGGAGTTAGGATTATGAAGAGGTGAGCCTTTTACTCCATTTTTTAGAAAATAAGTGGCAAAATTGAGAGCATTCACCACAGATTCTCATTGAGTTATAAATAATAAGAGTATGACATAGCTTGACAAACCATAGTGAAAGGATGTTAATAAGCACAGGCTGGCATACAACTGAGCAGGTGGCTGAACTGTTAAATGCATTTGACAGTAAACCTGTATATGCTGAAAAAGAAAGGGGATTTAAATCAGCATACAGAGGAAACAATAATGCACATATGAATATCATGCAATATGGTAAGTAGAAGGAAACATCAAGTGACCACCATAGTATTAGGACAAAAAAGATGAGTGCTGTCACAGAAGAGAAAGTGGAAAAGATCAAATCTATAATTCTGTGATGAATTGTATCATTTGAAAGTGGTACTTTACAAATGTCAATTTCTGCTGATTCACCAATCATTCTCTTTACAATTTTATGACAAGTAGGTAATATAATTTCTTCAGCTAAACTATGTGGTTTTAATTTGAGAACAATTAATTCAGCCACTTCATAAGAAGCTAAATGACCTATCCTCATCGGTAATACATTCCTCCATCCCCTGCCTAAACATGAATAATTAGACAAACCAGAAGTAGATCACCTTTCAATAAAGAGTTACTATAAAATATATGATCATGATCCTCAGTCTTTTAAAGCATGCTTCTGTCCCAGTAAATAATAAAAAGCAAAATGTTGAAACTGAGAGGGGAAAGATGCTTTGCAGAGATTGGGAAAATATAGTGTATAATATCTTTGTTTTCAGTGCTAACATCTGTACTGTTACACTTTTATTACTAAAAGGAGGTTGCCTTGACAACAGTTTGAAATTGTTGATTATTATTGATATTGGGATTATCTATGTGTTGACTGTTTTTTATTGATATATAGATATATATATATTGTAACTGGACCGCCATACAACCCCCTTATTACCTCAGTTGTAACAATTTCCTGATGAGCATGTTGCAGGAAGGAACTATCGATTGGCATTCGCCAATGCAGATGTTAACCCCCCCCTTACAACAATATTTCCTGCTCATCAGAGGATGTAGCACCATAGAGACTGGAAGCATCTAGACATTTCTGTGTTTGGTTTTCCAAATGGCACCACTAGAGTTCCATTCCACTACAACATGACTTACCTAGGTCTAGTTATGCCAGACATAGCTCAGGGGGCATGAGATTCTTGTGAACAAGTGCACTTAATGATGAGTGATGCAATAAAAAAATGGAATTGAACAAACTGGATAACTAAAATTAATTTTAAGTAACAATAATTTTATTTAATAACAGATTTAAATAAATGTCCATCAAACAAAGTATTTCATTGACAGTCCCTTGTATCCCTTCGGCCTATTTCCAATAACATTTTTATATGACTTAAAGAATGTAATTTGTTGAGAATATAATAAAGTCCTTCTTTCAATAGTTCTTTAACAGTTTACATCTTTAATCATTTAGTTAATCCACAGAGAGGAGTGTAATATATTAAGACAACAGAGATAATAATGAAGACAACTGATAGCATTTAATTCAGAGTTCCACTTAATTCAAACAAATATTTCATTTATGGTCCATTGTGTTTCTTTGGTATACTTCCAATAATAGCACTTAAAGAATGTAATTTGTTGTATAATAAAGTCCTTCTTTCGATAGTTCTTTAAATATCCATGTGATGACTCATTTTCAGTTCATTTATGAAAAGGTTAAAAGCAGTTTATTGATCAATAGTTCATTTACAAGTCATTCTAATAAAGTTCATCCTTCATTTCAAATGAAGGCGCATTTTGATTTATCTTGGGTAAAGAATTCAAAGAGTAAATGTGCATCTATATGCACAAGTTTCATTATTTTCTTCACATAAAATCAATATTCAGGTAAGCATTTGTAATCCATATAGTACTTCATTATTTTTTTTAGTTTATCAAATCAGGTAATGTAAACAATTTTGGGTTTGTGGACTATTCATAATCCAGTCAAGTGTCAATGTGTATTTATATGCATAAGTTTTATTATTTTCTTCACATAAAATCAATATGCAGATAAGCATTTATAATCCATATAGTATTTCATTATTTTTTTAATTTATCAAATCAGGTAATGTAAACAATTCAGGGTTTGTGGACTATTCATAATCCAGTCAAGTATAAATGTGCATTTATATGCATAAGTTTCATTATTTTATTTATATACCATCGAGATGCATGTAAGCATTTGTAATTTTTATTTAGTTATTCTAATATATAGCATAAATATTGTTATTTGGTCTGCCACAGATGTATATTTCTACCTATAAATTGATCAGCAGTTACATTTATTTATTAGCCAATAAGAGTTATATGTAATAGCTCAGAATTTCTGACTCTTCTAGGTATACTTATTTGTATATCAGTAATATAAATTGTTATAAGTATTCATTTTTAGTTTTTTTTTAATCTAGATGCTTCTGCATATAAGAAGTTAAATCATTTATGATTTACCTCATTAAAAATGCATTTTGATTATGGATATTTTTAATATTTATAATTTATCATTAATAAAATGTATTTTCACATAATTCATTTTTAAGAAAGATGTTTGTTTTGTTTTTTACTTTTATAAACACGTATAAGTATTGAACAAAATACCTTTTGATTATTGACATTTAAGACATCTAGCATTTGCAATTTATTATTAATAAACATTTTTACGTAGCTATTTTTATTCATAATTTTTTTTTCTTTTCTAAGAAAGACGTTTTGTTTGTCTTTTATAAACACATATAAATATTAAATATTTTATAAAATTGTTACTTCATGTTTTTATCCAGTCTGTTCCATCAAAAAGGGGTCATTGTATTTCAGCTGAATGGCATTGTTTACCTTCTGTGATGTTTACCCAGGCAAATCTTGGAGAACCATGGCTTTTGGATGAAGAGTTGTTACTGCCTAGCCTTCCATCATTATTATTTCCTTATTAAGGCTTTCTTTTTTCATCATTAACTGTGGTTCATAAACTTCTCTTAAATTCTTTTTTAAAAAAGATCTCTTTAAAACCTTTTTAAAGTCTTCTTTAAAAATCTTTTTTTTTTAATTTCTTTATAAAATCCTCTTTAAAAATCTACTTTAAAAATCTCTTTATAAAATCTCTTTGAAAAACTCTTTGAAAAACTACTCTGAACTTCAAACTCATCTATTTATATTTTTCTCCCTGGATTGATCAAGCAGCATTGCCCACTGTATCTTATTTGTTCCCCAGCTTTCATTTAAGCCGGAGTGCTTTTTTTCTTAAGGATTGGACAATACTTTTCGTGGGACAGATAATGAATCACAAGGATTAAGCCATGTTTTCCAATTTAATAAGACTGCCTCAAGCAATTATCACACTTTATATGACAACATCATTCCAAAATTTAAAAATGTAATATTTTTAATAAATGTCAGCTTTTATTTATATCATAATTGAAAACTATAAAATCAATAATGATTTATCTTTATTTATTTTTTCTCTCAATTATAGAAAATTTCTTTCTTAGATTGATAAATCTTAATAAAGATTTGTACTTTTTTTTAATTGCAGATTTAAATGTATTTGTTGTCTTAGACAACAATTTGACCAAATTATATTACCTTTTTCATTGCTGTCAATTTTCATGATTCCTTTTTCTTTAAATTTTTAGTTTTCCTTAACCATTATTAAGTCTTTTTAAATGGGTGGTGAGGATCTTTTGAATATATACATGAACAGTATATCTGTTTCAATATATATATATATATATATATATATATATATATATACGGTTACAATATATATATATATATAACTTTTCTATAAGTTGGCCATGGTTTGATACACCAAATGTAAAAGAAGAGTCATTGGCTGGATATAAAAAATAAAATTGACAAATGTAAACAAATAGAGCTTGATAATACTCTGCAAAATATAGTAAGAGGCTTACTGAGAAAATAATAATTTTCAGGGTTATGTGATATTATGTTAATTAGCATTCAAGCTATTGATAATGGGAAAACAATCACTCTGCAATATTTTTTAATTATACCATCACAAAGTATATTCAAAGTGCTGATTATATTTATAAATTTATGTCTAACCCTAGATGATTAGTAAAAGATATAGACTGCTTAAAACATCTTTTATTTATACTAGATATCAATAAATTCCATAGTTCTGGACATAACATAAAAATAATGGGCTATTTTGCAAATTTGATCTCAACTTTAAATTTTTTCATTAAGACTTTTTTGTTATTACTCGCAGACTTTAGCTGCCATTAAAATAGGTATGGAAAATGGTGATTGCTTATGTCAATTACTTTTAATTAACAAGATGTCAAATATATTCAAATATAGGAGTAAGAACAAAAGAAAATAGGCTGGTTCATAAATCAACAAAATATTTAGTAATAAAATAAGACAAAGAAATAAGTGTAACAATAATATGCTTCATTAAATCATTGAATACAATCATCATCAAATATAAATATTTATCATTTAATTGAACACTAAGTTTTATTTTTATTTGACATTTCTGAAATAACTATTGATTAAATTGCATATTTTATAATATGTCTAATACTTTGGATCATCCACTTAACAATTTAAAAGATTAACACAATAAAAAAATATTAATGCCCCAAGAAAAAGACAAAAAAAAAAAGCATTTTCATCTACAAAGTTTTGATTTACTTTTGCAAGATGTGAGAATAATATTTTCAAACACTTAAAATTAAAGAAATATATTTATAAAATGATAACAATCTCTGTACAATTATAAATTTTCTATATTTATAATTGGGCCTTTTAAAATTGAAATAGTTAAATTTCCTGCTGGTTATATATATTAGTGAGATGGCATGTACCCTTATGATTATTATTAAATATATATACAGTCATGTCTTAAAGATTTGAAATAATTTTACAGGTCATTTCTTTTACTGAGTAAGAAAGATCTCTATTAAATTGCAATTAGGTTCACTTTTCTGGCATGCGTGAATTATCCATATGCATCTTAAAATGTCAGTTTCATCAACTAGATGGTATTCTTTAGTTATGGTTAACAACCACCAACAAAGGCATCAAAACAGTTTGACTCTGAGTCTGCTTATGATATCTCTTGATCTTGATATATTTCTTTTCTTCTAGACACTATACAGCCTCAAAGAAATTGGAATGACATATACATGTCTGGAAACTTTTAGTCAATTATTGTTAGAAATCTCTAAACAAAATATAATTTGTCATCATTGCAAATAGAAATATACCGAAAAGTTGTTTTTAAAATGATAGCCCACTTTTTTTTACTTTTGCAGATTGAAGGATAAAGCATTTTCCTATTGAACAATCAGATTGCTGAAATTGCTAATATTATTTTCATTGGTCAATTTCAATTTATGCAGCAAATATTATATTACTAAATTCTGTTTGTAGTTTACAATTTGTAAATTGTTGAAAATAATGAAATTTTTTTTATAAAATGATTTTCGTAAATCTATATTGCTACTTACCTGTTTACTAAAAACATGTTTTTCATAACTCAGAAGCTAATTTGCTCACCTGTTTAACATATTTTCTTACAAACATCATAAACTTTTTCTCTACATTTCTCAAATACTTAAACTATTTGTGGCTTCCATTGTCAGTAGACTGTTATCAAATTGTAGCTTTTAATATGTTTAATTTTTTACTGATTAAAAATTTATAAATTGACATATTAAATGATTTTGAATTAATATTTATTTTATATCACACTTTATAAAGTAAAATTTTCAATTTAAACATTTATATATATAAAGCCTTAAAATAATAATGTGTTCTACAAGATATATTCTTCCTGCATTATATGTCTTTGTATTTTTGCAAATGAAAGTTACATAAAGAAAGTAATCCTTTGCTAATTATGATTAATTTTGGTGATTCATTTATGTATCAGATTTCTAAATATATTGATAAACTTTTACAAGAGGGTTCAGGATTTGGGGAAAATACTAATTTTTCATTTTTTGAATTTGTAGATAGAATTGAAAATATAGTGATTAATGAGAATCATGTTATTGCTTCATTAGATGGGACAGCAATGTATGGTTCTATTGTTAGATGCCATAAAAATAATTGAAAATGCATTAAAAAGTAAAAGTGTTTGTAGATACATGATAAAATTTATTACTGATTCTTTAAAAAAATTTGATGATAATATTATTGCTTCTTCTGAAGACAGATATTATAAAATGTTTAAAGATTGGTCTATGGGTTTGCTTGTTGTTGCACAAATTTGTAATTTTGATTTGTCTACATATGAGAGTAGTCTTTTAAATATGTGTTCTTTTAAAGATATTAAAATTTACAAAAAAATATGTAGATGATGTTTTGTTTGTGGAAATACCAATACTAAATTTTATTGTAGATGAGTTAAATAAGTTGGATGGTTTGAAATGGACTATTGAAAAGGAAGAGGACAAAAGTATTAAGTTTTTGGATTTAATTATTACAAGAGATAATATTATGTTAAGTTATAAATTAATAATTAAACCATTGCAAAAAAGAGGATATATAAATTCTAAATCAAAAAGACCAATTATGCATATGATGGCAAGTTTTAGTTTTTTTTTGTGTCAAAATCAAAAATTATGTCATTACCAGTATGATAAATTAAAAAATATTGAGATATTTATCAAGGAAATGCTTGAAGTTAGTTATAAGATGAAATAGATTAACAATACTTTATATCAATTTAAAAAGAGTTATAATGGTTTAAAGGAGTTGAAGATTGAGAGTAAAAAATGGATATCTATTCCATATATTTCAAATGCTCAAGTGAAATTTTTTAAGGCTATATATAAAAATGTGTTTAATGTTTCATTTTGTGTTAAAAATAATGTTAATATATTAGTGAATAATTCTAAAAATATCATATCTGTCAAGCACAAAAGTAATGCCATGTATCAAATGTTTGGTGGATATGTGTTACCATATAAAAGGGTATTAAGGTACAGTGTTGAAAAAAGTTTAAAGGAATATGAATTGTTATACAAGCATGGGAAAAGTAAAAATAATAATGATTTAATGATTGCTTCAGTTTTCTTGGATCATGAAGACATTTAAATATAAATTTAAGTTTGATATTGTAACAGTCAGAAAACGTGTGACACGTAAACATAGTGCAGAATTCGACCACCATACAGAACAGCAGCACCATCGAGTAGCGAAGCCACCCGTGGTACTGAGTTCAAACATAGTTTATCGGTTCCACAATACAATCCATGAAACAACGCTTCTGATGCGACATTAGTAAATATTTCCTTAGGCACGGTGGTCAGGGATATGCAAGAGATTCATGATTTTATTCTCGAGTTAGCCAATAATCAAACTAATATTAATTAAACATTCATATTTACATCATCGAGGAAATATTATATAGAATGGGTATCAAATAAATGAAACGTAACTGCAGATGTATAGTTTAAAATTATTTATTAACACATTTTAAGAAGATCATTTACTAATAATATTTTATGGACTAACAGCTTCAGTAGCAGGATTTGCAACATGATTATATTTTAAAGAATACATTTATTTATTTAGACATTATTTTATATTGAGAATTTCAGTAGCGGTATTCCCGATACTGTAATGTTTACAAAAGGAATTCACTTATTTGAAGGCGTAATATAGCTACCTAAAATTCTTGAGTAAGTATTTCTAATGCATGCCTTGGGGAATTTACACCTTTGCAATGTAAGAGTCTAAAGTAAGATTTAAGAGTAGCGGCGGACATATATTTATTTAATTAAAATATTTATTTTATGTCTAAGGGCAAACATTTATTTGAGAGTGAATTATGAAGATAATGCAGAGGCGGAGTGATATATAGAATAATAAAATTAAGTAAAGGAACACGTGGTACACTTTAGAAAGGCGATATGGAATGGCAGTATATTGAAACTGCAATGCTGCGAATGAGTTTATAAAACTGTCGGGCTGGTCTCTGCCTCGGCCCGACGAAGTAAGGTGTCACATAAGCATAACCAGGGACAAGCGGTCCGTGTCGCAGTTTTGCCGGCTGGCTGCATGACATTGTCAAGTCCTACGGGAGCACCCATTATGCCCGCTTGTATAGGATGACTGGGGTTAATTTCAACCCTGAAGAATCCAGAAATTTCACAACGGAATGGGTCATCGCGGCTCTAAAACGTAACACATGTATAATGTATAAACGATTATGATGAGATTTAAATAGATTTCTAACTCGGCCCTACATTATCAACATTTACTAAAGAACGTTGGCGACTCTCAAAGAAATATAATTTTCTGGAATTATTCATGATGATTTAATAAATACAAAACCTATATAAATTGGGAATTATTATAACTAATACGTCAGCCATTTGTGAAGTAGTAGACCCTGCATTACAATAAGTGATGCACTGAATGCGTGTCAATTTAGATGAAAGTTAAGTTAGTTATGGTTTATAAGAATGTCGGGCTGGTCTCTGCCTCGGCCCGACGAAGTACATATTAATGAAAATGTGACACGCATTCACTGTTTCAAACGATCATAGATTTAAACTTTGAAAATAGAGACAATTGTGAGCATGCAATAATTAAATAATAAATATAAATAAAATGTAGATTTTAAAAATACGCACCCAAGATAAAATGAGGTAAGCTAGATTAGTAGAGAAATTTACACATTAAGTTAATTATTCAGTTTTAGTTATACATATGGTAGTTTTTACATGTTATAATTTAGATAAGTAGTATGAAGAAGAGCTATAGCATATTATTAGAGTACTCTAGAGTTTGAACACAGACAGGTACCTGTTTTATAAGAAGTTTTCTGATTCCATTAGTTTAGCAGCAAAAGGTTCATGAGTGGCAATTCTTTCTTGTATTTAGATATTTCATTTAATTTCACAGCAACAGCAGCTTTTTCATTTATTTCAGGCAGCAGATCTTCCTGGTGAATTTATGATGGGCAATGGAAAGTTTGGCATCCGATAGGCCATCTCCCGATGGAGAATAATCTTGGTGCTTTATTCGGTCATACCTTGGCAGGAACAAATTATTTTATATTTTTGGAGACTCTCAGTGATCGAGAGCAAAGCTAAAGTTTAAGTGAATGTCTCCAGAAAGTCTAAGATGGCCTCTTTTCTTATCTTGATCTCTCACATTTTTGTTAAGATATTTTTAGGTTCTACTTAATCTGCCCTGAGGATAATCAATGCATTTTGTTGGTTTTTAATTAAAGAAAACTGTCATTCTATTGTTTACATTTTACATTTACTAATTACATTTTGGGGAATTTTTCTTTAATTAATCTATTATCTATCACTGACCGATGCTTTTAAATTTCAAAGACAAAAAGGGAACATAAGATTATTTTAACTTTTAATTAAATATTATAGATTTTTTTAGAATTATTATTAAACGAAATTTAAACAAAGCAATAAATACGAACTTTATAATCCACAATAAATGATTAAAATTATACAAATTTATATAACTAAAAGAAATCTAAATTATATTATTTTATCCCTATTTATTGCGTTTAATTTGAGATCAAAATGTGTGCGTGTTTATGCTGAATTCTACATATATTTATACGTTTTAATATTGCTACACACACAATTCGATACCAAAAAGTTTAAATTTGGGTGGGATAGACCGGTCAGTGAGAGACGACAGAAAAAGGTGAAACTTAAGTTTCGAATACGAATCTTACTGTTTCAATATTGAAAGTGTTAAGATTCTTCATGAAAAGAGAAACCATAATAAAAGAAAAATTAAGGAGGCAATTTTAATAAATGGAAATAAAATAAATATAATTAATAGGCAAGCTACTAACATTAAAATTCGGGATTTATGGGTTTTGAGTTGATGATATTTGCTTCTGTTTTGTTTTTTGAATTTAACAGCAGTTGAGGCAGGCTAAAGAATTAATTGAAAGTACTTCTGCAGATTGAAAGACTGTGTATAATAGTTATTTATCATTATATTTATTATTTTTATTGTGATTACAATAGTTTTTAATTAATGAACATTTTATTTGTATATATATTGTAATCTTTTGATTGGTTAGCCAAGGTAAGAATGGCATATAAAATATAATTTATATTTCCAAAATTTTAAATTTATAACTTAGATAGGAGTAATGCTATAAACCTGGGCATAAGAGAAATAAATGAGTTAAAATAGAAGGTTTATTTATTTATTTATTTTTAAAAAAAAAAGGTTTAAAGATAGAATTATGTAAAGATTTAATAATTGATGTTATTTATAATCATTTATTATATCATCTACTATATAATCTTAATACAATAGAGGTCAATCTAAATAAACATTGTTACTGATAGATTTGACTTTAATTTATTTTAAGGCATTGTTCCTTTAAGAGCTAAAGATCTAAAATTGTAGTTAATAAAAGGAACAATTATTTACTTCAAAATAAGAATGTATTTTGAAATTATTGCAATTACAATATTTTGTAAAAAAAATATTTATTCTTAAATTTTATATTTAAATACAAGTAATGGTGTCATTTATTAAAAAATATGAGCAGAACTGAAACTTAGCCTTAAAGTAATGATTTAAATTAATTTTATTCATAAAATATTTTTTTATTATTGATTTCAGTTATTTTCTAATAAAAACAAAAAAAAATTGTATATGTTGGTTTGGAATGTAAACCAATCAGAATTAAGGAAATCGTTTGCTGACAATACCCCACAGCAGACGATCTGGGAAGAGATTCAAGAAAATTAAAAAGCAGATAGCTGTTTTAATATTTTTCTCAGTAAAATATTATAAAACTTTAAAATATTTATAGTTTAACAACTCCAAAAATCATATTTATAAGCAGTCTATATATATAACAGATTTTAAAGGTAATTCTTAATACCATGGAGTGAGTAAATCAATCTTCATTATGACCTAGTTTCAAGTTCTGCCTATCTAATTCCAGCCAAGAAATACCAGTTGTTGTTTTAATGTTTACATATGATAATCAAGAAAAAAGAACACTCTGCATTATTTCTGGGTGAACATAAAGACAGTCATGTATGAGAACGTTTATTTATCTATGCTAGAGTAAAAAATTTTATTAATCATAGATTAAATGTTAAAAAAAATCAGATTCAAAGATAAATCTTAAGACATGATGGAATAACATTTTAATTGAAGAAATGATTAAAACTGAGCAGTACTAATTTTAAAATTACTTTTATGTAAAGTTTAAAAACTTGTGATGAGTGTTATATAGGTTAAATGATGATTACCTTTGTATGAGTACGAATAACAGCAGTCTACTAGCAGGAAAGAAAGTATTATTTATCATCCAGTATATATATATATAAGTATAGGAAAGTAAAACCTCTTTTCTTCATAGCGTAAGCTTGTGTTTAAGATCTGTAGAGATCCTTACCTTCGAAATTTTCAGACGCTTATTCCTAAGGTTACAGCCTTAGTAAATATTATTTAATTACTAAAGGAAAATAAAAAAAAACTGCTACCATGTCAATAATCTGACATAATGTAAATTGTGATTATTGTAATAATCTTCAGATGAGAATAAATGGAGCAAAGATTATTGATATGCAAGCAGGGGAGTGTCGAAATAAAAGTGTTTAAAACGAAAGTGATAAGAATATATAGATGTGTAGCCCAGTCTGAATCCTGTGGAATGATTATAATGCCAGTAAAAGTTAAAAAGTTTTTTTTGTTTGTTTAAGAACTTATATTTAAAGAAAAGAAAGAGAAGAAAAACTTGCAATATCATATTGGTATACATATTAATTAAAAACTTGCAATATCATATTGGTATACATATTAATTCTATACTATAAATATAGTTGTTAGTGCAATAAGGGGGGAGCAGATCAGTAGATTATGAAATTAATAACTGATGTAATTTGAGTACCTATGTCATTATTAGTTTTAAAAGATGGCATTAGTAAATATTGTTAGTTGGAATACACAGGCTTATATATACACCTGTGTCTATATATGTAATAGACAGGGTATGAGCACAGACTTTCACATGACCCACCACTCTCCACACTATCTCATGACACTGATACACCCGAACACACATATGTCGAAAAGATAAATAATCACCAATATACGTATTTCATGCTAAACCAGCAATCATCAGTTGGTCCAGATTACCATCTCCACACATATATGCTACAAGTGCTCAGATATATATTAAGATAGCAAATCCTCCTACTTTAATGGACAGGCTCCAATCTACTCCATACTCCAACTCTTCAACTGTCCATCCAATTGAAAATCTGATGATGGAACACTCAAAGGCCACCCTTAGGCCGAGATTGTTGTCACACCCATGTTGACCTAAAGGTCAATCTGCCCCTCATGTACAGGACATAATCCATTAAATACATATACAATCAGATTTTCAATTGGATGGACAGTTGAAGAGTTGGAGTGTGGAGTACATTGAAGCCTGTCCATTAAAGTAGGAGGATTTGCTATCTTAATATATATCTGAGCACTTGTAGCATATATGTGTGGAGATGGTAATCTGGACCAACTGATGATTGCTGGTTTAGCATGAAATATGTATATTGGTGATTATTTATCTTTTCGACATATGTGTGTTCAGGTGTATCAGTGTTATGAGATAGTGTAGAGAGTGGTGGGTCATGTGAAAGTCTGTGCTCATACCCTGTCTATTAAATATTGTTAGATAATTAAAATCAATAGATCTAAATAATGATTTAATGAAATATATCATTGACTCGTTGTAAATCGAAAGATTTCATAATAATGTATAATAAGAATTGTGGACTTAATCAGTGAAGTATTGAATAGCTTCATGTTCTTAGATCTAACCACTTCAGCTTCACCTATTTATATATAAAAGTAGGTTGAAGTAAAGAGAGTTCCCCTCTTTTCTTCCAAGGCGTAAGATTGTGGTTAAGACCTGTAGAGGTCCCTACCTTTGCATTTTTCAGATGCATATTCCTGAGGTTACAGCCTTAGTAAATATTACTTCATATAATAATGTGCATTTAAAATAAATTTATAATTACAACTTTAAATTATTGTAATAGATTTCTTACTATAAGATCTTTCCATTGGCTCATTGTAAATCGAAAGATTTTGCGAGTAATAATGTATAATATGAATTTTGGACTTAATCAGTGAAGTATTGAATAGCTTCACACTCTTAGATCTAACTGCTTCAGCTTCGCCTATTCATATATAAAAGTAGGTTGAAGTAAAGAGGGTTCTGCCCTTTTCTTCCAAGGCATAAGCTTGTGGTTAAGACCTGTAGAGGTCCCTATCTTCACATTTTTCAGACACATATTCCTGAGGTTACAGCCTTAGTAATAATTACTTAAAAGTAATTAATAATATTGATGATATAACAGGGAGAAGGCTTTGTGTTTAAATGTACAATATTGAAAGAAGAAACGATATTTTAAATTTGATCTTATGTTTTATGATGAACAATTGAATATACTTATATGGAATTAATAAGTAATTTTATTTTGTAATTTGCATAAGCAAATAGTTATAAAGATAGTAGACAAATATAAGATATAAATATGAAGGAAATAATTAAGTTGTTAGCTAAAGCAAAGATAAGTATTGTATTTAAGATACACCCAAGTGTTGTCTATTAACATTTAGCTGAATCTCCTAAATTGTAGATGAAAATTATTGCAGGAAGATATAGGGGTTCAGATTTAATAGTACACAGTATAAAATCCTTATTGATTTTATTTTAGTATTTATATTGAGAATAAACCCATAGGAAGAGGGGATTTAAGATGGAAAAACTACTGGATGATTTTATAGTTATTATTGTACTATCTTTTTAGAAAATATATATATAAGTAAATAAATAAAAATCAAAGAATAAATATCATGGTAGCTAAATACACAAAAGATGAACATTTCACCAGATTATAATGGGATTATTATATTGAAGCAAGAATATCATAATTAATATGTTTCTTTTTGTCTTTATAAGTTAAAACCTAACTTATAATGGGTTGATAATTGCAAAAGAATTGAAAAACTGATTAGATAATGGAGACCCCTGATTTGTGATATATAGAAGAAAATATATGAAAATATATATCACAACAGCACCATATAACATGAAAATGTAATATTTCTTTTTGTTTAGTTTTATTTGTGTGTGTAAGTATCAAAAAGGTAAAAGGGGAATGGAAGTTTTTCAATTGTTGTAAGGTTAATATATTATATTTGTATATAAATGTATTACTATTGCCATTTTACATGACCTGTTAGTTAAAATGTTTATTATATCTTATAAATAATATGATTAAAGTTGTTGTTTTGAAAGTTGAGTATTAAGAGTTGCATTTCTTTTGGGGGAGTCATTGTCACTACATCACATGAATCCAAAGTATACGGTGTGAGATTGCAATAGATAATTAATCCAATATAAAACAATACCACCATCATTTAAGAACACATCTCTTCAAAGAGATTTTAACTTACTGTAAGCTACCTTGATCACATAAGTCATTGATAATATTGCAAATTATTAAAGTATGCTTATTTATAAGAAATTAAATTATGAATTATTTATTATTAAAAGTATCAAATCTAATTACAATGTAGATAACAATATTAGTTTACAAGTAAGTATTAGGGAACATAAATATAAAATAGGAGTACAATTCTTATTAGAGATTCAGCCTAGAAATCTTTTCTTAATTAATACACTATTTATAGAGTTCAGCAAAATCCCTCTTGATATTTTAAATAACTTAATTCAATGATTATCCTGAGGTCTCCTTAATATAAATTTTTACTATGATTATTGCTAATTATAAACCTAATACGAATAACATTCAGTATACAATAACATGATAGTATAAATTCTTCCTTAGTTAATTGAAAGTCGATAATTATAGGTGTTTTATTATACTCATTTAATCATTATTGTTAGAAGTGAGAATACATAGATACTGAATAAGGAGGAGTGTTTGGGTATTCTTATGCCATTGTATAAAGGATATGCAATCTTGATGATAAAATAGAAGAGACTCATAATTATTAATATCATAATTAAAAAAATGGTAAGTCTTACATGTTACCTAGATCAAGTCATAGGATAGCCTAATGTAGGAACTTGGCATATCTTCTCGGGGTCATTGACCTATCGGCAGGTTAGAATATATATATAAACATTAAAGGGATAAAGCTAAACTAGTCAATAAAATAGTCAAAATTATCCCAAATTCACAACTAAACCAGACTAACCAAAGAAAATAAACTCCAAAACACAACCAATGGTTTTATTGCTACACTATTAATTTTGATGAGGCTAAGGTTGTCATCTTTGAGATAAATAAAATAAAAAGAAGAATTAATAAATCTTTATTATTAAAAATTTATGATTCTGAAGGAATTAAATTATTTAAAAATTATTTTAATATTAAGTGTGTATGGGTAAGTGAAACTGTGGGTAATGTTTAGTATAAATATATTATCTTGTAGTTCTTTACACTTGAGAAGTCTGTTTGAGTTGTGAATTGGGGTAATTTTTATATATATAGTAACTTGTCCACACCCAACTCTCCACATATCCACTATACAACTTGAATCTATCTTCAGCCTAATTCAAACTTAAACAATAAATTATATAAAAACATTGATTCATGAGATGAGACTCAATACTTGACTATAAAAATCTATTACATAATATCTAACGTAGATTTAAGAGAGTTACAACAGAGTGGTTTTAACATCAATAAAATACATAAAATATACCTGCCAATGGTATATCAAATCAATTACTTAAAAAATTAATAAAATCCAATATATTCTAAGATCCTTCATAATAAATAATACTAACTTATGTATATCTCAAGATCTTTAATTATTCCCAGACAATAAAATAATAATTCCTCCATTTAAGACAATTGACTAATAAGAGGGATTTTACTAAGATCCAACCATCTTAATAATAACCACAGCTGACATTACAATACAATTTAGATCATTCTCTTATAACTATCATATATTTTAACAACTAGAAGAAATTCCCAATTATCACTTACCATATTTTCCAACAATTACTAGAATTATGAATTAAGAATACTAACTATAAAATGAATTACTTTATGATTGCCATAAACTATATTCCTTAATCAAAGTAATTTTTCCATTTTAATAACTTCAGTAGATTAATTAATCACCTTATACTGTTTTCCATTTCCTCTTAACTTAAAATGTAAGCTATCTGAGGTATTCCTATACCAGTCTCTCTGATAAACTCATATACTATCTTGAATTTATTTTACAAATGAATTCAAATTAATTTTAAAACAAATTCAATGTGACTTTAAATATAAGTATTTCATGTATGCTCTTAAATATTATCATTTAAATAATTATAATTCAATCAACAATTAATTTATCAAGTTTTGTTCTTTATAATATTCCTCATAATTTATGTATTTAGATATGACAGTGTTGTGAAAATAATCCGGAGTAGAAACAAAGCCATTAGTCTACATTTGTACTAAAATATTTGTTTATTTAAGCAAACAACAATAATTCATAACAAAATTTTATCCATTATATATTATAAAAAAATATTATCACAGATAATATTATTAACATCTTTATACAACTATTTACATCAATGAGAACAATGCTGACTCCCATCTTAACAATTAAACTTTTAAATTATATCAATGTATTTTATTATATTGATTTCCAATTAGTTATTACTAGCATACATTATATTTGTTTCTTGCTCCAGTTTTATAGTAATTTATTAGTTTTGAATGTGGGTTCAATTATTTTTATTAAGTCCACAATATATTATTCTTTTACTTCATTCCATATAATACAACTCTTTTATAAATTTTGATATTTTTGTATGCATGTAAATCTTATTAACAACTATACTAAAATTTTATCATTATGTTGTTAGTTATAACATAAAAACTATAAGATTAACACAAATAATAGAACCAAGATTAAACACACACTTGATAATAATTCATTCCATTCATCCTTTCTTTATTTTTATTTTCATCATTGATCTCATTTGATTTCCATCTGGTGTCAATTCAAAAATTATTTAAATATTACAACACTTGTTTTTCATTTACTACCATTTTATATTAAACAATTTTCCACACTTTAGATAAGATATTACAATACACCCAACTATATTTGATGTTTACCTTACTTTTCTTGATTATTTAAAAATTCTGTAGATAAGAAACAGATTTTTAGTACAGTAAAATACTACAAATATGAAATGGGGGCATTAATTTCCTTTTAAATAAGATGTGCTCTTATGGCAAGTAGTCATTTTGTCCTCATAATACTACCTTAATATCCATGCTTTTACATTAAGCTCTTATGGATGTTAACACCTTTATTTTATGGAAATTCCTCACATTATGATATTCAAAATTACATATATGGGTGTCACTTAGACTAACCTCATTATGTTTTTCTATTAGTTCTTCAGGAAAGTATAACTTAACCACATTGATTATATCCTGGAATGATAACTTATCTAACTCTCAAAAGGCATTACTAACATCTATCATTACTTTAAAGCAGCATAACAATATTAAAATATTATCTTCCCATTAATTGTTCTCTTACTACTCCAATGATGCCGAGTTGCAAAACAAAATTTATATTACTTGACAATCGTCAATATTTACTTTCTTATATTAAAACTGAGATCAAAACTTTTTTTTTATCTTTTATCATTCACACATTTAATCCTTTCATATATTTTGTTTCACACATTTTTTTTAATATTAGTATTGTAACTACCATCTCTTGGTTCTTTATCATGATAGTACATTGATTATTAATTACTTCATACACTAGAGCATGCAATAAATTAATTTAAATTTTTATTACCTTATCCATTTTCCATCTTCTCTTTTCCTCACGCTTCTTACGTTCTTATCTTAAGTATATCTTTTGAAATTATTAACTTAAAAACAAACATTAAAATATAATACATATAATCATTTAACTTAATTAACTTAAGATTAATTTAACAATTAAGGTACTATTGGCAATTGTAGAACTAATATCCAAAGAAAAAAAAATATCGTTTATTTTTTCTTTCCTCTTTGTGATTCCTTGTCACATACTTTAATATGATAGGCAATACTTCTTTGCACATTAGGACTTTAAACAGTTAGGTTTGTTAGCGATTCCAAAGCTCTTCTACCCAACAGTTTAAAATAGTGCAGTAATAATAATAAACTAAGATCTCTCATGGTGTTGCTCTTTCAGACACTTTCATTAATTATTTGTCAGAATATTTTATACTGAACTATTAGAAAAATTGATGAAATCGGCAAATCAAACATATATATTTAGATGTTAATCCTTTAAAGTACCAATTCATCATCATCATCAACCATTATCAATCCACTGCAAGATGAAGGTCTCTCCAAGTTCAATCCATCTTTTCCGATCTTTAGCTTCTCTTCCTGCACACTTTCTTATTTCATCCATCCATCTCACATGTGGTCTCTTTCTGGGTCTTTTACAATCTCTTGGAATCCAGTTTAAAATTTCAATTGTTCATCTACTATCATCTCTTCTAGAAATATGTCCAACCCAACTCCACTTCAATCTTTTAATTTTTTCAAGATCAGTAACACCTGTTTGTTCTCTTACCCATAAATTGGGTTTTCGATCTCTTCTTGTTACTCCCAACATGCATCTCTCCATACTTCTTTGAGTGGTTTGAAGTCTCTGTATTGCTCTTCTATTAAGTGTCCAAGTCTCAGATCCATAAGTAAAAACTGGCAAAACACATTTATTAAAAACCTTCCTTTTCAAACACATAGGCATATTTCCTCTTAGTATCAAGTTATTTCTACCAAAAGAACTCCAACCAAGTACCAATTACAAATCATTTTTACTTAAATCCTTCATTTTGTTTCTATGTTTTATACAGGAATTACTTTTCTTTATGAGAAATATACTTAAGTTACTTGAAATTAAGTCTCGTAATATAATTTGCAATCTATCTGACCGACCTAAGTTTATTATTTCCTCTTCATAAATTCTCTGGAGTTTATGTTGTTTACTTTAATACATGTCTCGCCTGTATATTTTTATTTATTATTCAAGAATAAACATCTATTATTCTATTCATTTGTTTAAAATTACTGTTATTGTAAAATTTTATACATCCATCATTCAATAGTAATATTATATTTTTAATTTGAACAACCATGTTTGTTTAATAAAGTTTATTACTTAAAATAAATATATATATAAGTTACTTTAACTAATAGCACATTATTTTCTTCAACTTTTTCTTTCTATTATCCATTATATTAAAGTTCTATGCCTTTTCTTGCTTAATTCATGAAAGTTAGTTATTCTGGTCTTGGTTGGGGGGGGGGGGGTTTAAAACTATTACATAAGGTTTTTTTTTAAAAAAAAAAAAAGTAAATAAAGCAGAGATAAACTGGAATTTCCTCAAATTATTCCATCATCTTGTTGAACTTCTTTTAAACACATTTTTATTCTTTTAAGATTGATTAACTTATTACAGTTGTATAAAATTAAATATTTTTATAGTTTAGATAAAGTTTACCAATATTTTCTACAACCATTTTATTTACTTCCTGGTTGTTTTTATTTTTTCCATAGTCTGCCAAGTCTATCAAAATTCCCCCCAACATGACGTGAAAACTTTGTCCTTAACTCTGATTGGTCGATAACTTGAAAGTTGTTGTGTAGCTTTTATTGTTTTTTTTTAATATTTAACTTGTTATGTTAACTTTAAAATAATTTAATAATTATTTTAAAACTGAGTAAATTTAAACAACGTTTAAGTGAAATTTAAAATAATTTATTTATTTCAGCTTCATAGAATTATTTTAACAAAATATTTAAAACCAATGATTTTTTTTTAATATTATCATTATAATTATTTTAAAAATGTATGATTGAAATTACATAGATATATAAAACAAAACAACCATGAATAAAAAAATGGGTATTTATAATTTTTTTTTAAAGTCTCTATTAAAAGTTATTTATTAAAGTATTAGTGCCAGTTATATTTTTAAAATTTTGGATTATTAAATACAGTGGACCAACTAAAAGGTCACAATATATATATGTGTGTATTTAACTGACAAAACTTACCACTACAAGATAAGGCAACCTTTTTTGCCTAGACAAATACCCTCCTGTCAACAGAAACAAAATATGGAATTTTAACTAAGTAATTTGTATTATCATAAATATTAATAATTAGAAAGCACTTGAACTCAGACTTTCGAGCTCCATCCATTACACGTGACCACATACATATGAAAAAGATTAATCCTATCTTAATATAAACAGCACTGTTTGTATATCTGTGTGAGATGGTGATCTGGACCAACTGATGAGTCCTAGTTCAGCATGAAATATGCATGTTGAAGATCATTTATCTTTTCGACATATATGTGGTCATGTGTATCAGTTGTATAAGATGGAGTGCATAGCTGTAGGGAGCTTGAAAGTTTGGGTTCAAGTCCTTTCTAATCACATTAAGTTTAATATAGACAATATACTTACATTTGAATATTAAATATTAGTAATGAATATTATTTTAATTTCCGGATCTTAACATTTTTATTACTTAAACAATCTTTTTATTTTTGTGTACACTTTCAAAATACTATAAGTAATGAAATAATGAGTAACAAAAATGATCCAACACTATAAATTTAATCCTTACCCATATAATTTTGGGGGGCATATGCTTTCTTTCTAAATAAATGGATATTTATTTATTTTACTTAAATGTTATGATAATATTATACACTAAGCCTTTGTTTTGAAATCAACACATGACTTATTATAGTTTTATATTATTTAAATTAAATTTTATATCAGCATTGTAATTTAATTCATGGGTATAACAATAACTACTTAACAGAATGGGAATAAAATAGACTCATTCTAAGGTTACTTATTTTTTTCTAATTTTTGATTAATTCTTTCATACTTTAAACACTTAAGTCTTAAGCTATACCAGTTTTATTTTTTTATACCTATACAAACTTGTATTTTTCTTGATGTATTATTCTGATCTTTTCTGAATCTTTGCATAGGGCAACATTGCATCAAAGATTAAGAACTTGTCTCATTTGTTATCCTTTCAATAAAAAGAGTATGGATTGGATCTATTTCATGGTCAGCACTGGTATTCTGAGATAAATATTATTTCAATTTTTGTTATTATTTGGTGAATGATTTCTTAGAACTTTTTAATAATAGTTCCAGATTCCTTCCTTATCTAATTGGATTGAGCACTCATTATGTGTAAACATGTGCACAACTAATGTATAAATGTAGCTAAAGTGTAAACATAAGTATGGCCAATGTGTAAACATATATATAAAATCTTACCATTGGTTAGAACAGGCCATTAGACAATAATGCTCTCTGAATCCAATTGCTACCAGTAAGGTAATAGATCTGGCAACAAATAGCCATCCTTTTTGGAGGCAATCCAGAGAACATATGTCAATATCTAAATGATTAAAACCACTTCTTACATCAAAGGTTTTTCTACTATATTCACTACTGATACATCTATGAAATGAGGCAAGTCCACATGGACCAGAAGTTGCTACAACTTTGGCAGACTCGAAGAAAGTTGTTATTGCAGCCAGAAGAATCATTTAACAAACTCAAGGCAAGCTGTCCATTATAGCTGGAAGATTTTAGACTAGAATTCATGAGGAAAACTAAATATACAGCTAGAAATGAGTAGTTATTCAGCACAACCAGCTCATTATTGACAAAGTTATACATCACATAGCATTTATTGATTGTATAATATGTATGTATATTTTTTCTAATAAATGATACATATTAAATAGTGAGTGCTTATAATTTTTAATATTACTGTTGGTTTGAATCTAAAACCTGAAATTCAGTCAAACACAACACTTATCATATCAGAAAATGCCTAAACAACTATATCACTTTTCTTAAAGGTTGACTTAATGCCAACAATACCAATATGCATACCCTTATGCATTTTGATTATATTGTATGATTATGATACCCTATTACAATACCAATCAAATTCATTAACCATCACTAGTTAGGTAACCATGTTTTGGAAGATTCAAACTGTCCAGAAAAACCACACCAAATATTTGAGTTGAATACACAAATTAAAATCCAACTGAAAAAATGAAGTAATTCTAGAAATTCTCTTCTGATGCTTCAGAAACTACTACTCCCTTATATTTAAATATTTTTAATTCCACAACATTAAATCATCAAATGATTTCACAATACATAGTCTTTATATCTCCAGTGATCTTTAAGACTTTAAAACATATTCTCCTCACACTGTCATTTATTTCAGAATCACTTCCAACAAAACAATAGTTTTAATAATTATATTTATAAAGCGCATACTCATTACTTTAAAGTAACATATATATATATATTAAGGCTACTACCTTAAAACTATGCACCTGAAAAAAACGACAGTAGGAACATCTGCAAATGTAGAAAGTTAAAGAAATGAATGCAATTATGAGGCTTTTTAATATTATACAATCACTTTCTCAGTGATTTTAGGATCTCAGCATACATTTCTCCTGCACTTTTTCAAGCATCACTATCAAAAAAAATACAATATCAAAACTAATGCTATCTTTTCGTTCAACCTTTGCGTAACACTCATCAGTCCTATAAAAGTGTTTACTCTTGTAGGACTACTATATATATGGGTAGTCATTTACCTTGATTTACCTCCTTATCCATCAATTCTCTCCATTTGATAACCAGGTTTTTTTTCTATATTCATTGAGAAGAAAAAAATGCCAATAATCAATGTGATTAGTCCTTATTACAGTAGATACACATACTTCCAAATTATTACTTATGATCTTTCTGGATTTTCTATAGGCACCATTTTTTCTCTTATTTATCCATAAAAATATGGTTAATTTTTATTTCTTTATGATCATGGCTCATACAAAGCTCTTCATTCTTTTTTTTTAAAAAAGATAATTTATTTTGGGGTTTAAACAGATGTTTCTTCCATTCTGATCTTTTAGATGATTTTTGTTTATGTCCAATAAATTTAGTAACTCTGTTTCTAATTATTTTTCTTTCAAAACTAATAAACATCTGTTCCAATTGACTTGTAATATTGTATCATATTATTCTTATAATCTAGATTTCTAACAGTGGGTTTGCAATTAAGATATTGTGTTTGGTCACCTGTTGTCAGAAGAAAGACATGTAATCTCTTAATTTATGCATTTCCTTTATTTATCATCCTTAGTTAGTTTTCAGTTTGCTTCCTCAATTTCTTAAAATTTTCTCTGTATACTAAACAAATCATACCATACCTGGAATGTCCTTGCAAATGACTATAGGTTTCAAGAATTGTAAGATTTAAATTAAGTTATCTATTTTAAGCTATTTATATATTTAACAAACTTTTCCAGCATAACATGTAAAAGTTATTTATTTTTAAAAACTGATTACCAATATTAGGCATGCACTTATAAATGCTAGAGTCTAAACTTTTCTTCTCAGTTTTGTACATATTATGTTTTTGCATACCAGGAAGGTTTCTGGTGGGCTTTCCATATTTGATTCTCCCTTTGGTCAGTCTCAATACTGGAAATCAATAATCTTGAATTTCTTACAAATTCTTGTATTTCTGCCTGTAATATTATCCCCATCTAAACTTCAACTTGGCAATATTTCATCAATCTCTTTTCTCTTCTTTTATTTGCATCTCTTCTAGATACTGGACAATTCCATATTCTTCTATTTCTTATTTTCATCTTTAATATTTTTTGATAATTTCCTGAATTTTTCATTCATATATTTCTATGTTTTTACTTATTATTTTGTACATTTGTACATTGTTTTACTTTTGAATAACTTCTTTAATCTCTTGGATTAATTGTTTACCCATTTCTCTATTCCTTTTTTATTTTCTATATTTTCATCAATGGTTTTGAACATTTTTTTTATTTTTCTGTAGCTGTCATCAAATTCCTTGGATATGTTCACCAATTAATTTTGACTATCTGTAATTTGCATAAAGTTTACTATTTGGTTCTGTCTGGCAAGTTGCTTGAACATATCTCTATTAATCATTTATTTTCTCTCTTATATTATTTGGATATATTTTACATTTAGTACACCATTTGATTCTGGCTATTTTGTATTTATTTGAATCAGTTTTGCCTGATTTGCATATTTTATTTTTTATTATTAACAAATCATAATTAAATAGTGTATCACTATTCTTCTGAAATATTGTTCTCTTTTCTGCTTGTAATTCTTGGACTCCACTATCTGCTATTATTTTTCATATCCGAGTCTCTTAATATCTCTTGTTATTTGTATCTCCTGTTTTAATTTGTTCAGTTGGCATCTTTGATATGGTTTTGGGTATCATATATATGATAATAAATTATTTTAGACTTTTCTTTTTTTTTCATAGTTTGATCATGTGTCTCCTATCATCTTCAAAATGTGCCCTCTTTATATATTTTTGTTGACCATTGTTTTTTAACCTAATATATTATTTGCTGCTTGCCCTACTCTTATTTCACTCAGTTAATCTGTCATGCTGTAACTTTTATTTTGGTTAAGTCCATGCATTTTATTTTATGTATATGTACTATGCTTTGGGCATTTAGAATTTTTGGGTAATCATTCCCTCTTTAATTTTAAATTCTATATATGATCACACTTTATAATTAGGTGATCTTTTTACAAGCAAAGTTTGATCAGGAGGTAGATAACATATATATAAAAGTAAATAATTTCTAGTGATTCATTGTGCTTGATATGACAAATGCAATAAGGACATAATTAAGCTAATAATACTATACAATTGGAGTTTTGACTATAACAGAAAATACCATTGGTAGAATTCGAAAGCACAAAATTAGAAATATATATATAAATAGTATCTAATGATACTCACAAAGGTAAAAAAATACTTTATATTCCAAATGATAACTTATAATGTTATGTAATGTGATAAATAATCTTTATGCTAATGATGATTATGAAAGAAAACATTTTACATTATATGCAATTCTCCCATTACAATGCTTTTTAAAATTCTACTTATATTTCAAATAGTTTTAGATGATCAGAGATAAAATGTAGTCTGCTAAAGATTACGTTTCTTCATATCTAATACTGATATACTTGAGATCCTAAACTTTCAGCATTTTTTTACTATCTTTTTTGTTATGGTCTCCAGATTTTATCTGCAATATAGCATAGATGTAAAAATAATAATCATGTGTATAAACTGCTCTTCATTAATGAGTTATATATGAAAAATATATACATATGAGAATTAAAATACCTGCAAACAGACTGCAGTAACAAATCAATATAATATTTATTAATGAAAACAAACTACACCTTTTTTATATATGAGTATGTTTAGTGTTTGAATTCTTACAATAATCAGAAATATTATATATATCTTTTAGTTATACATAAGTATTTATTTTTATTTTATTACCTTATTATTCATCCACATCTGTGAAATTACTTTTTATTAAATAAACAACTTCATAATATTAATTAGCACTTCAGATTCATATGAAAAAAAACCCATTAGTTCATCAGAGTGAAAAAACAAAAAGATTGCATTTCAACTTTACCTAAAAATCCATGATCACAAGAGACCAAAATTTTCAAAATAAAAAAAAAGAAATTTGCATTGTATCTAAAAAGCAATAATTTCCCTGAAAATGTTTATTTTTTAAACTTAGAGTTTTGTAATCTTGAAATAATTAAATTTCTTATTGATATTTTTTTAAACCACTAAACATCACATGATCACCATCTCATAATAGCACATAATTGTTGTAAACAAAGAGAAAACTTTCCATACAGTAGTGCCACCCTGTGCTAACCAGAGTAATCAATAGATGACAGAAGGCTTGTGCATAAAATCCCTATCTAGTGCCTACTCATCCAATATCCCCAGACTAGTTTCTGGCTTGTGGCCATCATCAGTGAGGAGCCTTGGATCTGAGAGCACTGCACCTAGATCTTAAGGATCTAATGCAACCCTCCAACAGCCACCTTTTAACTCTATTTTACTACAAAACTATGAGAATGGAATTGAAAACATTTATATTTTCAATCTAAGCTCAATAGCTTATATAGTTTTGTAGTAAAGTAGAGTTAAAAGTTGGCTGCTGGAGGGTTGCATTAGATCCTAAGATCTAGGTGCAGTGCTCTCAGATCCAAGGCTCCTCACGGATGATGGCCACAAGCCAGAAACTAGTCTGGGGATATTGGCTGAATAGGCACTAGATAGGGATTTTATGCACAAGCCTTCTGGCATCTATTGATTACTCTGGTTAGCACAGGGTGGCACTACTGTATGGAGAGTTTTGCCTTTGTTTACAACAATTATGTGCTAGTATGAGATGGTTATCATGTGATGTTTAGTGGTTTAACACCAATCCTGCCTAATAGGATAGTCGTGGCTATGGTTGTTTAAGAGCCAAAGACACCAAAATGTATGGGTGCTGAATTGAATTCAGACCTATATGACTATATAAGCTATTGAGCTTAGTTTGAAAATATTTTTGTGTTTTCAATTTCAGTCTCATAGTTTTGTAGTAAAGTAGAATTAAAAGGTGGCTGCTGGAGGGTTGCATTAGATCCTAATATCTAGGTGCAGTGCTCTTAGATCCAAGGCTCTTCACTGATGATGGCTACAAGCCAGAAACTAGTCTGGGAATATTGGATGAGTAGGCACTAGATAGGGATTTTATGCACAAGCCTTCTAGCATCTATTGATTACTTTGGTTAGCACACAGTGGCACTACTGTATGGAGAGTTTTGCCCATATTTTTTTTATATAGAGATGGTTGGTGCACTTAAGATACAGTTGAAAATGATGATGACTACATATATATCTTGAAAATTTTTCACACTTTTATATTCTTTATTTTAGTGAGCTTTCTCTTAAACTTTGTGTGAATTATCCAGTGACATTATTGTATACCAATTTCACATAATTGACTGAGGAGTATACAACTGTATCTTAAACCAGTTTTGACCTTGGCATGATTAAGAAAGACGTATTAAGCTATAATTTAAAGTTCTGAATGAAATTTAGCCAAATTACCATTTCTACTAAGCACTTTATAACCAGAAAATAATGGGCTGAAATTTGTTTAGTGATTTTTAGCCAGTCATTTTGAGAAAATGATAAACACAAACAATATGTTTTATTATTATTGTAAATAGAAAAGCACTGAAAGGTATTTTTCCACATTGGTAACTTTATTCTTTACTTTCTCAGACTGAACTGTGAAAACAACTGGCAATTGTTTCTGGTATTTTTTATTTGGTCAACTTTACAATCTGCAGAAAATACCAATCATTGCTAACATGCTTACCAAAAACATGTGTTTTCTATAACACAGTAGTAAATTTAACCATTTGAGCCGAATATATTTTATAAAACAATTCTCTGATATTTTCACTTCGTTTTCAAAATTCTTATTTGTGGTTTTTATGATCAATAAGCTGTTCAAAATTATAACTTTTAATATTTTTAATCGTACACAAATTAAAAATTTATAAATTAAAGTTATTTGTCTTATATCAGATTTGACAAAACTAAGTTATTTTTAATACATTAATCTTTTTCAACAATTAAATATATATTTTTGGCAATTACATTTAACTGGCCAAACCCAAAATAAGAATATTCATTAAGCCTAATCCTTCATTCACTTTAATGATAGTTGGAATTTTAACTGTTTTCTATTAATACAAAATTTATATATCTTTCAATGGTTCTATAGATAGTAAATATAAAAATTATTTATATTTCAAACTCTCTTTGTAATTTTTCTTACAGAATCAAAATCATTAAATAAACATGTAACTGAAATTATCCTATTAGTACGAATTTGTTCCTTGTATACTTCGATGGTTTATATGAGTACACACTAATTCCATACAAAAGTCCTTGATTTGCTATCCACGTTATGCCTTGGTTGATATTTCCTACTTTTTGAACTTTCTATAGTGTCTAATTACTTTTATATATATATATATATTATAGGATATTTTGTATATATGTTTACTTTCTATTACCTATATACTGCTGATACTAATTTTTCTATTAAAAATAATTCTTATTACACATTATGATATATGTGTATACTTCTTTTTTTCTCAGTATTAGCAATAATTTGTCAAAAAAAAACTCTTTTTTTTCAATAAATATATTTTTGCAATCAATAATTACGTTTCTAAATGCAATGTAAAATGAACTTAAACTAAAAATTTCCCTCTTCTCTACTCTAACCGGCCTAACAAAAATAAAAACAAACTTATTTACTGTTATTTTTATATTATTAAAGTTTTCCAAGTATCTCTTTTTCTTTTTAAATGAATATATAAGTGAAATTGGACTTTTAATCTCAGGGATTTGTATTTATACATCAGTCCCATGTTGGTCCCCATTTATTAAAAATATCTGTAACTGTTCAAAATATACAGCTCACACACAAATCACCCATGTGCAACTTGCATTGGATCTTCATATTCTGATATCACAAAATAAACATTTTTTATAGCTTGCTAAGATCAGCTAGACACATGAGATTCTCTATTAGATTCTAATTAAATTATTGATTGTAAAATAATGACAAATGCTAAAGATACTGAGACACTAGAATTTATTTAAATATATACAAATTTATAATGTACACATAATTTCATAAATTGACAGCCTTATCAATTTATAAACAAGTTAGTATGATTGTTTATGTCTTCAATAATTAAGTTTATGCATGTGTAATATATGATATAATATGGTATAATAAATTTTGATTGTATCTTACCAGAAATAAACTTGCTGCATAGATCAATGATTACAACTAATTAAATTGTTCTAGTTTTAAGATTTATTAAATCTAAAGTTTGAGGATATGCTGAATTCATTAATTATTTAAAGAACCAGATTACCATAAATACTTTTGGGCTGTAATACAGGTAATTAACTAAATGCTATATGTGCAAATGCAAAATGCAAAAAAGCAACATCTGTGTTATATTATTTATGAATATATAAATACATGTGAGCTAGAAATATGCTACACAATAGGAATTTTAATCTATCACATACTATTGTAAAGATACTAAGGATAAGAGGGACTAACAGTGACAAATGGTATCATTCAAGATGTACAAAGAACAAAGCCAGTCATTTATAGTAGGAATGTCGATATACTGCACATTACTGCTCTAAGTGGTAATCGTAATCAGTATTACAATCATTTATGCATAAATAAAAAATACATACAAATAAATCTCATATAAAAATTGAACAGTCTAAAATAAAGTTACAGCAGTTCTCTTACATGAATAAACTCAATTATCCTTCTTCAAAACTGGAGGATAATTTGCTTAAAACTTTAAATTGAAAGACAATAAAAGACAATGTTAATTTATTCTGATTATGCAGCCTGTTTTATTTTGCAGCAAATGGAAATAACTGGTTTTATAGTACTAAGTATTTAAAAGCATGGCTAAGGATTGCAATAGCAAGCTAATCACTTAAGATAAAAGCTTGATTCTTCTTTTAGATTTTATACCAACTGAATTGCAGCATGAAAAAATAATATAACAATTCTTTATCATACTAATTATAAACAGATTTACAAAATTAATAAATAATAATAATTTATAAAATAAATTTCATTATAATGGAGATAAATATATAATGTTAGTAATAGAATAATATAGTTTAAAGTTTATATCCATTCCTTTTCATTACTAAGAATTTGAGCTTAGACTTCTTAGTGGACTTTGTTCAACTATAGCTACTATCATGATAGGTTTTCATTAGGCACTATCAGACAGTAGTTTACTTGTTGATTGATGGCTGTTTCACCCCACAACAGTAGACACTCAAAGTTTAGGCATATAATGGACAAAATGCTGTTTCTACATTAGCTGACATCTCCATTCCATACTTCTCTATAGATTTTCAGCCTGCACTCTGCTGGCAAAAGTGAAGCAGATTTTGACTTCTCTACTCCTGCATGACTTTCTCAACACCAACCACAATAAATATAGTGAAATCACAATCAAACACTAGTCAGTAGCGATAATGATTCAGAAATAATCAATAATAGTTTAGCAATAGACAATCAAAGTATATATTAGCAATACTTTAGCAGTAATCATTCAGGCATAAGCAATCAAAGTATATATCAAAGTAAATTGAGCTCAATGATTTATTACCCTTATTTATAGTTCCTGGAGTTCACTTACCAGCAAAATCCAATTCATCATCTGTCATTTCAATCAAATGACCTATTGGTGGGAGATAATTCCTGAATTCCATTTTGGTCTGCTGCTTTATTTGTTTAATAATACCATTTACAAATGTTTATCTTTGAAAGAGATTACCAAAATAACTGCCTAAATTACATCAGTTATTTATCTCCTTAATTGATCTGTTTATAAGAATTCTAATTACTTTTTCTAATAATGTCATTTCCATTTTATAATTGTTAATAATTAAAAAAAACATATCTATTTTAACATATTGTAAAAATAAACTTATAATTAATCATATCGTTCACATTTATCTGTGCATATAAATTATATATATAATTTCTATTTACTAAAAATTATTAAAAACATTTACTTTTTAAAAATAAACTTCTAATTTTTACAATACAGACATGAAGCATATATAAATATTGCTTCAATATAGAATTTAAGTTAAGATATGTAAATATATCAAAATAGCTTGAAATTTCATTGATTAAATTGTTAGTTATAAATGTGAAATTATTGATTCATATATGCAGTACTTTATATCACATATAGACTGCCAATATGGTATTGCATTTTCTGTAATAATATGAGTGCCAGTAAGCTTCATTCTAAAAATTTCCCAGGTCTAAAATGCAGCTTATTTTATATTTTAATATATAAAAAAACTTTTATTAATTACATAAAAAAAATATGGATAGTTGAAGTGTGCTTGAAAGTCTGAGTTCAAATCCCCTATATTTATTATATAAGCTCATATATTCTCAAGATGAAGAAAAATATAATTCTTTTCAATATATACATGTGTGTTTGTCTGTATGTATATGATTATGTGTTGTATGAAATTTAATATGATGATTTGTAAAATTTAAAGTAAAAACATATATTACAGATATTTGTTAAAATCAATGTTTACTCTTATACCTTATAATATATATATGTGATTTTTATTTTTAACTTTTAAAAATTATTCCATTAATTTTAGTAAAATCAGATACACACAACTTGTGATGAAATGGGAATAGTAAAATTATTATTCTCGTCTTTTATATTGATCAAACATTCAAATCTATGATTAAATTAGTTATCTTTTTTTTAATAGTATATATGTGAGGATTCACAATAGTGATCATCTTAAATTTGTACCCACTATTTTTATTTAAAAATGCTGATTCACTATAACAATTGTAAAAAAAAAAAAAAATTTTTTTTGGCAGGCATTTTTTAAATTGGCAGCCATCTTGTAAATCTATTTATTAAAATCATCTCATGTAAAAGCAAAATAATGACTTTCATGTTGAAATTGCATGGTACATATTTTATTCCTAAAACACGTTATATGTGGCATTCAATATTTTGATCATAAGCTTGAAATATGATTAATGAATGCACAATATTTTATTTTATTGTTAATAACTACAAAAGCAAAAAAATAAAAAAGTTCATTCAATACACTAATGAAAATCAACACAATACTGTAAAAATAGCAAATTCATTCAACATAAAATTAAAAACGTACAGTACTTATATTAGCTAAAATATTCAGTCAATTAATTTTGAATTAAAATTTTTCTTTAAAATCAAAACTGTTGACATTGCTAATCTAAAATATTTTTAGTAAAAAAAGGAAGGAGCAAAGGGGTAAAACCATTTAAGATTTATGCAATTAATATCGACAATTATTAAATGTAATTTTAAAATAACACTTATCTTGCTTTCTTGATATTGTACCGGTCGAAAATGTATATCCATTCAACAAGACTTAGGATCTGAGCAAAAGTACCCTGAATCCAATCATGCCCAAGATACCCAGGTCAGGAGCACTCATGAATGTGAACCTGTTTGCCCATTCCCTAAATCTATAACACTATGGATAACACCCACGGTGATATCATGTAAATTAATTATTTCTTGGCCCAGAGGTGCAGCGTATTACATGAGACCTACAATGATGATGATGATTTTTGGGAGATAATGAGTGAACCAAGAGATAGCTTAACTAAGATCAAAAAAAACTATATTAACTAAATGATAGGATTCGAATACGAGATAATATTTTATGACACAGATTTATTAAATGATTCAGACATTTATACTTTCCAATTTCATGCTGCAGAGTGAATTTACATAAGAATCAAAAATATATTTACCATTAATGTCTTTAATACAGATGGATACATAGTGCAGTTGTAATATATATAACTATTCATAATTTACATGATTTAACAATAATAAATTGCGGTTGTTTACATAATTTATTTATCATAACGTAACACTTAAATGATTTTGGTTCAATACATTTATATAGCGCGGAAGCGTATGTAGAAATATTCAAAATTACATGTTTATGAGTAAGTAGTAAAGTACGTATCACATTGGTTTTGTTTTAACACAATTCTATAGTGCGTGAGCATATGTAAAAATATTCAAAGGTTTACAGGTTTTATAAATGAAAGTTAAAATAGCATTTAATATTGGTTTTGCTTTATTACATTTCGATAGTGCAGGAGCACACGAAAAAATATTCAAAAATTTACAAGTTTCATAAATGAATGACAAAATAGCATTTAATATTGATTTTGCTTTAATACCCTTATATAGTGTGGGAGCGCTCGTAAATATTTATAAGTTTAGAAGTTTTATAAATGAAGGCTAAAATGGCATTTAATATTGATTTTGCTTTAGTACATTTCTATAGTGCGATAGCGCATGAAAAATATTCAAAAATTACATCACTGAGACAGTACATTTATCTGGTGGTAGATGAAATTCATATATATATATATATATATAATAGCCATAAGGCAGGAATACAATTGTAAAGGTTTCACTAATTCATTAAATAATAACTTAACTGTGGTATTACATGGAGACACTTTTCATTAAGGTTATTAACAAAATAATAACTCATTTTAAAGAAACAACGGTTATTTGAAACATATTGAACTAAATATTTTATTCATATAATATTTTCGAATCACATATGTGAAACTAACTTGGTACCTTTGCTTAATTGTAAGAGGAAGGGAGAGCAGTTTGAAATAATTGGATTAAAACTCCAACGAAATTACTTAAGAGATAAATGGTTAGAAGGTGTATTAACACTATAGAATTTACTAACTAGGCATAATATAAATATAAGTGGGGAATGACGGTGCATGCATATATCTTAGGAAGGCAGATGCGGCATCTTGGCCGATTTACACTTTATAAATCAAAGAACGACAACGATGAAGTATGCCGCTTCAGGTGGACTAATACTTAGAATGAACTTTCTAGGTGTGAAGTTGCAATGGTCCGGCGTATGGCTATCCATGCAGAGCTCCTACAATGCTAGCTAAAATATCCAGGAGTTAGATCATAATCCTGATTTGGACCTACGAAGAAATAATTCAAGATTCCCTGGAGTGAGGTACAGGCGAATCAGAAATGATGAGATTCCCCGGGGTGAGGTATGGGCGAATTGGAAGAGAATCGCTTCCTAATTTATGCAAACAATGCAGTGATAATAGTAATATTTCTAGATATTTAAGAATAGTTACGGCTTACGAATGGTTTAGCAAATCTATAGCACGAATACATTTCCATACTTCCATATCAAATTACAAGACTAATTCAATAAACTTTTAGTCATTTTATTATAGCTTAAATCTCCCCCACCCTCGTAACTTATTTTATTTTAAAAAAAAGTATTAGCGTAATTTAAACGCTAAAAAAAAAAATTATTTGCCAACTTTGGCAAACTTGGACACATCAATAAAAAAAAGAAAAAAAGATTTATAAATCTACCCCAGATAAAATAAGACTTGTAATAAAATACATTAATAAGAACCGCACGATTACTAATAGAAAATCTTTCATTATTCATTAACTCAACCCTAAGAGTTTAAAACATTATTAACTAAATGATTTAATGCAATATAGCCCCCCCCCCTATTTCTATAGAAATAAAAATATAGCTCATATGATTGGAGTTAACCAATATTCTACATTTCATATACATATATAAAATCAAAATAACTATTAATATCAAAATTTTACCGCATAAAAATAAAGCAATTATAAAAGCAAGCGTGAATCGGATGAATAGAATTACATTTAGATAATTTATGGTTTAGAATCAATAACATAATGCTCGCCATTTTGCGAGTTATTTAAGATATTATTTAAATGATAAAACAAATATTATAATTCATGAAATTTAGATAAGCAAGAAATTAGCAGCACTAATTATTGTGAATGAATACACCTACATGTTTAATTATAGAAGTGATGTCTTCAAGATAGTCAGGAATGCATTCTTCTTTGGATGGGCATCAGGCCAGACGCTGGTGTCACGATGTCACTCCGGATCAGCATGGTAAGGAGATCGTCTCAGATAAAGGGGAATGGTGGCTTGAAGTCCCTTTTCTCCTCAGACATTCTGGGAACGACCAACATGGAATAGGTTAGCAACAGTAACTTAAAATTAGCTCTCCTCTTTTCTGGGTTCAGACCAGCAGCATTTATACTCTTTTTTCTGATGACGTTAGAAAGCACTTAGCTGCCAGACACGAGGCACTTTATCCACTTAGCAGATCTGTAGTTTCTGACCGGATGCATCCTTTGTTGGAATAAAATTTAAATACAATGCAATCTTGTCAAAAGTTTCTCGCATGATTGTTTTAAATGTAGTCTTGTGATTTTAAAACAGAAAATGGATAAATTACCATTAAAGGATTTTTACATTATTATAAAAATTATAAGTTTTAGATGGATGAATGGGTTTCCGGCAATTGTCTTAGTTATATTTGAGAATCTTATGACAAGGATTGCGTCATCTTTAATTCTTCTGACCACCATGACTTAAATAAATAATATATTAGATATAACTTGACATATACATTAAATATATAAATTTTTATTTAAACTATATTTTAGCAATAATCTCCCATCACTTATAATATATAGATCCATTACGCACGCACCATGAATTAAAATAACAAAAAAAATATTAAAATTAATCATTTTAAGATATTTATATATATCTACATCAATTATCACTTTATTAGTTTAAATACAGAATATATATACGTGCGTAAGGATGGAGTTTGAATATGGTTTGGTTGTGGGAGATTCGGAGTGGGCTGTGAAGCTTGATCTGAGTATCAGGTCAACTGCTTCAATATTAAATCATCTCATAATTATTTTCAGATATCTAAAACAATGCAGACATTATTTCACATGTAAAAAAAAAACAGTATCAAGAGAAAAATATAAATTTTATTCAGCATAAAATTAAAAATAATTTTTGGTTATATGCACTATCAATAATAAATTTTAAATAGTATATAGTATAAATATTAGCTAAGATTTCAGACAATTAATTTGGGATTAAAATCACTATGAATACTAATTTCAATCAAATTGAAGCTGCTATCCATTATATTTGAATTGCATTTTTGGGGGGAAATGTGAGGATGATTTTATGCAATTAATAATAAATTGTATATGATAAAAATGCAATACAAATAAAGTAAATACTATTAATGTCTTTAATTAACTCTGCCATCAAAACATATTGCACTATTTGAAAATTACTGTCATTCCTAAAACATGGCTACTGCACTTGATAAAATAGTGATATATCATGTCCCAAAAAACCTGTTACTGCTATTGTATTTAATTTATTTAGATCTGCAGAGTACACATTCTAAAAAAAGCCCTTAAATATTGATTGCAATAAGCAAACTCAGAGTGCATTAGATTTTTTTTTTTTAATGCACTGATTTTTTTTATTGACTGTGATTTAATTTTTGTAATGTATCATATGTTTATTTAGTTCTTGTTACGCTAATGATAAATAACAAGACTTTATGGTCAATCAAATGATTTGTTATTAAACATTGTTTTTTATTTTATTTTAATAATTTCACATAAGTAATATAGTATAAAACTGTTGTACAAATTTTAAAATAATGTAACTTCAGTATGGATTTATTTTTTTGGTGAAATGTGTGGAAGAACACAAAAAAGGTTGAAATACTACTTTGATTTCACTTTCTTAGTTTATGCTGTACTTTTTGGACAATTGAAGACATGCAACCTGTTTCAAGGAATATTAAACATTTTTTAAAGAGATTCTATTTAAAGTCATGGGAGCAATAATATGACCACACAAAAAAAATCAAGAAAATCTTTGAGCTTGGAAACCAAACTGGATAATGACGATAGGTGGGTAAATGGATCATAAGAAGTAAAAACTTTAAACCAAGTGTTCTTTTTCTTTTTACATAGATTTAAGTTGCATTATTATACATACATGAATACATATTTTAAGTGGATACATGCATAATACACACAACACCATTTACACAAGCATATGACATATGTTAAGGGGTTTAAATTTTTTTATACATACCAGATAAGTTATTTTTTTAATGTAATATTCCCAACTTATAGAATCATTTTTTAGCTGGAGAAATCAGCCAATTTGTTCCCCATAGATAACCATTATAAACGCTTATTCTGTATACAATATTCTTGATTAACGATGAGTTTTGGGAACCAATTGTTTTCGCTAAGCAGAGTAAAGGTGTATTTTTTAAAAATGTTCATGCTAATTAAATGAAGATAACAATGCAGTCATATATATATATAGACAGCATAACAATAAATGAGAACTCTAAAAAAAAACCTGAAAGCATAAAAATTAAATTATTCTACAGTAATGGTTTTTATATTACTTTTAGTTATGTTATAAATTTAATAAAGTAACGTTTAAAAATCAGAAGTTTTTAAAATAAAAATAATAATAATAATATTTTCGACAAATTTTTAAGCATAATCTTATAAAAGTTTATTTTAAAAAATGAAAAATAAAAACAAAGGAATAAAAAAATGCCACGGTTTAAATTGTCAAAAATGAGTATAATCTAGTAAAGAAAGCTTGACACAGCGTGTGGCAAATGTTGTTATCTATTTCGCTTGATATTTTATTACAAAGACCGCCAGCATAAATAACTATGTTAGATTTTTTTTCGATTCTTTCAAAAATAGAATAAATAATTTGGTCTTCCTTTGCAGTTATATTATTTTTTAATTGATTTTTTTTTTTCAATTGCCATTATTAAAGTCTTTAATAAAAAGCCAAACTAATTTCTTTTTTGTTTAAAGATATTTTTAAAAGAGTGTTTAAAGTTTAAAAATCAATAATAAAAAATGTCAGCAATCAGATATTAAAAGTCAAAAAAAGGTTTATTGATTTTTTATTGTAAAATATTAAACACGGTATGTCAGATTTTAGCGACTTTTTATAAAGAAAATAACATGCGATTTTCATTTTTAATTTTTTTTATTTCAGAATTGCTTCATAATAATTGGTTAAATCTACGATAAGGATTAGAGATTATACTATTTATTTTATTAATACTTAAAGAAACAGAAAAGGTCAGCTTTTTTGCCTTTTTTCCCTCGTAATTTGGAAAAAAAAGTGTTTATCTTACGGAATTTATACATTTCTTCATACCATATCCTGTATAATTAATTTTAATCTAAAACGATTATTTTTTAGCATCCAACTCAAAATTGCTTTTACTCAGTAACTATATTTTTTTGTATATGCATACTTTAATTTATTTATTTTTCTAAAAAAAGAGAGTTATTGAGACATTTGAAAAAAATTAAAATTTTACAGAGGTTTCAAATTATTAAAGTTCTGATTTTAAACCGGGATGCGAAACTAACAGGCGTGTGACTGTAGTTGAGGTGACCGGTTACATACATGCAAAATCAACTTTGGACCATGATTCCTTGTGTAGCCAGTCAGGGGTTAGTAAGCGATCTCTGATACAAATACTCTTCAATAGTCCTATGAAAGTTTCAGTAACATTGGAGTTTGCTTGACCAAAAATATATTTACACCTGGTAAGCCAGACTGCAAAGGAGAGAAAAATGGAAATTCTGATAATTGAGTAGATGCCGGTCTTGATGGCGTTTTGGATGGAGAGAGTGTCTCTATAATCAAGAGACACTCTTTCACTAATGAAAGATCTGAGTGGACTGAGGAAAGGACAGATGTGCAATAGGTGAGGGATGGTTTCATCCGCTGTTGAACATAATTGACACTGTGGATTGAGGTTAGCAAAGCCTGTCATCCATACCAGAAAGTGGTTCATCGGCAGAGAGGAGAGGTTAAGCTTCAAGAGAAAGTCAATGAATTTCGGTTCAATGTACCAATTTTTTGATTTGTAGATTAACTGTTTGTTATTTAGACCAAGAGTGTTCTGGAGTGCCATAAGATTGGGATGTCTGAGTTTTGAAGGTGTTTGACTTTTCTATCATTGGTGATGATTTCTTATGCCTATATAGGAAATTCTGTAAATACTTCTTCATATACAACAATATATCTTTTCAAAATAACCATAACTTCTTACATCTTTTTAGTAAAAATATTTATTATAACAATTTTGACTGTTCCTTGCAGTCTTCTTCAGATCTCACTCTGTCTCTACTTTTCCCTTTCCACCATTACTGAAAATGGCAGAAAGGGAAAAGTAGACACAGAGAATGAAATCTGAAGAAGACTGTGAGAAAAAGTCAAAACTGTTTTTCCCTTTTCACCATTTTATTTCAGTATTGATACTGAAATAAAATGGTAGAAAGGGGAAAGTACAGGCATAGAATGAGATCTGAAGAAGTCTGTGAGGAATAGTGGAGACTGTTATAATAAAAATAAATATTTTTTGTTTAAAAGGTGTAAGAAGTTGTGATTATTTTGAAAAGATATATTGTAATATAGGGAATGATAAAACATTTCCAATTATTTGAGATTACTACAAATTGTTTCAACATTAAATTTTTTGATGATTGTTTTTTTAATAGAGAAAAATGCTTAATTGTAGATATCTGCTTTGTTTGTTTGTTTGTTTTTAAAAAAAAAAATGAAATAGCAAGAGAAAATTTTAAATTATGTTTGATACTATATTCATTTGATATTAAACTTGTGTATGCAGTCATGTCAGACAATTAAAGCACAGTGCAAAAATTGACCAAAATTGATTTATCTTATTGTGAAAAGTTATATATTAAATGTACTTGATAAATTACATTATAGCCTATGAATGAAAGTATTTAAAATTATTAATAATCTCAAGTCTTAAATCAACAAATTTATCTGAGATTCATTTTTCACATCTTGTCAATTAAGATAACCTAATTTACCATTTACAAAGGAGAACTCAATTTGATTTGTCTTATATATTTTGCTACTTAAACAAGAGCCAATATATATTTTTCCCAATTAACAATACAATACCTAATTCCATACTACACCCATTGAACTATTACTTATTTCACTACCATATGTGGATGATTCCTTTTAAATTAATGCCTTTACATATGCTGAGCTATTGTATTAACAGATTTGATCTGTTGCTAGTTCTAATTAGATTACAAAATCTATTTATTTCCTAATTAGGTTTTTTTGTCAGCCTAGTATATTGTTCAATATTTGAGATGCACTATTTATTAAATAGTTTTAAGCTAAATCTTAAGCCAGCTTAAATCTTGTGTGATACATATCCAGAAAATATATTACCCATTTTCAAACATGCTATACTTTGTATCTCTAAGTCTATTTATATTAGACATAAATCTCAAACAATTGCTTCAAAAATATATAAAATTCTTCCATTTCTACAATAGAAGTGTACTTAATAATACATTTAAAAACATGGATTTGCATATTATTCCTTCATATTCTATAGTAAAAATACAATTCACTTAAAAGTAATAGACCTCTACTTATATTCTCTAAAATTTTTACCCAGAAATATCATGAATACAACTTGATCTCTTTCATATATTTTTTAATTTGTTAAGAACATAGCACAATCTTGTCTATTATAACTATTAGGGTACTTAACTTAGTACAAAATTTAATTTAGAATAAACATTTCATATGACTTTTAAAATGACAAATTTTCAAAGTCATGGAGTCCCAAATATTTGGGGTTTGTGTTAGTATACACAACATTAAAGCTATTATATTTTGGAACAATTTAATTTTTGAATTGTTAATATGAAGTACTGAATAACATATGCTTTGACATACTATTAATACTTATTATGGATTTTTATATGCTAGTATATACAATTTAAAATACAAAAAATTCTAAATATGTTAATATTTATAAGCATTCTGTTTATCAAGAAAGAAGGGGAGAAATGTTTGCACAGTTATAATACCTAGTACAATACAGTCATGCCAATTTTAAAACTTTTGATCTTTTTTGTTAGGATATATATTATAGTTAAGAGTTTAGGATTTTATACAATAATAACAGAAAATGAATATATTGTTTGTTTCACCTCAAAGGGCAAAGTGCTAGACAAATTTCCTGTTTAGAAATTTTAATTGAATATGACAGTTTAGAGATTTAAATTTTGTAATGACGCTCCATAACTAATCTTAATAAATTAAGTAGACAACTTGAATAAAAATAAAATTTTCTATATTAATTATTAGCAAGACAAAATTTCAAATCTTAATATAAAATAAATTCGTGTACAATGCAATAATATACATAGAATATAAAAACCTACAGCACATAAAATAATAAAGATCAAAGATTAGCTGCAAAACGTCCCTAAATCGATGGATATTAGTCTTCCCATACTAGATGTCAGTTGGCTAACTAAAGTTTCCTTCCCTTCTATAGTAATCAGTTTTCAAAATCGAAGTCCTTTAAAAATGTCTGTTCTCCTTTTTGTATTAATTTAAGTAATTAGTATATACACCTGGGTCTCATTTTATGCGATAGATAGGTTCCTTAGAAAACACACGCAAACGAAATTGCACAAAAATAGACATAACTTACATTGAAAAAGGGGGGATGCAGTCTGTGATTTTTCAAAATTCGCATGCAAAAAAAATAAGGAAATAAAATATGACTAACAAAAAATTTCAAATTTGAAAAAAATTGATACAAGACAAACTTTTTTTAACTATAATATTTAATTTTATTCAAAATAATATATTTTTATGCATAATTTACAGTACAGTAATTTACATTTTTTATACACGTTTTAATTATTATCGCTATTTGCCGAAAAACATGTTTGTTTGCAAACTGGTAAAAAATCAGATTCTCACAAGAGGAAATACAACTAGCGCCAAGTTCACTCTCATGTTGTGTTAATGGTTTTCTGTTGACAACGTAATTAGTAATTAATCTTTGAGACGATATTATTAATTGTTTATGAACTTAGACTTATGATAATAAAAAGATATTTATTCACCACTGCTGGGAAAAATTTAATTAAAACTAACAACTAAAAATTAAATTCTTATTTTTGTCTTTAATTTTTTAATTTTCAATTCCATTTAAAAATCAAATTTCGTTTTACATCACATTAATTTCAAGTCACCGTAAGTAATTTTTGAATTGTTAATTACAATTAAAAATCAGATTTTAATTTTTAATTGTCAAATTTAATTGTGCCCACTGATATTACTCACCTTTTAAAAATAAACTTGCGGACACTAAATGATTAATAATTGATTATGTTCTTTTTTAAAAAGCAAAAACAGAATATGATTTAAAATGCAAAATTAACATGCACAATGTTTGAACAAATTCACATTATAATCTTGTAAAATTTAATGTGTGTATACATAAAATGTGGAAATCATGATTTTAATTTCATTATTGCATAAAATCTTACTATTATAAAGCACTGAAAATATTGAAATTACTAAGATGAAAGTCGAATTCCAATAATGTGTTATTACTTTCAATATAACGTAAGTGCGCAAAATGTATTATTTAAAGTAATAGCGCATTATCAGAGTTCGACTTCCGGTGAAACATGAATCGCATAACTTCAAAATCATGTTAAATAAGTCTGCATCAAAAGAGACCCATGTGTATTTTACTTCCAGAGTAACTAAATATATTTTTAGATCCAATCATCGTTTCTAATTAATCTTTCTCTGTAAAAAGAAGGGATTATTTTTTTAAATTAATCTATTGATTAAAGCTTTATCCAAGTCTATTTTTAGTAGATTAAACCAGTAACTTTCTATTATTCATTTAATTAAATTAACATTTTAGTTATTTTTCTAATAAAATTACAATGAACTTTTTCTTTCTTTTTTAAAAAAAATCAAACAAAATAAATACTTTAAGATTTAAATCTAAATAAAAATTATTTGCATATGTTAAACTTATTTAAAATATGTGAATAGAATGCTGTTGTGAACTTAAGCAATATATTTTACATAAGTAAATGTAATTTACACTCATTGAGAAAAAGTAGAAAAAATATATATAATCAACAGAAAAATTGTTTCACTGATGATATATTACATAGAGAAATAAACATATAATTTAAATAAAGTGGTTAAGTCAGCTTGATTTGGAGAACATTAAATTCTAGGCTCATTAAAGATTAAGAGAATAAAAAATTTAATAAAACTAATGGTTGACAAAGACTATTAAAATTTGTATAGTTTTTAAAAGATAAAACAACTTCTAATTGATTACACTTTCAAATATATTGATAAAGATATTTGCAAAGAAGAAATGATTTTCAATATGTATTTTTAAAAAAACTACCCTTCGTTTGCTGGCCAATAAACTGATAAGTAAATAATCTTTCACATTTATCCTAGATTTTATCTTCAAAATGAGTGGTACATGTAATATCATATTTGTAAATTAAGTTATAGTAAATTGTATACTGTTCAATGTTATGTTTTATTTAATATCATTGCAAGTTTAAACAGAATAGGAATAGTCACGTCACTATCCCAGTAGCGTTTTATAAGACCTTAATATACCTAAAATCTAAATTATGAAATTATTTTTATAAGTATTAATAAAATCCTTGTTGATATGGTTATTTTCGAATTCAAACATTAATCGTAAATTAATCTTTATTTCTATTTATTTATTTTATCTTTTATGACTTTTTATATTGAATTAGATGCTAAAAAGTTTAACTATTGCTTTACATTAAGTTTAATAACAAACAGAAGCGTATTTGAGTTAGGGATTAGCAAAGAAAAATTAGCAATTAAAGATACTTTTGTTAATTTGTACTTTTGTTATAAACAGATAGGCAAATTCTATTTTGATAAATGTATGCAGTCTAGTTTATTAATTATTATTTCTTAAAAAATCCATTATTAACGAAAGTATATTTATTAAATTATATCCGTGATTGAGTAATTCAAAGGAAAGTAATTGCTTTAACTATTTTTATTTTCAAAAGATTTCTATTTGCAGCTGAAGATTTCCTTTTATCGTAAATTTCAAAGATTATATATAAAAACAGCAAATGCCAAATTAAGTAAAAAAAAAAAAATATTAAAAAATATAATTGAAATTTGAAATTATATTTGATTAGTTTTTTTATCATTAATAAACAGATTTACATAACGCGTATGACCATTTTAAATCCAAAAAAAAAAAAAGAAAATAATAGTCCATAGGTAGAGCTCTTACTGGAAAGTCATCCTCCTCACATCTCGCACAGAATGGCTCTGAAAAGTTGGTGTTGCAGCAGTCAAATGCTTCGTTTTTACTTATTTGGCACTTTAAAGGCCTTATTTTGCTGCTAATGTACTTTTTCATTCACTAAATATGTCAACATAGGTAGGATGACAACCTTGGCACTAACAAAGGCTTTGAATGTTCCATCATCAGATTTTCAATGAAATGGAAGGCTAAAGAGTTGTGAGTTGGAATAGTTTGAAGCCTGTCCATTAAAGTATAAAGATTGGCTACCTTAATATAAAGCTGAGTACTAATTATATATATGTATGAGGGTAGTAATCTAGACCAACTTATGATTGCTGGTTTAGCATGAAATATGTATATTGGTGATTATTTATCTTTTCAACATGTGTGTGATCAGGTGGGTCAGCAATATGAGATGGCACTGAGAGTAGTGGGTTGTGTGAAAATCTGAGTTCGAACCCCACATATATTACATATATAAATGCAGGTTTAAGTCTGTACAATGTATTAAATCTGTTTTAGTGCATTTTTAACATAATTTCCATACGTCTACCTTGTGCTTATCAGCATTTAACACCTCATCCCCCTCCCCTGTTTGGTGGGTGGTTCAACTGTTTTATGGCCTTAGTTTTATTTCCTTTTAGACTCTTAAATATTTCTCATACTCCAGTTCCCTGTCACTCAAAACTTGTTTTTAAAGTTTTCTGTTTGTTGTTTCAGTTATTTAGGCCATTTTTAACAATCTATTTTTTCAGACACCCCTTCTCTGGGGTAACTAACCGCCTAGAATTACTCTCAATTTTCTCATTACTCAACTAAAATTATTAATAACAAGTTTACCAGTGTTTTTTTTTTTTTTGCTTTTACATCAATATATTTAATTTTTCCATTTCAAAAATTGTTTTTCTTCATATTACTCTTCATTCTTTCAAATGGTTTAAAGATGGTCAATGCCCCTAGCAGGAAAAAATGTGCAGAGACCTAAACTACATGAACTAAAACCTTCAATATTACCCAAATTTTATCTAAACTGAATTTCAAACAAGACTTAACTAAAAAACATCATCACCAAAGAACTTATTTCAAAGTCTCCATCTTCTTGCCTCTGGATCTTCCTCCCTTTCAGGCTGTGGTTTGCTTTATTAAAGAAGATAAAAAGCAAGTCAAAAAGAACAACATGACCAATCATAACACCATTCCAAGTATAATGGGGAAAACTAAAATTACTTATCTATAAAACATGAAAATCAGCCTGTTGCATCTAAGCATAACTCGGAAATCTCTTCATCCATCCCTGAAACCTCTAAAGACTTAACATATAGCTATTCCTCCAAATTCCATGTCTCATATATGGATCCTCCTATCAATCCACCAGGGCAACCAAGCCTATCAACATTGCTCCTTACCAAAGACTCTTCTTTGCCTGGACTACACACCCTTTCAATATCCCCATCCTATTTCATATGTATTTCCTTCCCCTTCACCATATTGTACTTGAATTTCATTTTGCCATAATTATCTCTTTGTAAACCTCTTTTAACTGTTGTGTATTTTGTCTTTTTGATGAAAAAAAGCTTTCATCACTGGGGGGGGGGGGATATAAAAAAATAAAATCTTAGTTTTAATATGATTATACAAATCAATCCATGAATTACAATTAAGACCATATATATCAGGCTCTGGATTTTCGATTAGTTATTTGCAATTTTTTGATGATGTTTATAAACTTTTGCAGCAAACTTTATTTTTTAAAAAGTATTTCAATACTGTGACTAATTAATATTTCGGATATTTTATCCTTTATCCCTCCTCAAAACAGATAATATTTTATACATGTGTGTGTATACATAAATTAAATAGAAATTTTTATAATGTTACAATACTAACCAAAAAACAAAATTTTACTAAAATTCTTCCACAAAGATAGTTTCATCTGTTAACAAATAGTCCTTTACAAGTGAAATGTAACAAAAATATACAACATATACAAACAATCTAAAATAGCCATAACATTAAAAACTAATTTCTTTCAAAATCAAAATATGTCTTCCTGAGATTGATGACCTAATATTCAAAAAAGATTTATCATCAATGTTTCTTTTACTTTTCTTTTTAATTCACTTTTTTCATATGAGAACCTCTGCATTGCCAAATAATATTTTATGACTGCAGTTCATGAATATACAAAACTGAGTTATAATATCTAATTTATTTCTTATAAACTTTAACTTTTTCATAAAGACATAATTTACTTTGACTTATGTAAATGTTATGACAACTACAAGGAATCTTATAAACTACCATGGGAGTAGATTTGCTATTAATTGACTGTTTTCAACTATTGAATACTGATTTAAATTCAGGTCATTATTCTAGACTACTTTTATACCATCCAATAAAAAACTATTCTTATAAATCAATTTACACATTGATGACTTATATGATAAAAAATAAACTTTTTATTCTCACTAACAATTATATTTTTAATAAGAGATTTATACATATTTTTATTAAATATAATATTCCAAATAAATTCATGATTATTGCCTAACTCAATGTGGTCAGAAGAAATTGACATCTCTGAATATAACTATTATTAAAAAATTATTAAACTTTATATTCCTACAATGAGTAAAAGGTTGATAATTGTCTGTTCATATCATATTTTTTTAAATTTTTGTTTTAATAAAATTACTACAAAATAAAACATTATCAACATTATCAATACTTAAATCTAGACCTTTTACCTTAAAAAATTCAAAAATACTGCCCTCAATAGTAAATTTAATATTAAAATCAAAAGCATTCAATCTATAAAAAAAATACTTCAATTTGTCTTCCCATATATTAAACAAACAATTATCAACATACCAAACATATAATTTTAGAAAAAAAAAAAATTAATAACATCACTTTCTAAAAAATGAATATAGATTGAAAACATTAAAGGAAAAATAACATAACCAATAAACTCTCTCTCTCTCTCTCTTAATTTTATAAAACACATCATTACACACAAAGTATATAGAATCCTTGGTACTTATATATTTGTTCTGTGACGCGGCATGTATTAAACCTGTTGCACCTTTTCACATCTGCGATAAATGTGTAACATTGTGAATAAATCCAATGTTGTTATCTGATCTCATATCAAAATGTGTTTTTGTCCAATCTCTGATCTAGTAACAAAATAGTTTTTTTTTTCAAAACCAATTTTTTTTGACCAGTTTTTGTTTAAGATTTCATTCTGATGACAGCTTGATTTCAATTGCTTTGCATTTTTTGTTTGTAGTTATTATCCATTTTCAATTTCATTGTTTCATTTGATTTTAAGTGAGTAAATAACTGTACTTTTCTAAAACCTTGAAAGATTTTGGTGTTCAGTGAAATGCCATAATAAGCAACAGCAACGAACATCACGGCAACACCTGGATTCATATTTGATTGAATATGTGGCATAGGTGTCATAAGATGATGCATTTATTTGCATAATGAATGAAATAAAAAAAATTGCTCTGCCAATATGAATAATTAATAAAAGTATTATATTTTCTTATTTTATGAATAATTTTGCTTTTTTTTTTTGTATTTTTTACAAAAAATAAATACATTTATTTATTACCATTTTTTTAAAAAATCACGTTCATTTTAGAGAGAAAAATTTTCACTTCAAGTCTCCATTTTCTCAGAAAAATTTGATCAACTTATATAATAAAGTACAACAGAGAACTTAGATTTATTCATTTGTGACAATTCCTGTATATATTGCATGGTAAGTAGCATATGTATATATTTTATGCTTTTTTAGCATAATATTTTAGAAAATTTTTTGTAATTTAGTGATTTTGTGATCAAATTCATATCTTTATTATTTTTATAAAAGTCTATTCTGCACCATGTTTAAATTTTTTTTCCTGTAAAAAGTTCTATATATTTTTCTGTATGGCAAATTAATATTTTTTTTTGTTTTGAACTCTTGTTAAAAATGTACTTTTTAAGATCAGTTTTTTTTTTTTTGCTGAAATTCATATCTTTAGTATTGTTATAAATTTTATACTTTTTCATGTAAGTGTCATATATATTTCTGTATGGCAAAGTAACATTTGTGACTTTTTGTATAATGATGTCTCATATTGATTGTTAAAAAATTTACTCTTTAATATCAAATTTGTCAGTTTAGTACTGTTATTAATTTATATTACACACCATATTTTATATTTTTCCTGTGAAAATCATATGTATTTCTTTATAGCAAGGTAACATTTTTGACTTTTTATATAATGGTGTTTCATTTATTGATTGCTTAAAAATTTACAGTTTAATATCGATTTTTTGGTTAAATTTTATATGTTTAGTATTGTTATTAATTTATATTCTGCATCATATTTTATATATTTCTTGTGAAAGTCATGTATATTTCTGAATGGCAAACTAATTTTTTTTTAAACTATGTTAAAAATGTAATTTTTAACTTTGGTTTTTTTGGGAGATAAATTACACTCCAAATTGCTTATATTTTTATGTGAAAGTAGTATTTTTAGTTCTAAGAAACAGGGAACATGTACTTAGACATGCTATGCCTTTTCACATACATATTCAACCTGCTAATAACTTTGTAAATCTTCTGAAAATATCATGTACAAGATCCGTGTACACATTATTTTCATAAACCTTGTGAAAATATCATGCACAAGATCCCTGAAAAATGTTATTTTGGTCAGATCATAAGATTAGAAAGTTATCAGTGGAGTGATACGAATGTGAATAGGGAAGCATGTCTAATATATGCTCTGTGTAACAGGACTAATACATAAGTATCAAATCCTCTAATAACAATAGCAAATCATGAATGATCTTAATCATATCTGCAGAAAAATATTTATATTTCTTTAAAACAATAAGAAACACATTTAATCCTTTTTATTCTATCAACTGATTGATACATGTTTTCAATATTAGTTTTATCTTATGTCTCAAAAGAAAAAGATACAGAAATATGACCTAAATTTATATAATTCTTAAAAGACTTTAAAATTCTTTTGAAATTTTATCAAACATCCCCTTATAAAATCAAAAATACACCTTAAAGGAAAATTCTTTATAAGATTTCAAATTAAAAAAAAATCTTAGGAGCCAAAAAATCACTATATTAGCAACTTAAATAAATAGATCTATGCAAAAAAAAATATTTTTCATAATTTTCATAAATTTTAATTAACTTAGATTTTATTTGCCGTACTTTAGTATTTTTCTTGCTATGACATATTACCACAAAGATGTACTACTCTAATCTTCTGATCTTTAAGATAACGTCTCCTAGTGATTTCCTGACAATGTTAATCGATAAAATGTGTTCAGAAATCACGTGGAGATGTTACGTTAAAGATCGAAAGATTAGAGTAGTAAGTCTTCGTGGCAATACATCATACCAATAAAAAGCAGTAAAGAAGCAAGCCATCTGGTAGAAATCGGATGCCATGTTTGTTGTTTCTGCAAAAAAAAATATTAATATAATAAAATGTAATAACATCGGTAGACATAGCAATAATAATACTAAAAAGTACATCTAATAGCAAGAATAATACTAAAGAGGCTAACAGGTAAAAATAGCAGTAATAATACTAAAGAGGACATCCAATAGAAAGAATAATACTAAAGAGGACATCTAATAGCAAGAATAATATGAAAGAGGACATCTAATAGCAAGAATAATATGGAAGAGGGCATCTAATAGCAATAATAATACTAAAGAGGTCAACCAGTAAAAATAGCAATAATAATACAAAAGAGGACATCTAGTAGCAAGAATAATATGAAAGAGGACATCTAGTAGCAAGAATAATATGAAAGAGGACATCTAGTAGCAAGAATAATATGAAAGAGGACATCTAGTAGCAAGAATAATATGAAAGAGGACATCCAGTAGCAAGAATAATATGAAAGAGGACATCTAGTAGCAAGAATAATACAAAAGAGGACATCTAATAGCAAGAATAATACAAAAGAGGACATCTAATAGCAAGAATAATACGAAAGAGGACATCTAATAGCAAGAATAATATGAAAGAGGACATCTAATAGCAAGAATAATACGAAAGAGGACATCTAATAGCAATAATAATACTAAAGAGGTCAACCGGTAAAAATAGCAATAATAATACTAAAGAGGACATCTAGTAGCAAGAATAATATGAAAGAGGACAGAATAATACAAAAGAGGACATCCAGTAACAAGAATAATACAAAAGAGGATATCTAGTAGCAAGAATAATATGAAAGAGGACATCTAAGAGCAAGAATAATACAAAAGAGGACATCTAATAGCAAGAATAATATGAAAGAGGACATCTAATAGCAAGAATAATACAAAAGAGGACATCCAGTAGCAAGAATAATATGAAAGAGGACATCTAATAGCAAGAATAATATGAAAGAGGACATCTAATAGCAAGAATAATACGAAAGAGGACATCTAATAGCAAGAATAATACTAAAGAGGTCAACTGGTAAAAATAATAATAATATTAAAGAGGACATCTAAGAGCAAGAAATATATATATGACATTAACTTAAAAAATGATTTAAAGCAAAACTGCAAAAATTAGCACACAAAAAAAATAATTTTTCTAAAAGACCAAAAAATGTTAAATAGGTACTGTTAAAATATATATATAAGACATTCACTTAAAAATTGATTTAAAGCAAAACTGCAAAAATTAGCACAAAAAAAAATAATTTGGCTAAAAGACCAAAAAATGTTAAATAGGTACTGTTAAATATATATATAAGACATTCACTTAAAAATTGATTTAAAGCAAAACTGCAAAAATTAGCACAAAAAAAAAATTTGTCTAAAAGACCAAAAAATGTTAAATAGGTACTGTCAAAAATATATATATAAGACATTCACTTAAAAATTGATTTAAAGCAAAACTGCAAAAATTAGCACAAAAAAAAAAAAAGAATTCTCTAAAAGACCAAAAAATGTTAAATAGGTACTGTCAAATATATATGCTTTCGCTTACCTTGTCGTTCCTCAGCAAAAAAAAATTAATTACATGCGCCAAAAAAGTACATAAATTAATAGTAATTTACTAAAATTATTATAAATTCAAATTGACTACAAAATAATTGATAAAAAAATTATAAAAATTTTTTATAATTTTAAAATTAAAGACAAAAAAAAAACACATTTTCCGATATAGTGTGAATCTATTATACAGCGGAAATGGCAGATGTAAAAAAAAAAAGCCATCTTGTAGGAAAAAAAAACCGGACGGTGACATGTTTGTAGTTCCTCGGAAAAAGCAAAATAATTATGTGCGCCAAAAAAAAATACATAAATTAATAGTAATTTACTAAAAATATTATAAATTCAAATTGAATACAAAATAATTGCAAAAAAAATTATAAAAAATATTTGTAATTTTAAAATTAGAGACAATAAAAAACACTTTTCCCGATATAGTGCGAATCTGCCATACAGTTAAAATGGCGGACATAAAACGTCCTAATTAAATCGTATTACATAAAATTATGAAATTAAAAGTGGTCTTTTTAAATGAAAATAAGGATAATTTATAAGAAAAAATGGAAAGAAGACGACCCAAAAGAAGCAAAATAAAAAATAACCGAAAAGGTAGTACATAAAATTACGAAATTTACAAATTAAAAAATAACCTGTAATGGTGATATATGTCTTAAAAGATACTATATTTAATTATTAAGAAACAAAATGAAAATTACTTACAAATAATGACTGTGGAAATTACTATAATATCATCCAATCGATAGTTAAAAATTCACTCTATTTAGTAATATAATGTCCATATTAGATATGAAATATATGAAAATATGATCTAAAAAATGACTGTGCTCACGTCGATATTAAAACTGCAAAAGACAGAGAAATGACAAAATTTCCCATAGATCTCTCGACTTTTTAAATCTCGCGAGACACCTTGATCAAAAAATCAGTATTCCCAAGGATTAGTCTTGCCAGTGTCTTTGTTGCCATGACATCGTTTATCTAATCTTCGATGAAGTCTTACTGGCAAAAAACATGCTCATAAAATCCGAAACCAGGATCAGAATTTAAACTAGAATATTTTCTATTATTTAATTCTAAAGAAACTTTATTTTTAAAATCACTATTATTTACCAGTGCAAAATGGCCACTTTTATCTTCTTTTAATAGGGTGACATCATTGACTACCAATCTTTTTTTAAGATGTATTTTCTTTAGGGCAAAAACTTTTTTTTTCTCAACTCTATTTTAAATTACCTGAAAATACTTTTTATTATTATTTGAAACCTTTATTAACATTTAATAGCAGAAATAAAATCACTTACCACATTCCTAGTACTAAAAGGAACAAAAAAACAAACAAAAAGACAAAAGTGGTATTCTATTTTAAATTCTCATTCTGGTAAGAAAATAAAATCTAAGTTAATTGAAATTATGAAAATATGGGGGAAAAATAGATAGATATACTTATTTAAGTTGGTATCCTAATGATTTTTGGCTCCTAATGTTTAATTTTTCTTCAAGGTGTATTTTTGATATTATAGGGTGGACTAATGATAAAATTTCAAAATTTCTTATAAAGTTTTTTAAGAATTATATAAATTTAAGTCAATTTTCTGTGTCATCTACTTTTGAAGTATATTATAAAATTAATGGATTTATTTTACAAAATGATTGTATTTTTGGTAGTTTAGATACTGAAAACAAGTATCTATGAATTGATTGGATAAAAAGCATTAATGTATTTCTTCCTAGTTTAAAAACGTAAATATATTTCGGCAGGTAAGATTAATATTATTCATGATTTGCTATAATAGAGAATTCTACATGTTTTGTGTGTAATCATGTTTTATAAAATTAATGGGGGTGGATTATTATTTATTCTTTAAAGTGCTGTATATATTGATTTTTAGAGGATAATGTTATTATAATTTTTCTGTTTCTTTAAAATTATTTGTTAGATATATTGCTGATTATTTGTATACAGAAAGATAAATTGAAATATTGTTTTGATAGATTGAATGCTTTAGAATCTAATATTAAATTTTCTATTGAGAGAGGTACTTTTGAATTTTTTAAATTAAAATTTCTAAATTAAAGTATTTGTAATGTTTTATTTTATAGTCACTTTATTAAAACAAAAAAAAATAAATAAAAAAAATATGATAAGGCCAGAGAGTAATCAAACTTTTACTCATAAGAATCTTTCTTTATTGAATATTTGTTATAATAATAGAAGACTTTACAAGTTTGAAAATGATAGTTATATTTAGAGAAGTTAATTTGCTCCTAATTATATTGAGTTAGGTTACAATCATAAATTTATTAGGAATATTAATAATTAAAAAAGCAAGTCATATATAACGTGAGCTATTGGTATGCTCTCTATGTGCATTAGAAATATTATATTTAATTAAAATATGTAATTGGTAGTCAAAATAAAGAGGTGTTTTAAAAGTGAACAAAGGCACAAGCATTGAAAGTACAAGTGGAGTAAGATTTATTATAAAGTGGAAGAACAACATTGGGAGATTGATGGTGGATCAGTGAGTGTGGGAAGATTAGTTAGTCAACTTAATAGCAGATACTGAATGCAGATAATTCATGTTTTTGCCCCAAAAAGATTTTTGAGCAGATGTTTTAAAATTGTCATGGAAGATTTTAATGCTAGAATTGATAAACAATTGAAAGAGGAAAGTGATGTAGGTAAATTTGGTTATAGTGATAGAGATGAGAGAAATCATGAACATGTGGAGTTTGCACTACAAAAAAAAATTATGTTACAAATTCTTTTATTGAGAAAAATGTTCAAAAGAAATGGACATGGAAGCATCCAAATGAAGATACAGCACAATTGGAGTATATATTGATTAACAGAAAATATGTATTTCAAGATTATAATAGTCATAATAAATTCAACACAGGAAATAACCATAGATTAGTGAGATGTAAGATACATGTTAATTAAAAACTAGAGAGAGAAAAATATTAAGAAAAACCAATATTCATCAGTTTATATTTCTAATCTTCAGAAACTTTCCAATAAATTTAGATTTGAACTTGCAAATTATTTTCAAATAATAACAGATTTTGAATATGATTCAGATTTGAATGAAATCAATAGAAAAATAACTGATACACTTAAAAACTGCAACAAAAATAGCTAGTACAAAAATGCAGCAATTGACCAGTAAATTTTCAACTGAGACAAGACAATTTATAAAGAAATATTGAAATATATAAAAATGATACATTAAGAAGGATTGAATATCTTGAATTTTGTAAAATGGTGCAAAAAAGAGTTGATAATAATATAAAAAAGTATAAGTATGAACTAGCAAGGAAAGCTTTAAAATATAATAAAAGTCTCAAGAGTGTAAAACAATATTTTGATATTGGTGGGAAGCTTATTTCTGGTGGTTTAATAAGAAAAAAAATTACTAAAAAGAGAGATGACATTATGAAATGTGTAGAAGAGTTCTAACTAAAATTATATAGCAATAAAGAACAAGAAAAATACCTCATATAACTACTATATCTTCCAAATTGCTAAGGATTTAAAATGAAGAAGTGAGATATGTAATTAAATCTATGAAAAAGAGAAGAGCTTCAGGTAATGATGGAATTATAATTAACATCTTAAAAGAAGTAGGAAAATAAATTAATTTTTTTTGGTAAAGTTATATACCAAATATCTAAATGCTAAAGATGGATCAGATGATTGGAACAACGATGATAAATAAGATTTAAAAAAGTACAGACCTATCACTCTTTTATCAAATCTATACAAAATGTTTACTAAAATAATTACAATTCATCTACAGTGAACTTTGGATTTTAACCAAATAAAAGACAAAACTTGAAATAAATGTGTTTTTAGTACAGTGGATCATATCCAAGTATTAAGAGAATTTATAGAAAAGATCAATGAATACAAGTTACTATTATGCTTTGGATTTGTAATTTATGAAAATGTATTTGATTCTATAAGCATTTCTTCAGTGAGTAAAGTGTTGTATCATTAATGTATAAACCCAAGAATATTAATAAAAATGCAACAACTATAATTATATTATATAATAATAGTACTAAAATGATTAACATTGAAAAAAGAGTATGGCAGGGTCACTCTAGCAGTTTTTCAAGAAGTATTTTGTGGATTAAAATAGGAAACTAAAAGAATAAAAGTAAATGGAGATTATTTAAGTCATGTAGATTTTAACAGATGATGTTGTTTTTGCAAATAACGCTTTAGAACTTCAGAAAATGTTGCAAGAATTATCAAATAAAAGTAAGAAAGTAGGACTAAAGATAAATAAAAAGACTAATGTAATGTTCATTGAATTTTTTCAAAAGAAGAAAATAAAGATTTATAATGGTGAATTAGAAGTTAACAACTACACACAATGTGGTCAGATTATTACTACATATGGAAACATAATTGATAACATTAATCATAAAATGAATCTCAGTTGAAGTGTTTTTGGTAGGAATATTTTAATATTAAAATGAAATATACCTATGTGTTTGAAGAGGAAAGTTTTTAATAAATGCATGTTATGAATTATTACTTATGAATCTGAAACTTAGACACTTAATGAAACAGAAATACAGAGTCTTCAGACTAAATGAAGTATGAAGAGATCTATCTTAGGAGTAACAAGAAGAAATCAAAAATAACATACATAGGTGAGAGAACATACAGGTATTACTGACATCATCCAATGAATTAAGTGATTGAAGTGAAGTTGGACCAGGCATATTCTTAGAAGAGATGATAATAGATGGAGAATTGAATTCTTAAACTTAATTCCAAAAATTGTAAAAGACCTAGAAAGAGACCTCATGAGATATGGTTGGATAAAATAAGGAAGTGCACTGTGGTGATTTGGAGAAAAGTGACTGGAGATTGGGAAAGATGGATTGAACTTGGAAAGATCTTAATTATTCTGTGTATCAATAATAGTTGAAAATAATGATAATAAAAGTGACCTGAAAAAGTGCCCGAATTTACATTCATTATTAACTAGTTCAAAAAAGTCAATTGAGAGCAAATCTATTTCTGGAGTAGTTTATAAGATTCCTTGCATTTGCCATAAAATGTACTTTGATCAAAGTAAATTAAGTCTTAATGAAAGAGTTAAAGTTATAAGAGTAGAGGTAAAAATAAATATAACTCAGCTTTGTACATTTATGAACTGAATACAGATCATAAAATAATATTTGACAATGCAGAGATTATCATTTATGAAAAAGTGAATTTAAAAGAATAGTACAAGAAACTTTGATGATAAATCTTTTTGAATCTGAAACCAACAATAAAAAACATATTTTGATGTTAATGACAGTTGGTTTGTGAAGTGAATGATGGGAATATTATATTGTTTTGTATGTATATGTTATATTTTTTTGTTGAATTTCATCTGAAAAGATCTATTTTTTAATAGATGAAACTATAGTTGTGGAAGAATTTTAGTAAAATTTTGTTTTTTGGCTAATATTGTAAGTTTATATGAATTTTTATTTTATTTATAATTACTAGAATAGGATTAGGTACTCAACATAAAGTATAAAAAATCAAAATAGAAGAAAATGTGTAAATTCAAAGTAGGAGAAATATATGAAATCATAATCAAAGTAAACTATACTTTTACCAGTCCATAATTAAATAACTATTTTTATATTACTAAATGATTAGAAATAAGATATGTTTTTTTATATTTTGAAAGAAAGTTATTTACTTGTAGCTCAATGCAAATGTAGTTTACTTCATTTTGATTTCATATGTTAAAAGTTATATATATATAATTTTTAGTTATTATCAATCTAGTCCATGATAAACTTCTCTGCAAGTTTGATCCAATTTGTCTAACTTCTAGCATCCCTTCTTTCACATGCCCAACACCTTCCTTATTTCATCCATCTATCTCACAAGTTATTTTTACAGGTCTTTTGCAATGTGTTAGCATCCAATTTATGATTTCAACTATCTATCTGTTATCATCTCATCTAGAAATATTTCGAGCTTAATTTCACTTTAGCTTCTTAATTCTTTTAGTGATGCCAATAATATATGTTTATTTTCTTATGCATGTATTTCATTTTCAATCTCCATACAAATTTGAGTGATCTAAAATCTCTGTAATACTCCTCTGCTAAGTATCCAAATTTCAGATCTACAAATAAGAACTGGAAAAACACATTTATTAAAAATCATTTATATACATATTGAATGCAAAGATTTCTTCAACTGCCTCATAAACAATGATATTAAATTCTAACATATAATACTAAATTGTTTATTCACTTTACTACTGTTACACAATGCATTATTTACTACCCTTTTTTACAGTTTACAGTTTCAATTGCCCCATCAATATTCTTCAGAACTACAACATAATACAAATATATAAATATAAATATACATGAGCATATAATTTACATTCTATATATACATCTTATAATATCTTTTAATTTACATTATTACCATTCTTTTTTATTCTTTTTTATATTCTATATTTATTAATTAAATATTTCCTATATATATTCTATTTTTATTCTATAATTTATTTTATTCTTATAATATTTAACTCTAACTTAATATCTTTTATACTTTACATTATTATTATTTATTTTACTAACAATCATTATTTATAATTTATTCATTTAATAATTTATAATTATTTTAATTTATAATATTATTTTAAACACCTTTTATATCTCCTAACTTCAATGCTAAATTCAAAATTTAAATTTTTTTTAACATTATACTTATAATTACATTTACTAACTAGCAATATTTATTATTTATTCATTCAATAATTTATAATCTATTTTAATGTATAATATTATTTTAAGCACATTTATTAAACTCACCTTTATATGTCCTAGTCTCAACTCTAAAATCAAATTTTAAAAATTTACCGTTATACTTTTAGTATCCCCTCTTTAAATTCTACACATATTATTAAAAGCTCCCTTTTCTGATTTCTTATATAACTAATTTTTTTAATTTTTTCATTTTATATCAATTTTTTTTTCAAGTCCAAATCTCTAGTCAATACTTCTTTAATATTATTAATATAAATAGCCTCTTTTATTTTTTGATTCCTTTTATTATCTGCAAATTGTATCATTCTTATAGAATCCTTTTCAAACTCGTGCTCTCTCTCCAATTTATGTAAATATATCTGAATTTTTATCATAATTATGTTGTAACAGTCTTCTATAGAATTCATCATTTTTTTCAACATAATTTTTTTGACAAATTAATAATATAAAAAATTATGTTGGAAAAATGAAGAATTCAATATATAGAAACTGTTACAACATAAATATGATAACAATTCACTGATATATTACCATAAATTAGAGACAGAGCATGAGTTTGAAAAGGATTCTACAAGGATGATACAATTTACAGATAATAAAAGGGATTGAAAAATAAAAGAAGCTATTTATAATTATAATATTAAGCCAGTTTTGAATAGAGATTTGGGCCTAAAAAAAATTTTGATAAAAAATAAAAAAAATTAAAAAAATTTAGGTATATAAAAAAAATCAGAAGAGGGAGATGCTAGTAATATAAGTGTAGAATTTAAAACAGGTGGTACTAAAAATATAACAATATTTTTTTTAAATTTGATTTTAAAGGCTAGGAGATATAAAGATGAGTTTTAAAATGTGTTTAAAATAATAATATTATAGATTAAAATAGATTATAAATTATTGAATGAATAAATTATAAATATTGATTTTAGTAAATGTAATTATAAGTATAATGGTAAAAAATATTAATTTGAATTTAGCATTGAAGTTAGGAGCTATAAAAGGTGTTTAAAATAATATTATAAATTAAAATAGATTATAAATTATTGAATGAATAAATTATAAATAATGATTGTTAGTAAAATAAATAATAATAATGTAAAGTATAAAAGATATTAAGTTAGAGTTAAATATTATAAGAATAAAATAAAATAAAGAATAAAAATAGAATATACATATATATATGGAAAATATTTAATTAATAAATATAGAATGTAAAAAATGGTAAAAAATGAATGGTAATAATGTAAATTAAAAGATATTATAAGATGTATATATAGACTGTAAATTATATATTCATAAATATTTATATTTATATTCATATGTTTGTATTATGTTGTAATTCTATAGAAGATTGCTGGGGCAATCAAAACTGTAAACTGTAAAAAAGGTGGTAAATAAAACATTGTGTAACAGTAGTAAAGTGAATGGACAATTTAGTTATTATATGGAATACATTTGGCAATATAATAAGAGATATTAAATTCTCATAGAAACTCATTTACTTGTCATTCTAAAAAAAACTGTCTCTTGATAATCGAGATCTAAAGGATTTACATTAGAAAACACTTATTGCTGGAATGAGATTTTACTCATAAGGCTTCACTTCTATTGATAATAAGTTAAATTTTATTCTTACAGATACAGTTATCTAAATGTGTTTTTTATATATGATTTTGAGACCTTGGACAATGTAAAACATATTTGTTTTGATTTTACTACCTGCAAAATATTAACATTGATTAATCATTTTAGTAGATACTCTAGGACGATTTTGGCATTAAGGAAAGTCACCCAACTATTACAGAAACAGTCAAGTGATAAATCACATTAGTTAATTTGTTGAAAATACTAATAAAATGTTCTCAATATTTTGTTTACAGCAAATAAAAAGTTTTTTTATTTTATAGAAACATAAAAAAACAATGTTTGGCTGCAAGTAGCAAATATTAAAATAAAATAATTTTAGATATTTCATTAGAAATAGCTATAAATTGTTATGATTGTTCATTAAAAATAGTGAATAGATAGAATATTATTAAAACAGGCAAAACTCTCTATATGTATTGCCACTCAGTGCAAGCCAGAGTAATCAATGGATTCCAGAAGATCTGTGCATAAAATACTCATCTAGTGCCTACTCATCCAATATCTTCAGACAAGTTTCTGTCTTGTGGCCTTCATCAGTGAGGAGCCTTGGATCTGAGAGCACTGCACCTAGATCCTTACTGATGAAGGCCACAAGCCAGAAACTAGTCTGGGAATATTGGATGAGTAGGCACTAGATGGGGATTTTATGCATCAGCCTTCTGGCATCCATTGATTACTCTGGCTTGCACTGAGTGGCAATATGTATAGAGAGTTTTGCCTGTTTTCATAACAATTATAAGCAAGCATAGGAAATGGCGATTGTGTGGTGTTTATTAGATAAAATATTACTTGTAAATAACAAATTTAAAAATAAAAACATGGTTGTTTGTTTGTAATCAGCAAAAAAAAAAAAAAACTAAATGTTTGCATGAGTTTTTGACAAAATAGAAAAACAAATTTCAAATGTGATGACAGAATACATATCTAAAATAATGTAAAGAATATGTAAAAACTAATACACAAAAGCACTTAGAGTAAATAAAAACAAATAAAACTTTAAATGTATGACAAAACTAACATAAGAATGAATAAAAAATATGAGCTTAAACAAAAATTTTATCAACAGTTAAAAAAAGATTATGTGAGAAATATTTATTTTAGGTTGTTCATTTTTTAATAGTATATATATAAATAATTCCTAATTAGCAAATATTAAAATCAAAACAATTTTAGAACTAATAAACTGTGACAGATTTTAAATTTCACTGACAGAAAGAAAAAAAAGCGTAGTAACAGAATACAAAATTTCAAATTTCATCAAAATTTAAAAAATTGCAAAAAAATATTTATTTATAATGTTCATTTTTGAGCAGTGAATATATGTAATATTAATAGTAATTAACAAATATTGAAATCAAAATAGTTTTAACCTGACATCCAAAGTATCTATAAAATAACCAGCCACTCAAAATTGGGTATGGTGCTTCCAACTTCAAAAAAAAAAAAAAAGGGAAAGACTGAGAGAAAAAAAAAAACTACTCTAAAAATGAGTTTTGTGGTGACTATGCAAACGAATCTGTGTGTGTGTACACAAATATGTCCGCATATACAATATGCTGCTACATTTTTTTCTTTATTGATATTTTATGATGTATCTCAGCAGAAAAATGTTCTTTCTGAAAAACATCAACACTATCTAATTGTAATTCTCCAGTGTATTCTATTATCTGCCATATCTTCTCTATAGAAACTGTTAGTGTAAAAGTTTTTGGATAAACATCTGAATATTGGATACTTATTATTAACCAGATTTTAAAACTGATGGAATTTCTCTTCTTAAATAATTATGTTTTTCAAGAAATGCTATAATTAATGAATGTTATGAAATACAGAAAACAACTTACGATTTTCTTGAATATTTTTAAATCACCATTAATGGACTTGATTCACAAGTTAAAATTTCTTCATTATCTAGTGATCCATGAGGATTACATTTTGCTTCATTTGATGGAATTTCACAATTAAAGTGTCTAAGGATTTTAATCCTTTGAAAATATTTGAAAAGTTCATGCCAAGATAAAAATATTGGAACTTTTAAAAAGATTTTAAGTGAAATTTTAAATTACAGAGATATATATTAATTTATCATATGTGTTCATTTATTGTTATATATAGTTGTTTTGATTATTAAAAGTTCTCAGTAGAAGAAAACAAGGGTAAAACGATTATGCAGATAATATATTTAAATTCTATTATAATTTTTAGCATTTATAGATTTGGTGTGTGTATTCATTCTATTTTGGAGATTGGTTGTTAATTAATTAATAGTAATTATTATTATTGATAATTCAAACCTAATATTTTATATGGTTTATTGATCTCTGAATTTAATTGTGTGCTTTTATTATTAAATGCTCTAAGTTATCTGAAGTGCATGTAAACATGACTGAATTTATGTAGTTGAAAAATATGTTATAAATATTGCCCTTTTATTTATCAAATAAGGATCTTATGAAGAAGTGTATTTTTGTATAATAAATGATATGTGTGGCAATAAGACTTAAGGCATAAATAATATTATTGTTTAGCAAAGAAAGCTTTTAACAACATGCATTATAGTCCTTTATGTATAAATGTTAGCTTAGATAAGCATCTTATGTACTGCCATCTGCACTTCCAGAAAATTCAGCAAGATAGTAAATGTTCTATATATTTTAAGGAATAACTAAGTTTATATAACCAGATACCTAGAAGAAAAGTGAATTAAACTATTTTGTTTAGAGATCTAGTAAAATATTATTCCACTTTGTTTATTAATGAATTTTATAATTCTTAAGTTTTTTATCTTTTGCTTAACAACTTTCTTCAATAACTTGTTTTTGTCCTATAACGCAAGTGGAGAAACACATTAATTAATTAATGGAAAGGAAATGGTGATCAAGTTTCCCTAAATAACATCACTAGAAATTATTTATATTAAGTGCTAGAACTTATATTACTATTATTACATTTTATATTTTTCTTTGTTATAAATTGATTATATATATTGTTAAATTACCTGGTTTTCATCTTTCATTATTGACATTGATCCTCTAACTATGTCATAAATAAGGTCACATAGTGTTATCATTGTTATTATGCATTTATTTAAAGGTACACTATTTTTGATAGTAATATTATTTATATTTATTCCTAAGCTTAAAAATACCACTGCTGTATAGTCATAACCATAATAAAGAGTTATTGTTAAAGATTAAAACTTTAAAGGTCATATTTATTATAAGTATTCTAAATCCTGAGATAACAGTAGATTTGATTTATGAAATATAAAACCTTAGATTGAATATGCTAGTCAAATATAAATATTAATAGACTTATTTATTTTATTTACAAATGCACAATTTATATTTTAAGTTTATCATAACCCTGGGATATTATTATTTCTTAAAACACATTTATCATGGGTCTTAAATATTTAAATATTCTGTTGACATTAAAGTCTTATTATAATGACTATCAATCTAGTAAAAGTTAGGCTAATGTTTTGTTTATCACTATTTGATTAACCTCTTTACTTTGATAATTACAATTTGGTTTCATAACATTTTGGAAATTGCAATTTGGTAAGCTAGAATATTGTAGGATAAGTTCATCCACATAATTTCATTGTTGTAGAATATTAAAAAAGATGCTAGTCTTCTGCATTTTCAAACCTGTAATAAATAGCTTTTTTGAATTTAAATCTTAAAAATAAGTTGAATTTGAAATCAAAGAAAATACCCTTTACTTTATTAATTTCCAAAAACAAACTAAATATTATACAGGTTAATACAGAAAACTTGTTTAGCCTCTGGTTTGTCAATTTGTAATAGGATTTCTGGCAACATCAAAAGATAAAATGCTATTCTGTTTACATGAATATCTTTTTATTTCTATTATTTATTAAAATTAAAAATCCATGTCATCGTCTATTTCAACACACATATTATTCAAGTTACTTCACATATAATTACTAGTACCATCATCTTGACATTTTAGCTAGTTACATCTGCCAACATAATGAATATTTTGAAAGCCAATAAAAAAGAAACAGAAACTTAAAATATGAAAGTTTGGAAAATGAACCTATATAAAATATCATTTATGACTTTTGTCTATAAAAATCTTAATTTTCACACAAACATATATATATATATAGTGTGAAGATGGAGCAGTCTCTATTGGAGTTTAAAAGAGATAAATATAGGCAGCATGAATTACACTAGATTTAACACCACAACTTCAATTACATGCTATCCAATAAAAAAGGTAAACAAACAAAAATATAGATAACAACAACAACAAAAAGCCCATTAAAATTTGCAATTTTTTTTAATTTTTGGCAGGTATATTTTTCTCTGAGCACCATTGTTTTTAAAAACAAGTAATAATTATAATTAAATTTACAATATACAACTAGTTACCTTCCATCCCTGAGTCCTGTACAAAAATATGTACATTAATATTTTTTTTAAAAATTCATGTTGAAAACACTTCCTTTTTTTTCCTTTTATTATCTTTTCCAAATTTGATGTGCAGTATTTTGTGTAATAAAATATTTTCTTAGCAAAATGCTAAAAGTTTTACAAAATTTTTGTACATCATCATCATCAACCATTATCAATCCACTGCAGGATGAAGGTCTCTCCAAGTTTAATCCATCTTCTCCGATCTTTAGCTTCTCTTCTCCACAACACCCCTGCACATTTTCTTATTTCATCCATCCATCTCACATGTGGTCTCTTTCTGGGTCTTTTACAATCTCTTGGAATCCAGTTTAAAATTTCAATTGTCCATCTATTATCATCTCTTCTAGCAATATGTCCAGCCCAACTCCATTTCAATCTTTTAATTTTTTCAATAAGGTCAGTAACACTTGTTTGTTGTCTTAACCATACATTGCATTTTCGATCTCTTCTTGTTACTCCCAACATACATCTCTCCATACTCCTTTGAGTGGTCTGAAGTCTCTGTATTGCTCTTCTATTAAGTGTCCAAGTCTCAGATCCATAAGTAAGAACTGGTAAAACACATTTGTTAAAAACCATCCTTTTCAAACACATAGGCATATTTCCTTTTAGTATCAAGTTATTTCTACCAAAAGCACTCCAACCAAGTTTAATTCTATGATTAATTTCCTCCATTATGTTTCCATCTGTATTAATAATCTGACTAAGGTATTTGTAACTGCTAACTTCTTCTAATTCTTCATAATCAATCTTTATTTTCATATTTTGAGCAAATCGATTAAACATTACTTTAGTCTTTTTAACATTTATCTTTAGTCCTACTTTCATCTGCTAACTCCTGCAACATTTCCTGCAGCTCTGAAGCATTAATTCTGATATAAAAATGGAATGTTTTTAAAAGTTATTGGAAAAAAAAAGAATATCCTGAGTGTATTTAATTGGATGAAATTTAGTCATTTTCTTATTTTTCTTTATGTTTAAAATAATATGTTAGTTTTTTTTCCTTATTTTTATTGCCTCAACAAATATATAAGTGAACACAATATGCATATAAATGTATACCCTCAATTCACTGTTACAATTTGAGGATATTTTTTATTCTCAGTTACTATAAGCATGCAACATTGAGTTTAAGATTAAACCATTATCACTTATCAGAAAATAATAAATTTGACTTCATTGGATAGATATTTTTGTTTACTATGGGGAAACCAAGGCCACTGTTCATAATAGAGCTGCTCAACACATTTATACTTACAGATGAGCAAAAAAGAACAACAATAACTTCTCAATATTTTTCAAACATGAGAAGCAGGCTGGCCATGTGTTGAACCTGGCAACCCCAAGATAGTATGCTCTGAAGCCAATGACTGCAAAAGAAAAATCAAGGAGGCGTATTTTGTTATCAGTGATAACAATTCCATCAATAGATGTGACACGTGTTTTTCTATCTCAAAAAAAATGGACAAACTAATTTGCATTCACATTTGCATATTTTATTAGTTATCAACATTACATAAATGATTTATAACTTATGTTGGCCATGAATATGAGGGAAAACCTCAAAAGCACTCGGCCTATTTAATTGTTTTGGTTTTTGCAGTTTTTTCATCAGCGGGTAAATCACATTTATATGCTTTTACTACTGATATAAATTCTAAATGTTTACATTTTATTCCTAAAAATATTAAAGAAATGAGACCCCAATCAAAGCAAAAAGCTTATTACATCATCATTTCGAGAAAGATTATTATGGTTTTTTTTTAAATCAACAAAATCTTCATTATTTGTCTTTTTTTAAAATCTGAATGAATATTTATTTATTTATCTTATATCTAATGAATTATGCTTTAAAAGTTTAATTTTTTTCAATATTTATTACAAAATTATATTTTCATATTCATTATAATATTTAGACTGATTGCATAGGAAGCTAAACTTGTAAATAGCTTCAGGATATATTTGCATTGTCTGATAATATAACATTCTATTTTTAAAAATAAAGTATTTCTGTTCAAAATAAATTAATTTATATTATTGATTTTCAATAATATTGTATACATTTTGGGATTAAAATTATCTAGAATTGTAATAAAATCACAAATAAACATGTTTTTGATTATTCAAACTATTTTCTCTAAACAATGACAAAAATATGACGACATCAGAAAAATGTCAGACTAAGAAAGACCCAGTTGTCTAGGCAGTTAGAAGATGGAGCTAAATTTATGTTATTTTTGTGGAATTTTCAATTTTCTTGCCATCTATGGAATTTTTTTTCAAACTAAAATTTTATTTTATAATGTATATAGAAAAATATGCATGCATTTTTCAATATAAAGCTTATGAAAATTCTCACTAGGGAGTGACTTGCTGAAAAATATGAGAAAACTTAGACTTACCAGTGAGAAAATTAATAATTTTCAAACTTTGTTTATATTATAATCTTGATTTACATTGGTACTATATACATTAAAAAGGTTCATGTTATATTTGTGTGTGTTTAAAAGTACCATACTCTTGCAGTTCAATAAACAATATGTATCCAAATCAACTCACTGTTTATCAACAAAATGTGTGCTACTATACACTATATGTGTTGAAGATGAGGGGGGCCTGGGGAAAAAATAGCATAGTTCACAGCTTCACTGTATTTTGCAATAAAATATGGGCTCATAATCTTAGATAAAAAAAATTTGTCATTTTATATAGTCAATGAGAAAGGTTAAAATAAAAGTTTATTTAATTTTATGGAAAAGAAAACTTTTATTATGTAAACTCCCCACACATATCATTGAGGATATGTTCATACAAATACACATCTGCGTGATTGTTACACACGTGTAAAAATTCAACAATAATAAAATACTTAATCCAAACTCTCTCTATATATGTATGTATTAGGTGGATATAATTTTCAATTATTAGAGGGTTTAAAATATGCAAACTGAAATGATAGTCAAACTTTCTATTTTCAAATTATAATTGCAACTTGTTTGAATTTGGAACTTGAATATTTTCACAACTTATTGTATATAAACACATACATCTATATATAAATAGGACAAACAAACAAAAAACAGAATTATAAGTCATTATATATATGGTGTTTATTTTATTAAACTGGTATCACATATATCTCACATGCGGTGGAATTAATTTTAGTGTGTGTTCCTATATTTTTAAAAAAATTATTAATGATTTTGTAAATGTATTTATAATTAACCTTTTTAGAATATATATATATATCTGATGACATAAATAATCTACTACACAAAAATTTCTCTTGGTAGGATATCCAATTGTTTAATGCATTTTCTTCACTACTACAACTAACCTGTGAACAATTGATAATCTCTTACATTAAAGAAATTGGATTTCTTTCCACGTGACCGACCTCAATATTAAACTTTTATATATTGACTAATACAAAATTGCAAAATAAACCAATATAAATTGTTAAAAGGATTTCCTATTTGTTGGACTATCTTTTACTAATATTAAGTTTTGTAAAAATGAAATTTGACTTTCTAGATCATTTCAATAAGATAATTTTGAAATTGTTGTGAATGAAATTGGGAGGGGGGGGATAATATTTTTGAAATAATAAAATAATAAAAATCCCTAATTTATTAAGACATTATTTTTATTTTAATAAATAATATGCATATTTATTTTTGTTTTATAGATATAACGAATGGCCTCCATATATTTTTGAAACTTATGATTAAAGACATCTTAAAAGACAAATGATCCCCACGATTCATTTGAAGCTGAAACAGCACACATCACCACTTTTCACAGATATCATTATCACCAAAACATCACATGAACACAATTTTGTATGATTATACAAGCTGTTAATACCAATTGCAAACTCTTTATGTAGTAGTGCCACCCAGTGCAAGCCTTAATAATCTATAAATGCAAGAAGGTTTATACATATAATCCCTATTCAGTGGTTATTTATCCAATATTCCAAGATTAATTTCTAGCTTGTGACTGTCTAGCTTGCAACTTTCTTTAGTGAAATGCTATAAATATGAGAGCACTGCACCTAGATCTTAAAAAATAATGCAACTTTTGAATGCACATTTTTTACCTACTTAGTGAACTAGAATTTCAAGGTGAAGACAATGTTTTCAATCTAAGATTATTCATTTGTATAATCATAATAGACCCGAACCGAGTTCAGCATCTACATTTTGGTGTCTTTAATTTTGAAAAAAAAAAACAGATCCATCATTTTCCCATGAAAAAAAAATGGTATAAAACAAAACATCACATGATCACCATTTCCTATGATAATGCAAGCTATTAATAACAGTAGCAAATTCCAGGTGGATGCTGGGGTTTCTTAGATCCTAAGGTTTAGGTACATGCCAAGACTCCTCACTGATAAAAGCTACAAGCTAAAAACTAATCTGAGTATATTGGATGAGTAGCTAACCAATAGGGATTTTCTGCACAAAACTATTGAGATTATTGTGTTTTCATCTTGAGATTCCAGCTTTATAGTTAATAAATAGATAAAAGGTGGCTGCTACAAGATAGCAGTAGTTCCTAAAATCTAGATGCAGTGCTCTCAGATTCAAAGCTCTTCACTGATGAAATCTACATGCTAGAAACTAGATTGGGATATTGGATGAGTAGGTACTAAAAAGAGATTTATGCACAAATCTTTTTGCATCCATCGAATACTGCATGTGAGTGGTATTACTGAAAGAGATTTTACTACTTCTATAACAACTCATGTAAACATAGGCAATTGAAATCATGGGTTTTGTGGTTTTATACCAATTCCATTCATGGGATGATGGTGACTATGGTTTTTGAAAAACCAAAAACACCAAAATTTTATAAATGTTGAATTGGGTTCATATTTATATTATTATATAAGTTAATGAACTTGGATTGAAAATATTATTGTGTTTTCATCTTGGGCTTCTAGATTTATAGTTAACTAAATAGATAAATTGCAGATGCTGGAGAGTTGCGTTAGATCCTAAGATATAGAGTACTGCTTTCATATCCAAGGCTCCTCACTGATGAATCTCACAAGCTAGATACTAATCTGGGGAGATCATATGAATAGACACAAAATAGGGATTTTATGCACATACCTTCTTGTATCCATTGATTAATAAGGCTTGCAATTCTTGACACTACTGCATGGAGAGTTTGATACTGTTAATAACACTTGTCTAAGCATAGAAAATGGTGATTGGGTGATGTTTTGGTGGTAACTGTGGTTTTTGAAAAACCAAATTTACATATGCCAAACTGGATTCTTATCAATATAAATATACAAATAAATGAGCTAGGATTGAAAACATTATTATACTTTTATCATGGAATCGTAGGTTTATAATTAACCAAATATGTAAAAGGTGGATGCTAGAGGGTTGCATTAGATCTTAAGATATAAGTGCAGTGATCTTAGATTCATGGACCTTCACTGTTGAAAGCCATAAGCATGAAACTAGTCTGGAAATATTGGATGAGTAGGCAATAGATAGAAATACTAAGCACAAATCTTCTTGCATCCATTGATTACTATGGCTTGTAATGAGTGGCTCTATTGTATAAAGAGTATATTACTGTCACAGCATTATCATATGTTCAGTATTTATGGAATCATAAATTGTATATTTTGAGATAAATGCAAATTTACTCAACTCATAAATTTTGACGAATCCATTCTAAATCAATAATTATCACTAATCATTTTTAGACTAGGAATTATCTCTATATCAGACATACATTTAAACTCAGTTAAAGATTAATATATCTGTTTGCTATCTATAGTAAATTTAAAATTTAATATTATTATTTTTTAGATATCATTGAAGAATAAACTATTTTTTTTACTATTTATCTATTTTGGCTACAAATAAAGCTTACTAGATACACTATAAATTTGAACAATAATTTTATAAGCTTCAATAAAGCTATATATATTGTAAGCAGTTGGGTTACTTACCACACACTAATATAGTGTGTGTGCATAAATATATATAAAGAAAAGGAAAAGTAGAAATAAACACAGGCAAAAATTGAAGTAAATATTTTTCTACATTCATTGAAATTAAAAAATAAAGAAATAAATAATAACTCTGATTTAAAATATTGTTTTATAAATTAAACTTTTAAAAGGTCTGAATAAATATAAATATTGTATTATTATTCTGATTTTGAATTTAAAAACAAGTCTGGTATTTTTGAAATTTTTTAACTAATTAAACAAAAGCAAAACTCTCCATACAGTAGTGCCACCCTGTGCTAGCCAGAGTAATCAAAAGATGCCAGAAGGCTTGTGCATAAAATCCCTATCTAGTGCCTACTCATCTAATATCCCCAGACTAGTTTCAGGCTTGTGGCCATCATCAGTGAGGAGCCTTGGATCTGAGAGTACTGCACCTAGATCTTAGGATCTAATGCAACCCTCCAGCAGCCACCTTTTAACTCTACTTTATTACAAAACTATGAGAATGAAATTGAAAACACAAAAATATTTTCAATCTAAGCTCAATAGCTTATATAGGAATATGGGTCTGAACTCAATTCAGCACCCATAGATTTTGGTGTCTTTGGCTCTTAAACAACCATAGCCACCACTATCCTATTAGGCAGGATTGGTGTTAAACCACTAAACATCACATGATCACCATCTTATACTAGCACATAATTGTTGTAAACAAAAGCAAAACTCTCCATACAGTAGGGCCACCCTGTGCTAACCAGAGTAATCAATAGATGCCAGAAGGCTTGTGCATAAAATCCCTATCTAGTGCCTACTCATCTAATATCCCCAGACTAGTTTCTGGCTTGTGGCTATCATCAGTGAGGAGCCTTGGATCTGAGAGCACTGCACCTAGATCTTAGGATCTAATGCAACCCTCCAGCAGCCACCTTTTAACTCTACTTTACTACAAAACTATGAGAATGAAATTGAAAACACAAAACAATTTTCAATCTAAGCTCAATAGCTTATATAGTCATATGGGTCTCAACTCAATTAAGCACTCATAGATTTTGGTGTCTTTGGCTCTTAAACAAGATCTAGGTGCAGTGCTCTCAGATCCAAGGCTCCTCACTGATGATGGCCACAAGCCAGAAACTAGTCTGGGGATATTAGATGAGTAGGCACTAGATAGGGATTTTGTGCACAAGCCTTCTGGCATCTATTGATTACTCTGGTTAGCACAGGGTGGCACTACTGTATGGAGAGTTTTGCTTTTGTTTACAACAATTATGTGCTAGTATGAGATGGTGATCATGTGATGTTTAGTGGTTTAACACCAATCCTGCCTAATAGGATAGTGGTGGCTATGGTTGTTTAAGAGCCAAAGACACCAAAATCTATGGGTGCTGAATTGAGTTCAGACCCATATGACTATATAAGCTATTGAGCTTAGATTGAAAATATTTTTGTGTTTTCCAATTTCATTCTCATAGTTTTGTAAGTAGAGTTAAAAGGTAGAGTTAAAAGGTGGCTGCTGGAGGGTTGCATTAGATCCTAAGATCTAGGTGCAGTGCTCTCAGATCTAAGGCTCCTCACTGATGATGTCCACAAGCCAGAAACTAGTCTGGGGATATTGGATGAGTAGGCACTAGATAGGGATTTTATGCACAAGCCTTCTGGCATCTATTGATTACTCTGGTTAGCACAGGGTGGCACTACTGTATGGAGAGTTTTGCTTTTGTTTACAACAATTATGTGCTAGTATGAGATGGTGATCATGTGATGTTTAGTGGTTTAATTAAACAAAACTTCTATCTATTAGAAATCCCCTAAGTGAAAACATGCATATCACACTTTGACAAAAATTTCATGCTTGTTTTCAAAAGGGATTAGAGAGATAAAAATAAAACTGTTTTCAATCAAGGTATTGTTATCACCTCAGATAATTCTATAAAAGGGCTGATAAAAATATCAGCTGCAATCTGGATAGTAGTTTTTGTAAGAACAGGTCAGCTACAAAGTTGGTTGCAATATTTTGTTGCAGCTTGTTGAAGTTTGCAGCAGTTGGTTTTAGCTGACCATAGAGTTGGCAGAATAGCTACCATGAACTGATACAGCTGAAGGCAGGACAGTAGATTCAGGAACTGCTACTGTTTTCCTTTGCAGGAGTTTGAATTCACGTGGAGAAAATGACCCACTTTTTTGTGCTGAAATTCATAGCTTTAAATGTGGAGAGGACAGTTGCTTGCCTGAAATCTATCAAACCAAGACAGCTGCTTGCCTGGAATAATTCTAGACAAGAAGAGACCAACTACAGACCAACATTTTACATGGATTATATTTTTCCTGATGATGACAATCACTAAAACCAAACTAACTAAGAAAAATCTTCCAGCTTGCTGAAGAAGTAATTATATATATGCTGATATATCTAAAGGCAGAGAAGCACAGATAAACATATATACAGCTGTTGGTGAGTTGAGTTCTATATGATAATGAAATTTTAAATAATTTCTTTAGTAAAATGACATTTTTGAAGTGATGTGTGAATTTGTACTTTTCATGTTTATGGCGGGTGTATAGTTGAGCAGGGCTGCCTGGATGCAGTGTGTTCATGATGCTCTGAAGTATAGGATCGGCACTATCCAGACCTAGACGATTGAGCTCTTAGAACAGTCCAGCAGCATATATTGGCCTCATGAATAGGCTATGGTTTCATGGATAGACCTCATGTATAGGCCCCTAAGACTCACAGGAGATGAGCAGAGCTGGCTCAGTGCCTGATATTTTTTCTCTGGATCCTCCTCATGGATGATCTCTCTAGGTACAAGAGAGGTAGTGCTTAAAGATGAAGTATTTTCTCATGATATCATGGGGCATTGTGTACTGATAGTCCATGCTTGGCTGTCTACTTATCATGGCATAAGTGAGCTGCAATTCACATATTCACTTTTCCTATCTCACCTTGCCTACTTTATTAGCATTAACTAAACTAATAAAGCAGAACTATATTTTGAAATTTATATTTTTTTAATTCTATAAAATGATTTTATCTTTAGTTTATTAAAAAAAAGACATTTTAAATCAATCAACAATCATCTATCAAAAATTTAATAGTTCTTATTTTAAAGAAAATGACTATATTCAGCAAAGAGAATTAAATTGCAAAAATAATCTTTAATAATTTTACTATGATAAATACAAATATTATGTAGATAAATTAATATTTCACATGTCTGTGCAAATTATATATATATATGTTTCTGTAAACTTAGTATGTAAAATGTATACCATTTAACTGAAACTTTAATCATTTATTGCATTTTTATATAACTTAAAATTTTGATAATTATTTTGTAGAAAATCAAATATGTTCAGAAATTTTATGCACACACATGTATGTGTGCATATATCTATCAATTGTATTGCAAATACCAATGCTTGTCAATTATAACATATATGTAAAATTTAATCATTTTTTATAATTAATTGAAATGTTTGCTTGTATATTATAAAACATGTGTCTGTGTGCAGATATATATATATATGCATTCATGTAAACTCATTGAGAGGGAAGTATTCATTTATTATTTAACACTCTCAAAAGATGCATGCACAATTAGCTTGAAAGGCTGATCTTTGAATGTAATTGAGAGACATTGTAAATCAATGTAATAACTTGAGATTGTGTATTGTAATTTTGTAAATCATAAATGTGATATTTTTTTATTGTATAGCAATCAAAATCAGAAGGCTTAATTGATATGTAAAGAGCCATAATACCATTTTTTTATTGTTATTAATAAACTTGGTTAATTGTTTAAAAATGTTTGCATTATCTCTTGTTCACATACAGTAATAGAGCTTATGTTCTCTGAACTAGATTCATGCATGGGGTGAATATATAAATGGGGATATATATAGTGCTTTTGGGCATCCAGAGATGGTCAATCATCATCCTGGTTGGCACAAAGAGAATAGTCTTTGAAGCCCATGCACTATCTTTAATTTTAGTTTAGTCTTATTAAAAATTTAAGGTTATAGTTGGCCAGTACATTAATGGTACTTAAGTGGCCAGAGCATTGATGATGATCAGCATGTTTTATATCCCAGTATTATTGTTTCATTTTCTAATTATTGTGTATTCTAATGGATGGGCATTAATTTGGTGCATCCAAGTTATGTTTAAATAATTGCCCAAACTGGCAAAGGTTCAATAGTTAGCCTGGTCTATAGAAGACCCATTTCCATACAGTCACAAGGTTGACTGTTGATTTATATTTCTTATTGTTCAAATCCAGCCACAAGAACTGTTGATATTATTATATTTTATTGTGGATCATTCATGATGATGAATGGTATTTTGAGTAATATTCATACTTACTTTTTGATAATGCTGATTGATATATGGTTGATAGTTAATTATGCTTTTAGTTGCTGGCTGATTTTTCAATGATCTCACAGAGATTCTCTAATTTCATCCTCTTATAAAATACTATATTACTTATATATTGATTGTAAATTTCATTATTGAAATATTATATTTTAAATTGGAATTGATGATAATGATGTGCCATCACCCCAGGTTCACCTAATCTACCCCATCCTGTTGCTATATATATATCTGTCCTACATTTTGTGCACCTAATATTACATGATCAATTAAACGTAAATATACAATCACAATGATGTGATGATAATCCAATTTAAAAAAATAAAGATTACATGAAGCTATTTAATAATAAGGAACCCAAACTCAGACTTTCAAACTCCCTACAACCATCCAATCCATCTTATTCAATCGATATACATGGCCACATACATGTGAAAAAGATAAATAATCTCTAATATGTGTATTTCATGCTGAACCATCAGTTAGTTCAGCATGATATACACATCATGGAGATCATTTATCTTTTTCACATGTATGTGGCCTAGGGTATTGGTTATATAAGATGGATTGGATGGTTGTAGGGACTTTGAAAGTGTGAGTTTAGATCTTTTATAATTACATTAAGTTTAGTATAGAAAATATACATGTATTTAAATATAAAGCTATTTATATGCAAAATTTTGGCTGCTATTCTATGAAAATAAATAAGCATTTAGAGTTGTAACATACCTAAAAGAGCTATCCTATAACAGAAATGTATGGTTAAGAAATATGAAAAAAGTCTTTTTCTATGTCATAGATAAGATAGTCATTCTAGTGAAATGTTCAAAAATTATTGATGTTAAGACAAGTATTTAGTTATAATAAGATGTGATGAATAAATAATAATTCTATTGAATTGTATAATTACTATAAATGTTGCATTTCTCCCAAAGGAAAATGTCAATGATTACTTGAGTATTAAAATTCTAGGAAAGACTTTTATGTTGCAAAGATTCAAATAATAGTAATAGATAAAACACAACAAGACAGACAAAAGATAGAAACATGGATAATAGTCAATATGATTTTGAAATTAGCAGAGAAACCAGAGAAGTTATAATGACATTAAGAATAAATTTGTATATAAGATTGGAAATTGATAGTAAGGTAGCTTTAATTAAATTGGAAGACTTTTTCCAGGGTGATTAGAAATTGTTATATCAAATGATGAAAAATATAGACTTCGTTTGAAAAGATTAGAATTCTCAGTTCATTTAGATGTCTAAGCAATGAAATAAATGAGAAGTTTAGGGTTAGGGTTAAAATATAATAATGGTCATATTAATTAACAGTGTGTGCTCTTGCAATTGTTCTTCAATGGGGAAAGTGATCTCATCAATATACATTTTTTTCATTCAGATGGTATTTTATAGATGGAGTTTTTGCTTTTCAGCATTTTAAGTTTAAGCTTTATAGATAGTAGAATTTTACTTAGATAGTAGAATTCTTCATAGTGTGGTATAACTTTGGAAAGCTGTTTGATGTTAAACAGATTGCAGATTTTCTTTAATTTCTCATGTATGGATAAACTGCAATACCAATAATTGTTTTTTTTTCTTTTGATAGTTTTGTCTATTTAAACTTTTTTTAATAGCAGCTGATAGATAATCATTGTTCATAAAAGTTTTTTCTATTGTTTTGATGTTAAACAGATTGCAGATTTTCTTTAATTTCTCATGTATGGATAAACTGCAATACCAATAATTGTTTTTTTTTCTTTTGATAGCTTTGTCTATTTAAAGTTTTTTTAATAGCAGCTGCTAAATAATCATTGTTCATAAAAGTTTTTTCTATATTGATCTTTTCTTTTTTCAAATCACTGGTTTCTGCACAAACTTTTTTTGCTTTGTTCCATAGTTACAGTATAGCTCCATGTTTTGTGTTTGCAATCTGATTGGATGTATAAAGTATGTATTTTCCTGTATTGTGTCATAGGAACATCTAGGAATGCCAAGTTTCATTCTTGTTCTGACTCTATTGTGAATTTAATTGAAGGAGATATATTATTGATACATTTCCAAAAAATTTGTAGTAGTGCTTTACCATGTGGCCATGCAACAAATGCCTCAACAACATAGCAAAGCTAAACTTTAGGTGGATATAGAGTAGTTTTTATGACATGGTTTCAAGTTTTTTCATGTAAAATTTGCTATTCAGGGGTGACAATAGTGAACTCATATCCATTCCTTGATTCTGTTGGAAGAATTCTGTGTTGTATTGAAAGTAATTTGCTGTTATGCTGAATGTTAATAGTTCCATTATACTATTAATAGTAAGGGTTATTCTAATTTGTAACTTTTATCACCATTCTATTTTTTACAATAGACAATGCTTCTTTATATGGTACATTTATGAATAAGATTTTTACATCAAAGCTTTCTAGTATGTCAGTTCTTTTAATTTCTATATTCTTGATGAATTCTCCAAAGTGTCTAGAATCCCTGCAAAGTACTGACTTTTGTATACCAAAGGATTATGAATTTGACAAATTTTGGCTAGGTGATGTCTTAATGGAACATGATTCTTATGGATTTTAGGTAGATCATAAACATAAGAAAATTTTCTAAAATATAATGTTAGTTTACTTTTTGTGAATCATAGTAACTGTATTTATAGATACCAAAAATAGCATACAAATTGAGAAAAATTTGCAGTCAGTATAACATGAGAACAGCATTCCAGAGCCATACCACCCTATGAGCAATTGTAATATCTACAATGTCTAAACTTGAAGTGTACTTCTGAAATATTATGTAAATATGGAAAAATGTATATTGGTAAGAGCAGTTGACCCATTCAAAATGATGGTAAGAGATTAAACTGATGCTATAAGAGAGAAAACAGATATGATTAAGATAGCATGCAATATATGAACATATATTCAATTGGGAAAATACAAAAAGGCTGGATAAAGTGGAAAAGATACAAAGAAGAAAATTCAAAGAAGCTGCTCACACGACAATGAAGAATAACCCCATAGGTCAAAATAGTGTGACTCTATGTAATGTATAAAACCACTAATCAACTTTGCTCTTAAGAAAAAGTGGAGAAATCAGAAGAAATCTCATTAATAAGTATCTGAAATTTCTACTTATTGTTGTCATTGGCAGAATAAATCAGTTAGTTAAAGAATTGTCTTAAAATTTAATATTTCAAGAATTTAAGGGTCCAGATTTGATTTCCAAGCTACTACTGTCACTGTTCAGGCCAGTAACAATGAAATGGAGTAGAATAATTTCTCTTGAAACAGTGTGCATATACTAATGTGTATGCTATTAGTAATACTTAAATGTAATTGGAAAATTTAAATAATGTTACATTTTTCTAAATACATTCAATACTTAATATTAGATGATGGAAATAGTCCAACATATATATATATTGAACCAGATACTTTATCCATTTCAATATGTTAGACTTGATTTTATATATATCTATATATATATATATATATATATCATCAAAACTACCCCAAATCTAAAATTAAACCAGACCAGAATAAAAATAATATTAAAACACAACCTAAGGTTTCACTGCTACATATATTGAACCAGATACTTTATCCATTTCAAAGGTTCTATCGTGAAACAAAAACAATCTTTTATTTTTATAGTTATTTAAAAGTTATGTATTAATAACCTTTATACAGAATTCACAGGACAGAGACATTCATGACTTCAGGACACTCAGTTTTTACATTACTGTAGTGAAATTACACTTATTTTAAAGCTTAAAAAGTACCATATGATACTGCCCTTTCTAGAATTATTTTACAAGTAAAAAATCAATAATATTCAAATTTAAATTTTAACAATGGAAGAAGGCAGTTGTTCCTAGGCACTGATTGGTTGTTGCTCATATTGGACAAAGGAGAGTGCCTGTCAATAATTTTCACTGTTCCAACTTCTTTGTTTTGATTTCGAAAATGAAAATGTAAGTTTTAGATCACTTTTAAAGTATTTTTTGACATATTATAAATTATTTAGATAAAATATGCAGAAAATAAAATTATTTTAGAAAAATGGTTAAGATTTTAATAAAAATTATTTACTTTTACACAATGTAAAATTGAGAAAGAAATCAATGACATCTGCAGCACTTTCTAATTTGTTACAAACTTTCATTTTAGGTTTTCCACTATCAAATATTTTTATAATTATAAATAGAAATTTATTTTTGAAAAAAATTTTATTCACTTTCATAATCTAACAAATTATTAATATACTTTTTACAAATGAAACTAAAATGAATATAACATTAAGACAAATATATTTTCACTGCTGATTCTGCAATTGACCAGTCAAAACTTTAGAGTTTTAACTCATTCATCCAACTGGAGTTTCGACACCCAAAAGGTTAAGAGTACTTGCAATAATGCACAATATGTTCTTTTCTAATTTTTATTTTTTATTTGCAATAGATTTTAGTTTTAAAATCTATTTTCTCTTAACAGTTTTTAAAATCGATTTATAAAAACATTCTAAATTAAAAAAAAGTTAATCCTTTTTGAACAAAGCATTTTAGATTTGAAAAGTTTTTTTTTTAAAATTGCATTCTTGTTGTTTTGATTGTAATCAAATTTTAATTTATTTTAATTAAAGCTGAGACTTGTTTTTACATTTTTTAAAAATTAATTATAAATAAGATTAGCCCTGGTCAGAATTTGTAATTAAGATTAAGTTCAAGATAGGGATTTTCCCTGGCCAAAACATTGCTAATTAAAAGATGTTATGAAAGGTAAGTGCTCATATAAATAACCCTGGGATTTTGGATTAATTATTCTTCAGCTATTGACATTTATTCTGCTCATTTAAGATTGCTTTAACATTTAGTATACCAGTCTCATGATACTTATTTGAATGGTCATGCTGCTATAAATTCTCAAGATTGCTGCCCACATCTGGAAGCCACTATTGTGAATATTACTTTGCTGTCTAGAAGATTCTGTTGAAATTATCTTATGGACTTTCATTTGCTAATTAGAATCTTTTTTGCTAAATGTCAAAACTATATGATATGAAGAATTTTATCAACATCATGCCATGCTAAAACAACTCAAAGATGAGCCCCAAATCCCAAATTGTCCCTGCAAAATCATGTCTTAAGAGCTTAAAAAAGAACTAATCCCTAGCATTACCTCCAGCCTCCTGAGACTATTCTGGAAACCTAAAGTCTTCATCAGAACTTTCCAGTAAAATGAACTATGTGTGCTATGCTGAAAGACATCTTCCAGTATTAACCTTATATCTTGAGGTAAAAGATTTCATATTCTAACCAGGTTTTAAATATCTTATTAAAGTCTCAGCTTAATTTTAAAAAGTAACCTATTTTTATAATATCTTTTGCCTATTCAGTTTAAATATTTTAAGCATTTATTATATGTATTTTTTATTGTATTTATAGTGTGTCTTGGAATCTTAGTTTTAAGATTCCATATTTGGTTTAAATTTATTTATCTGAGAGTGTATTGTGAGTTTATATTTGGTATGCTTTTGCAGATTTTTGTAATTTCATTTTAACTCACCTGTCCTTTGTCCTTTTTAATTAGTTTAGTTAAGCTTGGTTTGTATTTTTCTGCATACCCTAAATCTTAAGGCTGGTGGTTTATCATGTATAGGTTTCTGGTTTTCTGAAATTGGAGATTTTGTTTGTTCTTTCAAAAATTATGTAAGATCATAATCTTTTCTCATGTTTTTTGTCTTGTATTGAAGTTAACCTTGGCTGTCAGATCACCAAATGGATCTCTCTACCTAAGTACAATTACAGGTATAATTATGGCAAAAATAGAACCAAAACACAAAAGGATCATGATCATGTCTGGTCTGAAAAAATAGTCAGGGATTTGAATATTGTAGAGCAGGGAAGTCAACCTTTTTATACCTACCACCCACTTTTATATCTCTGTTAGTAGTAAAATTTTCTAACTGCCCACTGGTTTCACAGTAATGGTGATTTATAAATTAGGGAAGTAACTTTACTTTATAAAATTTATAAAGCAGAATTACAGCAAGCTAAAGCACAAATCTCTATGAAATTTTTTTAAAAAAGTCAATTAAATAAAAAAAAAAGAAAGTGCTTCAGTGTCGGACAAAACCCCTACCACCCACCATGAAGACTGGAACACCCACTAGTGGGTGGTAGGGACCAGGTTGACTTCCACTGCTGTAGAGAATATTCTAAATTATGAAGGATAAGAATACCATGTCCATTTTAAACCTAAGTGACACTTAAAGTAGCAATGATGGCTTACTTGTCTGATTATAAAAAATGCAGAATTATTTACGAGTAAAAAAAAAATCAGTCACCAAATGTGACATCCCAAATTAGATAAATTATTTCCAGCTTGCTATGAAACATGAAAGAGTGATTAATCACCAATAGATGATCAATAAGTTGTAAATCAAAAAATGAAGAGCTCATAATTGTAATAATCAAATGAAGTGTAACATTTTGAGAAAAAACCCTCATGAAAGTTTAAAGTATGAGGAATGCCAATATATCCTCAATCTCTTCTCTCTAAATAAAAAATAATAATTGAAAAAAAAATAAAGATAAAATACTAAAGTTTTTAATGACATATACAAGAAAATATAGTTAGATGATACAAATCCAACAATTATGTGACAATTAAAATAATGAAAAATGTTCACCTTCATTTCATTGTATTATCATTGTCAGGAGGGTTATTATAATATTGTAGCAGTTGTCCATGTCAAATATTACAAGCTTATAATGATTTATTTAATTAATGAGAAAATCACAGTTAATTTTCCCATATGTTTTAAAAATAATAATAATAATGTGTATTTGATTTATTTAAATTGTTCTTCATCACATGATAATATGAGAATTTTCAAAACATTTTTATACATAATGTGTTTATTTAACGTATGTTATAATTTAAATGTAGTTGGAAAGAGAGAGAAAAGTATAAAATAAAAGTAATTGTAATTGTTTTTTTTTTAATACTAAAATAAATAAGTAAAGTTTTAATTTAAAATTTTAAAAGTTAATAATCAAATAGATAAATAAATAATAGTACTCTTTCATTTAATAAGAATGTTCTCATTGCTGTCTTATAAATTTTACAAATACTAAACAAAAAAGCAATAAAAACATTGCAATCGTCATCAAATATACTACAATTCCAAAAAAAATCTTTTACATGTTAGACTTTCTTTAGCTGAAATACCTATCAATTGCAGTGCTTTGAATTTAAAGTGCATTCTTGACTTAAACAAACAACTGGCAATTGTCAGATAAAGAAAAAAGTATATTTTCCTATATTACTTTTCAAACAATTTTTTTTAGATTATTTTATGTAAAACACAATTCAGATTTAATATTTTAAATTTGTTTATTACTGTTTAAAGATATTTTACAGGTTGAGATTGTCCACCCTTTGAACACAATCCATAATTTGCAGGAATGCACAGGTATTCTTCAGTAAAAAAATTACAAGTTACTAATATATCTATTTTAATGAGATTTTTTAATAAACCAAAAAAGAGGAAAAAACAAATATCTGTTTTGGAAGTTATAGTAACCAAATTATTTTACAGAAAACAGATAAATAATAAAAGTAGTGTACAAAATCGTCATTGATTTTAGATTGCTCAAAAACTCATTGAGCTACAAAAACAAGCTCTACACCATTTTAGAGCTTATTTTATAAGCTAAACTTTGATTTGTGGAGAAAAAGTGTAGAACAGAAGGAAAAGCTTGAAATAATCACTAATTCTTTACTCACTTCAACTTCAGGCCACTCCTCCCCCCATGCTTTTATTTCAAGTTAAATGTAAAAACCCAGTTGTGGTTGAAAAACAATTATTTTTTCTGTTTAGTGCAAAGTAAATAAATGCATTTAATGTTTTTTTTTTTTTTATCACTCTTATTTTGAACTTTTTTAGTATTGGCTGAGTAATTAAAAGAATTTCAATCCAGACATTCAAGATATTTCAGTTATCCATTCCATTTTAATATAAACTGAGCACTGACTATATATATAAAAAAATTATGACCCAGACCAATTGTGAAGTCCTGGTTTAGCACAAAATATTATTTTGGAGATCATTTATTTTTTTCACATGTATGTGTTCATGTCTATCAATAGTATAAGATGAAGTGGATGACTGAAAGATTCAAACATCCTGTAATTATATCTGTGTTAAGTGTATATACTATACTTGTATTTAAATATTGGAACAGTAAATAAAAATATAAATACTATATTGTACTTAAAATTGACTTGATATTTATAGTTGATATATATTTATATTGTACCATCTGTAATTAGATTTAAAAGAGGTAGTATCATATTGAAAAAAAATTATTGTCTTGATTTTATGTATTAGAACATGCTTAAAATCATTAAGTGATGTTTATTCTAATTTTGGAGTTATTGTCAGTCATCATCAACCATTATCAATCCACTGCAGGATGAAGGTCTCTCCAAATTTAATCCATCTTCTCCGATCTTTAGCTTCTCTTCTCCACAACACCCCTGCATATTTTCTTATTTCATCCATCCATCTCACATGTGGTCTCTTTCTGGGTCTTTTACAATCTAATGGAATACAGTTTAAAATTTCAATTGTCCATCTATTATCATCTCTTCTAGCAATATGTCCAGCCCAACTCCATTTCAATCTTTTAATTTTTTCAATAAGGTCAGTAACACCTGTTTGTTGTCTTACCCATACATTGCGTTTTCGATCTCTTCTTGTTACTCCCAACATACATCTCACCATACTCCTTTGAGTGGTCTGAAGTCTCTGTATTGCTCTTCTATTAAGTGTCTAAGTCTCAGATCCATAAGTAAGAACTGGTAAAACACATTTGTTAAAAACCATCCTTTTCAAACACATAGGCATATTTCCTTTTAGTATCAAGTTATTTCTACCAAAAGCACTCCAACCAAGTTTAATTCTATGATTAATTTCCTCCATTATGTTTCAATCTGTATTAATAATCTGACCAAGGTATTTGTAACTGTTAACTTCTTCTAATTCTTCATAATCAATCTTTATTTTCATATTTTGAGCAAATCGATTAAACATTACTTTAGTCTTTTTAACATTTATCTTTAGTCCTACTTGTCTACTTTCATCTGCTAACTCCTGCAACATTTCCTGCAGCTCTGAAGCATTATTTGCAAAAACAACTACATCATCTGCGAAATCTAAATGACTTAAATACTCTCCATTTACTTTCACTCCTTTAGTTTCCCATTTTAATCCACAAAATACTTCTTGCAGCACTGCTGTAAAGAGTTTTGGAGATATGGAGTCACCTTGTCTTACACCTTTCTCAATGTTGATTTTTCCAGTATCATTATGTAATCTAATTGTTGCTGTTGCAATTTTATAAATATTCTTTAAAATATGACAATATCCTGGATCTATACCTTGATGATCCAATGCTTTAATCACTGAAGAAATGTGTATAGAATCGAATGCCTTCTCATAATCTACAAATCCAAAACATAATGACAACTCATATTCATTTGTCCTTTCTATGACTTCTCTCAATACCTGGATATGATCTATTGTACTAAAACCACTTTTAAATCCAGCTTGTTCCCTTGGTTGGTGGAAATCCAAAGTTCTCTGTAGATGAGTTGTAATTATCTTGGTAAAATTTTTTATATAAAACTGATAAAAGGCTGATAGGTCTGTAATTTCTAATATCTTTTTTATCACCTTTTTTAAATATTAATATTATTACTGCATTCTTCCAATCTTCCGGTACATCTTTATCATTTAGACATTTGGTATATAACTTTGCTAAAATTGTTTCTATTTCTTCACCTGCTTCTTTTAATATATCAATTATAATTCCATCATTTCCTGGTGCCTTTCCTTTCTTCATACACTTAATTGCATGTCTCACTTCTTCATTTAAAATTCTGGGCAATTCAGAAGATGTAATAGATATAGGAGGTACTTGTTCTTTATTACTATATAATTCTTGATAAAAATCTTCTACCAATTTCATGATGTCATCTCTCTTTTTAGTAATAATTCCATCTTTTTTTTTATTGCAGATATAAATTTCCTACCAATACCAAAATGTTGTTTAACATTTTTGAGACTTTTATTTTCTTCTACAGCTTTCCTTGCTATTTCACAATTATACTTTCTTATATCATTTTCAACTCTTTTCCGTACCATTTTACAAAATTCGAGATATTCAATTCTTTTTAATACATCATTTTTGTATATCTTCATATTCCTTCTTTTCTTCATAAATTCTCTAGTCTCAGTAGAAATTTTATTAGTCAATTGCTGCTTTTTTCTACCAGCTATGTTTGTTGCAGTTTTTAAAAGTGTATCAGTTATTTTCATATTAATTTCATTCAAATCTGAATCATGTTCAAAATCTCCTAACACTTGAAACCTATTTGTAAGTTCTAATTTAAATTCATTAGAATGTTTCTGAAGATTAGGAATATCAACTGTAAATATTGTTTTTCTTAATAATTTTTGTCTCTCTAGTTTTACATTAACACGTAACTTACACCTTACTAATCGATGATCACTTCCTGTGTTAAATTTATTAAGAACACTACAATCTTGAAATATGTATTTTCTGTTAGTCAAAATATAATCCAATTCTGCTGTACCTTCATTTGGATGCTTCCATGTCCATTTCCTTTTAACATTTTTCTCAAAAAATGAATTCATAATATAAAGTTCTTCTTTTTCTGCAAACTCCACAAGTCTATGTCCTCTCTCATTTCTATTACCATAACCAAAATTACCTACAGCAATTTCATCTTTCATTTGTCTACCAATTCTAGCATTAAAGTCTCCCATAACAATTTTAAAATGTTGTTTACTCTGATCAAAAGCCTTTTGTACATCCATATAAAAATCTTCTACTACTTCATCACTATGAGAACTTGTTGGGGCATAAACCTGAATTATCTGCATTTGGTATCTGCTATTAAGTTGTATAACTAATCTTGCCACTCTGTCCGATACACCATCAATCTCCACAATATTGTTCTTCCACTTTTTATTTATAATGAATCCTACTCCACTTGTATTTCCAATATGTGTGCCTTTATAATAGAGTATATGTCCACTTTTTAAATCAATTGTTTCTTCTCCTTTTCTTCTAACTTCACAAAGTCCAATAATGTCCCATTTAATATAAGACAGTTCTTCTTCTAATTCTTGCAATCTTCCTTCACTTGAAAGTGATCTGCAGTTGTAAGTACCTAAGTAAAAAGTCATCATCAAATGGCAGCCTGGGTCTGCAATCAGGGGATTCTTAGCACCCTCCGCCTTCGGCCACCAACCACTGCCTTGGTTGGTGACTTTACAGCCTCCTGGGAATAAGGGCCATGCTTTATTTTTGTCTGTCATAATTGTATATATGTATTGGAAAAATATTTATCATTTACACAAATATTCATTCTGCCTTATCAGGCACTGAGAAGAAAGACATGGTGTTTCTTGATCTTAAACTCAGAGGTAAAAAGCCAATAAACTCACCATGCTGGCTAATGCGTGTTGGTGAGCAGCCCATCCATGTTCGTATACTATATGAATAATCACATAGTAATAACAGCTGCAACGACAAGAACGTATGGAGTGGACATTAGGAATTTGCCCTGCTCAGTTCCTTTAAGACCTCCAAGAGGAATCAAAGGGTCTCCTTTCAGTTAATAGCAAACTCCTTTCACTTAAATATTTTTCTTTTATTTTTTTTTAAAGTAATATAAGTAATTTAATACATTGAAATTAATAACTTACTATAAAATTATTTGTATGTCTACAATAGGGTTAAAAATAAAATGAAGGATCTTCAGTATTCTGGGACCACCAAGCAGCTACGGGCCATGTATTTGAACCTAGTTCTGCCCAAATAATTTGTACAGAAAAAAATGACGCCAAAAGAAAAGTTAAGGAAGCTTTATATATAGCAATGGACTAATTAAAAATTCAAACGCATTTGCATAAATCATAACAATCTTTATTTTCAAGCTATGAGTATGAGATTCGAGCATGATATCTCGAAAGCGCTAAGCAAACCTATTATAAATTAGTGTAAAATTTATAGCTTCACTATTTAATGCAAAAAAAAAAGTCGCATATTTATAATTACAATTTTATTATTGAAGAGAAAAATAATTTATTATATAAAATTATTTATAAATTCAAAGACATATTTTGTTATATTTTACATTAATGTTTCATTTATTTACATATTTTAACAGCAAGAGGTTTAGATGCATAAATAACAAATATTTTCACAGGAGTGTATAAATATATGTGTATGTGTGTTTAGATTATTGTGTAATTTAAAATAACTCATTTTTAAACAGTGTTGTTAAAGATATATTATTTGTATTGATCTTTTGTTAAATGAACAAATGTATTTTATTTTCTGATTTGTAATTTATTAAGAATATATTAAATGATTATTATTCTTTTTTATATTAAAATTATTTTTTTAAAATTAAAAGAAAACATTTTGTTAGGAAAACTAGTATTTGAATGATCTCTAATTAAAGTTCAGTAATCATTCAATAACTTAGAAAGAACAAATTCTATGTCCAAATTGTTACACCAATAGACAAATAATATATAAGTCCATGAATTTAAGATCAGACTCTCTATATATATATATCTTAATCACTTTAGTGGTGTATTGTATTTTCGGAGTAAATAATTTTTTTGAAAAACATGTGATATCTATTTTTAAAATTGTTTAATGTAAATAGCATAATAAAAAGCTAAGCAGTGAATAACAATTTATTACAAAAGACAATTTAGTCTACAATTAAAGAATGAAATTTATTTAGGAGCATTTTAGAAGAAAAGTTATAAAATGTCTATAAAGTTTTACTATGTAAATTAACATATACATATATGCATCTACTTGTGTGCCAACAAATAAATAATTTGTTTAAGGATTATAACCCAAATGAATAATGATTTTGAATTTGATAAATAACCATTTAAACATTTTAAAGAATATAATAATACTTATGACTCAACATCAAATAAAATGTCAATATTATTATGAAACATTAAGGATTATTTGATAAATAAATCTAGAATATTTTAAAAAGAAACAAGCTCTTGGGAATTATATCTTTGAAAATTGCATCATTTTATGGAATTTCTTTGTGGTTTTTCTTCATGTGAACTTAATAAAAGTAACTAAACATTGATTAGTCTCTTATCCCATTTGATAAAACAGGTTGTATGCTTTATTTATATAATTATTATTTGTAATTATTATTGTTTTAAGGTCATTTTATGTATATATGTGTTTAGGTGGACATATAGATATATCATTAATTAAAAATAATATCTTAGTAACTAAGTCTAAATTTAAATTTAAGCAATTATAACAAATTTTATCTAATAACTTGCATTTGTTCATTTATAAATGATCAGTAAGCTTATAATTTAAATAAAATAAAATAATATTGTTTTGGGTTTAATGTGGCTTGAATTACAGAATAAGTAAGACTATGTTTCTATAATGAATATAAATAGAGAGAGGTTAAACACCTATTTAAATTCTCATGCAAATGTATATCTGTAATTAAATTCATTTATTAATTTAAGTTAAAAGTAAAAAATAAGAAAGTACCTTATTCTATTTTTATGAAATCAAAGACAAAAAGCTATTGTAAGTCTAGCTTAACGATTATTATTAATAATTGATAGTTACCTAACAATACCCCTGCCAATTAATTTCTTCCATCATTAGATAAAAATAGCCTCACACTTTCCTTTGTTTATATATATATATTGTGACCTTTTGGTTGGTCCATTGCCTTTAATCGTCCAAAATTTTAAATTTTAAATATATAACTGGCACTAATAGATTAGTAAATAACTTTTGATAGACACTTTAAAAAAGATTATAAATACACATTTTTATTTATTCCTGATTGTTTTTGTTTTATAGATCTGTATGTAATTTTAATAATAATATATTTTTAAAATAATTATAATGACAAAAAAATCAGTGATTTTAATATTTTATTAAAATATTTCTATAAAGCTGAATAAATAAATAAATTTTAAATTTCAATTAAAACATTGTTTAAATTTGATCAGTTTTAAAATAATTATTAAATTTTTATTTTCTTTTGTATGATAAATTTTAACACAAGAAATATTAAGTAAATAAGAAACAACATTCAAGTTATTGACCAATGAAATTTAAGCACACAATTTCTACGTAATGTTGGAGGGAATTTTGATAGACTTGGCAGACAATTGAAAAAAAAATGGAAATAAATTAAATGGTTGTAGGAAATATTACTAAAATTTTATCTAAATTATAAAATATTTTATTTTATACCACAGGAATAAGTTAATCAATCTTAATAGAATAAAAATAAAGTGTTTAAAAGAAGTTCAACAAGATGATGGAATAATCTAAACCAATTTCTTCATCAATGTCACAAGTCATAATTTGGGGAAATCAATTTACAATTTCAAAGTGCTTTGTTATAATAAACAGAAAAAATGGAGAAGGATGAAAGTAATTTGGTACAAGTAATTTTAAAAGTGGACAATCATTCATGTAAGCTAAACATTTCCAGTTTATCTATGCTTTATTTACTTATTTAAAAAAAAACTTAAGTAATAGTTTAATTTAATAAAAAAGACCAAACCAAGATCAGAATAGCTAACTTTCATGAATTAAACAAGAAAAGGTATATAACTCTAATATAATGGATAATACAAAGGAAAAGTTCAAGAAAATAATTAGTGCTGTTATTTGGAGTAAATTATATTGTTCAAATTAAAAATATAATATTACTATTGAATGATGAATGTATAATAATTTACAACAACAGTAATTTTAATCAAATGAATAGAATAATAGATGTCTATTCTTAAATAATAAATAAAAGTATACAGGTGAGATAAGTCTTCTATTTATTCATTACAAGTTATATGAAAGTAAACAATGTAAACACTGGAGAATTCATGAAGAAGAGATAATAAACTTAGATCAGTCAGATAAATTGCAAATTATATTATGAGACTTAATTTCAAGAAACGTATGTATATTTCTCATAAAGAAAAGAAATTCCTGTATAAAACATAGAAATAAAATGAAGGATTTAAATAAAAATGATTTATAATCGGTACTTTAAAGGATTAACATTTAAATATATATGTTTGACTTGATTGTTTGATTTGCCGATTTCATCAATTTTTCTAATAGTTGTGTATAAAAAATTCTGACATATAACTAATGAAAAGTATCTGAAAGAGCAGAACAGTGAGAGATTTCAGTTTGTTATTATTACTGCACTATTTTAAATGTTGGGTAGAAGATCTTTGGAATTGCTAACAAATCTAACAGTTTAAAGTCCTAGTGTGGAAAGAAGTATTGACTATCATATTAAAGTATGTGAGAAGGAATCACAAAGATGAAAAAAAAATAAACAATTAATTTTTTTTCTTTGGATATTAGTTCTACAATTGCCAACAGTATCTTAATTGTTAAGTTAATCTTAAGTCAAATGATTATATGTATTATATTTTAATGTTTGTTTTTAAGTTAATAATTTCAAAAGATATACTTAAAATGAGAACATAAGAAGATTGAGGAAAAGAGAAAATTGAAAATGGGGCAAAATAATACTTTTAAGCTTTATTATAAGGTATCAAAAATTTAAATTAATTTAATGTATGCTCTAGTGTATGAAGTAATTAATAATCAATGTACTATCATGATAAAGAACAGAGAGATGGTAGTTATAATAGTAATATATATATATGTGAAAGGATTAAATGTGTGAATGATAAAAGATAAAAAAAAAGTTTTGATCTCAGTTTTAATATAAGAAAGTAAACATTGACGATTGTCAAGTTATATATATATATATTGTTTTGCAACACGTCATCATTAGAGTAGTAAGAGAATAATTAATCGGAAAATAATATTGTAATACTGTTATGCTGATTTATAGAAATGATAGATGTTAATAACACCTTTTGAGAGATAATTTATCATTCCAGGATATAATTAATGCAGTTAAGTTACACTTTCCTGAAGAAAATGATAGGAAAACAATGAGGTTAGTCTAGGTAACACCCATATATGTAATTTTAAATATTATAATGTGAGAAATTTCCATAAAATAGAGATGTTAAGATCCATAAGAGCTTAATGTAAATCCTCGATATTAAGTTATCATTATGAAGAGAAAATGATTACTTGCCATGAGAGCACATTTTATTTAAAAGGAAAAGAATGCCTCCATTTTATATTTGTAGTATTTTACTGTACTAAAATCAGTTTCTTATCTACAGAATTTTTAAATAATCAAGAAAAGTAAGGTAAACATCAAATATAGTTGGTTGTGTTGTAATATCTTATTGAAAGTGTGGAAAATTGTGTAATATAAAATGGAAGTAAATGCAAAACAAATGTAATATTTAAATAATTTTGAATTGATACAGGATGGAAATAAAATGAGATCAATGATGAAAATAAAAATAAAGAAAGGATGAATGGAATGAATTATTATCAAAATGTGGTTTAATCTTGGTTCTATTGTTTGTGTTAACTCTTAGCCTGCCTCTTACGAAACATTTCATTGATGATTGATGTCACTCTATTTCCATTATTTTTAATGATAGGATAGCCGTTTTACAGTCATTCATTAGGTTTTTAAAAGTTCTGTAAGATGCTGCCATTTCCTGAATTATTTTACAAGTAAAAAATCAATAAAACTGGTGGTAAAGCTTTACAAAGAAGAAAGCTTGTCGGTGATTGGCTCTCAGCCATCAAAGACATTCTGATTGGCTAGCAAGGACAAAGAAACCGCCTAATCAAAGAAGAACGCTAAGATTTTCAATTCGAAAATGATAAATCAGTGTTTTAGACCATTATAAAGTATTTTTTGAGAAATTATGAATTATTTGAGTAAAATATTGCTAAAAACTAAATTATTTTAAAAAAAATATTTAAGATTTTAGTAAAAATATTTAAGATTTTAGCAAAAAAAATATTTACTTTTTCATAATGTAAAACTATATAATTTTAAATCTTCTCATTCGATAATTTAATTTATAAACCAATTAAGCGTATGTCACACTTGAATGTGAAGCTATAATAATATACAGGAATTAATATACGCTAAGCGCTTTCGAGGTCCTTTACCTCATATTCATAGCGATGCTGTGAGCTGCGAAATGTAAAAAATGGAGCGGGAGAAGTGGTATGCAAAGCATATGCAAATGGGCTAAATAGTCCAGCATTTAGAGATGTCGAAGCAGGTGTCACGTCTATTGATAGAGTTGTTATTGCTATTGATGTAGTACGCTTCTCTGATCTTCCGCTTAATGTCGTTTTTCTCGATACAGACTATTTTAGGGTGGGAAGGTTCAAATAAATGTCCAGTCTTCTTGGAATGTTCCAAAAATGTTGATGAGTTATCGTTGTTTTTCATAGCTCTATTGTATGTGTATCTGTGTTGTGCTGTACGGGTGATTGTGCCTGCCTTGGTTTCTCCAAAATAAATGGCCCGGCTGCCGCGCCATTTATTTTGGAGAAACCAAGGCAGGCACAATCACCCGTACAGCACAACACAGATACACATACAATAGAGCTATGAAAAACAACGATAACTCATCAACATTTTTGGAACATTCCAAGAAGACTGGACATTTATTTGAACCTTCCCACCCTAAAATAGTCTGTATTGAGAAAAACGACATTAAGCGGAAGATCAGAGAAGCGTACTACATCAATAACAATAACAACTCTATCAATAGACGTGACACCTGCTTCGACATCTCTAAACGCTGGACTATTTAGCCCATTTGCATATGCTTTGCATACCACTTCTCCCGCTCCATTTTTTACATTTCGCAGCTCACAGCATCGCTATGAATATGAGGTAAAGGACCTCGAAAGCGCTTAGCGTATATTAATTCCTGTATATTATTATAGCTTCACATTCAAGCATGACATACGCTTAATTGGTTTATAAATAATGTAAAACTGAAAAAAAAAAACATTTACATCAGCAACTCTTTTTAATTTGTTACTAAGTTTAGCTTTTAATTTTGCCGCTATGAAATATTTCTACAATAAACAAATAGAAATTTATTTTTGAAAGAACTTTCATTCACTTTCATAACCTGACAAAATATTAATATACTTTTTACAAACGAATCTAAAGTGAATATGATATTAAAAGGTGAATATATTTTGACAATTGACTTTATCTTGGCCAATTAAAAGTCTTGATTTTTAACTCACTCGGGCCAATAATATAATTAGCTTTTAAAAGGTTAATCTTATAGTTTTTATGTTATAAAACTAACAACATAATGATAAAGTTTTAGTATAATTGTTAATAAGATTTACATGCATACAAAAATATCAACATTTATAAAAGAGTTGTATTATATGGAATGAGGTAAAAAAATAATATATTGTGTACTTAATAAAAATAATTGAAAACTGAACCCACATTCAAAACTAATAAATTATTATAAAACCAGGACAAGAAAGAAATATTATGTATGTTAGTAATAACTAATTGGAAATTGATATAGTAGAATGCATTGATTAATTTAAAAGTTTACCTGCTAAGCAGATGGGAGTCAGCATTGTTCTCATTGATGTAAATAGTTGTATAAAGATGTTAATAATATTATCCATGTTAATATTTTTTTAATAATATATAATGAATAATATTTTGTTATGAATTATTGTTGTTTGTTTAAATAAACAAATATTTTAATACAAATGTCATTAAATGGCTTTGTTTCTACTCCAAATTATTTTCACAACACTGTCATATCTAAATACATAAATTATGGGGAATATTAAAAAGAACAAAACTTGATAAATTAATTGTTAATTAAATTATAATTACTTAAAAGATAATATTTAAAAGCATCATAGTTTTAACCTGAAATACTTATATTTTTAAAGTCACATTGAATTTGTTGTAAAATTAATTTGAATTCAGTCTTAAAATAAATTCAGGATATTATATGAGTTTATCAGATAGATTGGTATAGGAATACCTCAAACAGTTTACATTTTACATGAAGAGGAAATATAAAACAGTGTAAGGTGATTAATTAATTTACTGAAATTATTAAAAGGTAAAAATTATTTTGATTAATTAATATAGTTTATGATGATCATAAAGTAGTTCTTTTTATAATCAGTATTCTTAATTCATAATTCTATTAATAGTTGGAAAATATGGTAATAAGCAATAATGGGGAAATTCTTTTAGTTGTTAAAAAGATATGCTAGTTATAAGAAAATGATCTAAATTGTATTGTAATGTTAAGTATGGTTAATATTAAGATAGTTGGACCTTAATAAAATTTCTCTTATTATTCTATTATCTTAAATGGAAGAATTATTATTTTATTGTATGGGAATAATTAAGGACCTTGAGATATAGATAAGATAGTATTATTTATTATGAAGGATGTTAGAATATATTGGATTTTATTATTTTTTATGTAATTGATTCAATATGCCATTGAGATGTATATTTTATGTATTTTATTAATGTTAAAACCACTCTTATGCAACTGTCTCTTAAATCTACCTTAGATATTATGTAATAGATTTTTATAGTCAAATATTGAGTCTCATCTCATGAATTAATGTTTTTATATAATTTATTGTTTGATGTTTGAGTAAGGCTGAAGATAGTTTCAAATTGTATAGAGGATATGTGAAGAGTCTGGGGCAACAAGTTACAATATATATATATATATATATATATTGTAACATAATTAAAGAGTTATATATATATAATATCATGGTCTATATTTAAACCTGAAAGTACTATATTCTTAAAATGAAAATATTGGCTTATTTTATTTTAATACTCAATTTGTTTTTAAAAATCAAGTAGTTTACTTTATTGACAAATAGTGATTGACAATACATTTTAATGTGAAATGGCATACATATGGACTCTTAAAATGGTGCAAGGTAAATTATTTCAAACCGCCACCATTGAAACTAAATCTAGTTTGCCTAACTGGTCTCAAACTCTACTATCAATTTCTACTAATGTATAATTTAATTTTGTAACTTTTCTAGTATGTAAATTGCTCTCAAATGATTTCTATAAATTTAATTCTCTCTCATATGCTCTAACTTTCTTTAATTTTGGTGCGGTCATTTATTTATTGCTTGATTTTATATGTGTTTTTATTATTAATATGCCAATCTCAAGCAATCTGATGAGTTGAATTTCTAAAATCTCTTCTTTTTAAGTAAATCTTCATGAATTAAGTTTATTAATGTCTCCTTAAAACATAATGCACTCATCAGATTGTTTTTATGAGTCAACATTTTGTTTATGTTTTAGAATAAAAATTTGTTTATTTAACTCTGGATTTTCTACCCAGGGTGAATCCAGAACATAGGCTAATTAATGCTTTGAAACCTTATTTATCTTATAAATGTTTTTATTCAATTCTGAAAAAATGACCGATTGGTTGGTTTCTATAACTGCTAGTTTTATTTTTCCATACTCTTAAAATATCTTATGCTTAAATATTCTCAGTTGTTATAAAATCCAGAAAGGTGGGATTGAATTAATATAAATATCAGAAAAGGAGGGGGTCTAAATCTTAATGTATATTTTACTATTTCAGTTATTAAATGAAATCTAAATCTCTATATATATTCTAGTGACATAGCATATTATTTATATAAAGTAAGGCATTCAAACAAGGGTCATCTATTTTAAAGCAGTAAATTATATTTCATGTCATTAGTGACATTCATCCATACTGCGTTACTGATATTCGGCTCATATTTGTGAATTATATATATATATATATCATGCTTCTAATCTAATCTGGGGGTTGCAACAAGTTTGAACACATAGATTTCTTCTTAAGCCTTGTTCTGAGGATAGTTGACCAACCCAGGACCATTTATGTCATATAAAAAGGCCTCTGGTGGTGATTCCCATAAGTCTGGCACATGCTATGCCTATCCACTTTCTTCGTATGAAAGGCCTGCACACTGGTGATGTCCATGGCATGTCTTATCCACTTTTCTCTAAGCACTGCCCAAGAAGGGGGTCTTAGACTTCATCTTTCATCCAGAAGCACAACTTTTCCTGTTATTTCTTGGCTATTATATCAGTACCACCCAAACTTCGTATTATTATTATTATTATTATTATTATTATTATTATTATTATTATTATTATTATTATTATTATTATTATTATTATTATTATTATTATTATTATTATTATTATTATTATTATTATTATTATTATTATTATTATTATTATTATTATTTCTTTTGCTTATGACCTAATTTTAGTGCTGTAATAATATTAAAATTGCACTCTGCTCAATATATATAAAAATGCCGAATATTATTACCTTTCTTAATTTATAATGTTATTTCAATCTTATACAATCCCACCATCATAATTTATTACTGTATTTAAAAGTATCTATATGCCTAGGGGAAAATAAAGCTTTTTTCTTACCAGCGCTAATTAAAAGAATTTTCATTAAATATTGTCATATAATCAAATATAAGTTTTCAAATATATTTTATTTATTTCACGACCGTAATGGCATGAAAATAGTTTATATTATATCTGTAATGAATCCCAGAATGCTCCCTGAAATAATGTTAGTCACCATGTTTCAGAACCACATATCAAAGTGTTAATAGCAATTTTATGTGAATTCTTTCTAATAATCGATTGGCATCTTAATATTGGACCCACCAAAGATGTGTGTTTATTTATAATATATTATTTAGCTAATAAAGAGCATATGAGAAATAATAGCAAGAATGACAATATATAATTATCTATCATCTGGTAGACTGCTTTCTCATTCACGCACATACTAATGTATACAATTAAGTCATAATGTATAATAATTTGTCATTATATTAAACTATATTTTTATTGTCTAACTTATTTGAGTAGTTAGAATTCCTTTTTCTCCACTTCCAAATGTACAGCCATGTATATATATATATATATTTTAGTTTAGTCATAATTAATAGATGTCACATTGTCTTCTCAGCTCTGCTAGTGGGCAGGATTTAAAATTAATTCTTGTGTGCCATCATTGTTATGTTATCCATTAGGTGTTTGATCTGGGGCTTAAAGAGTGGGTTCGAATTCAGGCTGGTCCCTGACCTAAATCTCAGGCTTGACTGGGTTTAAAGTACATTTTGTGAGTTCCAGCTCATGTTAGATGGATAAACATGTTTTGACCGGTACAATATTATGGAGTATATACAGAAATTAAATTGTAATAACAAATATGTAAAATTAAAAGCATGCTATTAATTAAGCCTTCTCTTGTAGTAGCATTTATCATGAAAAAAGCTCATTTAGAGCTTTTTAGCATGCTCTTAATTATATATATTATAACGATCGAAAAGAAAGTGAAGATCGAATTTAACCGCAATCTGCACTACCGGGGCACCATCTAGGCATTTGAGCCTAGAAAAATTTATAAAGTAGGCAGATACGTGCTGTTAAGATTCGACTTTATTTAAATATTCAGATCGTTGGCCCAAGTCACTCGCTCAGTGGAACAGCAGAGATTATAAAATATAACTTTATATCTTAAATATAAAAAATAAAAGCTACTGCCAGAAATTAACACATTAAATATTTATTTACGCACATATAAAATCATTCTAATTTGAGGAATAGGTTTAACATTTTAGATTTTTATATTAATCTTTAAATTTACATTTAAATAGATTGCAATAATGAGTTTAATATTTATTTACAGAGTCGAGTATGAATAGACTATATAGATTCTATTTGAAAAGAAAAATGTTCTATCCCTTATTTCACCTTAGGCCAAAAAATTCGCAGTCAAACCGGTGTCAATCCATCTGATACATTTATGTATTCAATGTAGCATGAAAATACAACAACACAAAAATACTATACTGTCATGAATATACATCTGAACAGTAAGTAGAGTTAGAGAAGATATTGTCTCTCCACCAAGTGGAATGCTACATCTGCTGGCGAGTAGAACAATAAACAAAAAACTCCATAGGAATGGACTGTGGTCCTTTGCCGACTTACAAACCCATCCATAGGCAAACAAAAGGTGTGGCATATATATGCAATCCTGCCTGTAGTGGATCTCATACTACATCTACTAATTACACAAATATATCCAATCCTTTGAGCTAATTCAACTACGAAATGAATAACCTAAGATTACCCTCTCTTAAACTATATGTAACTTTACCAATCTATACAGCCATTCACGCCCGACTTAAATTTAACATTTATTATGTTTGCACAGATAAATTTTATACAATTTGTTTTATAATGTCGAGTATAGATCAGCTGCATAGATTCCATGGTTAAAACGTTCCAGAATGAACATAATCGATCAAAATACAAAGTCATCGATAACGTCAATTGCAAAGGGAATACAAGAAGCCCAGTAGCATTCAACATAAGATGCTGCAATGACACCAATGACCTATATATTCCAATTGAATATGAAACAGCAACACAATTAACCATTAACGAATCCATGCAATGTCTATACCCAACTTTAAATTTCATGCATTTAAATAATTTATACGATAAGTATTAATACAAATAAAAAATAATAAAATGGAAATGATTTTTTTTTCAAAAGCAAAACATATAAAATTAAACATTATCAATTGATTTTAAACTTAAAAGTCAGATTGAAGTTCATAAGCTTGAACGAAAGTTCTTAATTAATTTTAAATTTTAGAGTTCATGTCAATAGCTTATAGTAGAAGAATCACTGCTCTTGATGTAAATTTCCATGGAGTCTTTATTTAAAAACCCGGTCAGATGTTCCGGAGGTAGCATTAACTGGTTCATTTCGCTATCACAGTCAGTTCATTTTTAAAATAGAGAGAGAGAGTGTGATATGTGCATCCTATCATGACCCTCAAAAACAAGCCGGAAAAACTGTCAGGAAAATGTATTTCTCCTTTTATAGTATCCACACAGATTCAACCAACAAAATGTCACTAATCCATCCTTTTCATTCAGGTCCGGTCTGAGGCTTGGTGCTTCCATTGGTCAAACTATTTTCTCTTTATTCTTTTATCTGTTTTTCATCTGACTTTTTAATTACACAGCTTTTGGATAATTAATAAACAATCATTTCCATTTACAGATTACAGGAATTAATTAATACCTGTTTTTATTTTAACTTACGTTATTTCTTTATTAAAATATTTTTATATTTAAATCTTGTATTTTTTTATTAAAAAAATATGTTCAAATACCCTTTTTTTTATTTATAAAAAAAAATATTTTTAAAGTTTAGCATCAGTGCGAATATATATGTTTAGCAAACATTTTAATTTTAACGTTTAGTTTTTTTTTTCTTTTTAATACATTCATTTTTATTTGTGAACTTTTAAGATTTTATTTTAAATTAATGTAACGGCATATTTATATACTGTTACAATATATATATATATATTGGAATCAACAATTAAATAAATATTTTTGTGGTCAAAACTGTGCAATGCCATAGCATCATACTACAGTCAAACAAATAGAACATTTTATAGTAAATTGATTCAAATTATTCAAAATATATTAAATAATGTCTTATTATTTATTTTATGAATAAAATTATTGTTTATCATTGAACTTGAGTTAATAGACTTATGTAATTTGTTAGGTATATAACAGCAATACTAATTTAATGTTTCTATGTAAATTTTTGATTAACATAATAATAGAGATTTTATTACTTTATTAGAATTCAGTAACCAGCCAAGGTGACCCTAATGTTTTCATGAACACCAATTGATATTATTCAAACATAAAATCTAGTCAATAAATTACTGATCAAACTTTATATATAATTATCAAACTTAAGTTATTTTATTTATTCTTTAATACTATTGTAAATTTTATTACTTAATAATAAAATGGTTATTTTATGAATGAATCCCAATATAAAATGTTAATTAATATATCTATTATAAATTTTCAAATGGATTATTTTAAATTATGTATTACAATTTGGCAGCCAATTAGTTAATCATATATCTATTAAATAAATGATATTAATGGAGTAAAGCCTAAATAAAATTGTTGCTTAAATTTATATTGTCACAGATTTTATTTGCTCAATTTGTGCATCTCTATTAATTTCAGCTAACCCATTTATATTGTTACAGATTTAGTGTTGTATATTGTATACTGTTACAGATTTTAGCTTTATCTAATTCATAAAGTATTTAAAGGTTGTTAATTTTTCCATTACAGATTTTGGTTTCTAAAGTGTGGGCATGTAGACTAAAGCCATCTTCTATTCTTGTCCATTTTATACCATTATAATATATATATATATATATATATATATATATATAGATATTTCTGTCATAAGTTAAAACATATGTATATATGATAAACAAGTTATAAATTTCGTAAGTTGCTCTTAGCTTGCATTTTATGATGACTAGATGGAGCTTTACCAATAGCTCCTAACAAGCTTTTGTTTACATAAATGCTGAGAGAGATGGAATTCAATATCTCTTTTGTTGTCTCCAACCTTTAGACCATGGTTTTGAGCTAGTTGGCTCACATCAGTAAAGAGTAGGAAGACCAGAAACTAGTTTCTGTCCTTCCTACCCTTTACTGACATGATCTAACTAGCTCGAAACCATGGTCTAAAGGTTGGAGACAATGAAAGAGATATTGAATTCTATCTCTCTCAGCATTTATGTAAACAAAAGCTTGTTAGGAGCTATTGGGAAAGCTCCATCTAGTGATCATATATATATATATGATGTAATGCTAGCAAGAGATATATGTATAAAACATATATATAACTCACATTAAATATTTTTTCATTTAAAAATAAATGATTAAATTATTAATAGAAATGAAAATAGAAAGAAAAGTAATATGTTTAGAGTAGCTATATTTAGAGTAGTTTTGTTTAAAACATAGTTTTGTAAAAATAAAAATTAAAGAAAAGATTGCATATATTTTTCTTTTAAAACAGAATAAATCTATTGTGATTGGGTGGGGGAGAAATGTAAAATAGAATTGGAAAAAGATTAAATTTTTTTTTCCTCCCTCTTTTTAAAGAAAACTTTTATAAAATAAAATGAAGTAAATATGTAAAGTTAGAATAAAATTAGTCTGTCAAAATAAATGTTAGTAATATTTTCAAAAATGTAATTAGTTTATAAGATTTCTGATTGATAATATTGAAATTGTGTTAATTATAAAACTATGTAAACTATCGATGAGATAGATTAATCTAAGCAAAAGATTAGATTAAAGCAAATGTAAAAATAATGAAGAAACAAACAGACTTAAGTTACAATCAAAATTAAAAAGAATAAAAAAATAAAACAATGGGAAAGAAAAAAGTGTAAAAGTTACATCTTGGTTATTGCTCTTTAGTCAGGCTACAATGTGCTAGATCATTCCATTCTTCAATCTGTAATTCAGTTCAGTGTGAGCTCAGTCAGAGTCCAGTTTGAGTACAGTTCAAGTTTGGATTATTATTATTCAGTTGTACAGAATGCAGACTCAAAGTTTATTGTTAAGAATCCAAACAACCAGAGATCACAGATATTCAGAAATTTTAGTGCAGTAGTAAACCAGTCATTACTGCTGCAATCAACATTAATGGAGAAGCCACATAAGCATAATGTCCCAAGCCCTCAGTCATCAACTATCTCACCTGAATCAATATCTGGAATCAATGCTGACCTTGTGAAGAATCTGCCATATCAACAGAAACCTGGAAGGAAAGCCATGAAGCCATCGATGGAGAATCAAAAATCCAACTGGTTGGAAACTGACAATGAAAACCTAGATAGAGAACCATTTAAATATATACACAGCATATATTTATTTTAAATGAATTTTAATTAAAAAAGGACTGTCATAATTTTAGCCTGAAAGTAATCATTTATATTTTTATATAAATGTTATATTGTATTATTTTATATTATATTAAATATGTGTGTAAATGAATATTAATGTTTGTTTAAAATTATTTGGCTATTCTCTCTCTCTCTCTCTTTTCACTGTGTTACCAGTAATTTAAGTGAATAGTTATTTTTATGTATTAAGTTAAGTGTTCACTCTGATACAAGCTAGCCATGGGATATGTCAAGCACTTTATGGGCCTGTCATCTGAATCATTCTGACTATATAACCTATGGTTATCTGGCACATAAGGTTGATCCTCAAAACAAATAAAATGCATTGGATGGCAGGGTTTGATTCCAGCAGTCAAGGTGGGTCAAGGTCTGGAAACATTGTCAAGTTATGCTTTGATAGCTCGATCTGACTGTGGGTATCATTGATGGCTATGCTATCAATGTTATTCTCATCTCTGCCTGAAGGGGCAGTCCATTCCCATAGTATTAAAGTAAATGGTAAACTTATTAAAGTTTAGATTACAAAAATTATTATAAAAGCCTAAATAAACCTATATAAACAATGTGTATTCAGAGGGACCTGGTTCAATATATATATGTATTGCTAGAAGAGATGATAATAGATGGGCAATTGAAATTTTAAACTGGATTCCAAGAGATTGTAAAAGACCCAGAAAGAGACAATATGTGAGATGGATGGATGAAATAAGAAAGTGTGCAGGGGTGATGTGGAGAAGAGAAGCTAAAGATTGGAGAAGATGGATTAAATTTGGAGAGACCTTCATCCTGCAGTGGATTGATAATGGTTGATGATATATATATATCAAAATTATCTCAAATTCACAAAACAACCAGACTAGCCAAAACGTATAAACTCTAAAACACAACTACTTGAAAATTCTGCTTGTAACAGTGAAACCATTGGTAATGTTTTAGAATTTATATTTTTTGGCTAACTTGGTTGAGTTGTGAATTTGGGGTAATTTTGATTATTTTATTGACTAGTTTAACTTTAGGTTTTTAATATATATATATATATATATTAAAAACCTATGTGTTTCTAATCATTACATATATATATATATATATATATATATATATATATATTGTAATGATTAGAAACACATAGTCAGCTTAAGCAATCCTAGGTATCAAGCAATGACCATTAACAGACATGTCCATATATAACATTGATATGAGCATTACAACAAACAGTATAAATGTGAACCTCATTATCTATGTTCCCAGGACTATTCCAACATAACCAACACATCTTATGTTAGTATACATGCCCTTTTTTATATCCTGCTAGGTCAAAAAGATAGAAGAAATTTTTAATTAAAACTACATTAAATAATTGTGGCAAACAAGATACAAAATGTGAGAGGTATTGTATATAGATTTATTAGTAATGATAATAAAGAAAAACTAAAGCAAAGTAAAATTTATATGTCCAGATTTAAACCCAAGATCATTTGTGTTTCTTACCAGTTAGAATGAAATTAATTAGTGACTAAGCAGGTTAATTATTGCTAACATTTATACAATAGGGAGACTATAGGTGTTATATGTTTTAATAATCTCTGGGTTCACATTCTACAGTAATTTAACAATTAATGAATAATTAAGCAGGGTTATGATGAGAGTATGTACTTAACTATATAAAATTTACAATCATGAATAGATGATCACCATATAATCAAAATTATAACAGACTGCATACTTGGAATCTCAGGCTTGAAAATACATTAAAATATACTTTTTGAAGTGCTAGATTATGAACAACAAAGTAGTGTATCTGATGATGAAACAGAGATGAGGTGTGCCTGCCATGGCAAGACTGTAACCAAAAAGACAATCAGATTAGATGGTCATACACAGCAGAAATGAAGGTCTGCTCCTACAACCAGTAATGAACTGATTACTACCAAGTAGAAATTAGTGTCTGCATTGATAATAATACAGATTATGGCCAAGTTCCTCCAAGTATGAAAATATGAGATGTGCCCACCTATAGCATGATCATGCTTAGGAATACCCAGCAAATCCATTTTCATAAAACAGGAATGAACATCTGTTTGAAGAACAAAACCTGCAAAGTAATGAAATATATTTATAAATCATCTAGCAATGTAAAATTAATTAAAATGAGGAGTGATAAATAACTCTTAACTACGAAAGCCTGAAATAAAAGATAAACAAAGCTAAGAGAGAGTGGCCACATTGTAAATTTAAACAAATAGTCATATATTACTTTATTGGATGAACTGAGGTTTAATACAATTTAAAGAATTAAAAGATTTCAATAACCCTTCATTACACTAGAAGAAATATATTGCAAGATAGCTAAAGAGGTCTATGATTTACATGTATAATTATAATGAGATGTTTATGAAAATTCACATTAACATATCTCAGCTAACATAAATCAAATGGACATATATTTGTCTCTTCAAATAAATGAAAATTAATCGCAGTTTTAACATTATTTCAAACCTAATTCAACTTCTTTTATAATTGTTTATAAAATCCCTGGTTTTTTAATTACAAAAGTAAAATCTAATTGAAATGCATGGTGAGTTCATATTTTTTAGAAAACAAAATCTTTTAAGGCAAGGGAAAAGGCTTAAAAAATCTTTGAGCTTTTAAATATAATTACCTAACTTTTAATGGAGAAAAGAAAGTCAATTATCTAAATTAAAAAAAATAAAATGTGTTTACAAAAATTAGGCCTCCATCATTTCATTTTTAGAATAAATCTAGCATATATGTAAACTTTGAGAATGACCACATCTAGCCATCTATTTAATCAGTCTTAACAATATAGGTTAATTAAAGTAAAATAGTAAAGAAAAATACATAAAAAAATAATAAAAGCAAAAGAGAACATCAAATACATATGAATTGTTTTACTGGCCATAGAAATGCAGAGATCTCACATCTAGAGTTCAAATGTTTTTGTTTTACCTTCACAAAGGATTTGAAAATGCAGAAAGATATGAAGAGCAGCATGAGATATAATAATGATGCATAGTTCTCATGGTACAATTCACACTGACCAGGATGATCCTTTTCTTGGATATTAATAGTTGATTGAAGACAGGCTAGTTCTTTGGAAAGCATTTGACTGAAGGCGGCTTAATTTATTAGCTTGTGTTTTATTTCTGGAAGAATAGCACAGCAGTCAGCAGGGTAAATTTATGACAGCAATATAGGTACAGGTACAATTGTCAGCAAACTTTAGATGGACAACCCTTCACCACTTTTTGGGATCCCAATTCATGCTCTCCAGAGATGATGAGGAGAAGCAGACACAAATGTTCTACTCACTAGTTTAACATAGTATATTCTTAATAATATTGAAGAATTCTCTCAGAAGAACAAAGAATAAAAATCAGAGTAAGAAAGCATAATCTTTAACATTTTCTGAGGTATTTATATGACTTTAGATAAAAGGCATCTGGATTAATTTTAATTAAAATATATTTTTTCTGATAATTTTGATCAGTTTAATAACAATTTAATTTTGGATCTGTTTATTAATTAGTAGTTTTTGAAATTCCTAATGCTTTTTGAACACAGAATTTCTGGAAGTAATTAAACATACATTAACACTTTTTACTGCCAGATAAAATATTGAAAATCTTCCTATAAATATAAAATACAAAGAGATTAGTTTTTTTTACTTAAATAAGATTTAATTTACTAAGGCTGTAACCTTAGAAATAAGCGTCTGAAAAATATGAAGGTAGGGACCTCTATAGGTCTTAAAACACAAGCTTACGCTATGAAGAAAAGAGAGAATCCAAGAGAATCCTTCTTTACTTCAACCTACTTTTATATATAAATAGGTGAAGCTGAAGTGTTTTGATCTAAAAGTGTGAAGCTATTCAATACTTCACTAATTAAGTCCACAATTCTTATAATACATTAATACTCGTGAAATCTTACAATTTACTATGAGTCAATGAAAAGATCTTATAGTAAGAAATCTGTTATGATAATTTAAAGTTGTAATTATAAATTTTATTAAACGCCCATTATTATATTAAGTAATAATTTACTAAGGCTGTAACCTTAGAAATAAGCGTCTGAAAAATACGAAGGTAGGGACCTCTATAGGTCTTAAAACACAAGCTTACGCTATGAAGAAAAGAGAGAATCCAAGAGAATCCTTCTTTACTTCAACCTACTTTTATATATAATTACAACTTTAAATTATCGTAACAGATTTCTTACTATAAGATCTTTTCATTGACTCGTAGTAAATTGTAAGATTTCGCGAGTATTAATGTATTATAAGAATTGTGGACTTAATTAGTGAAGTATTGAATAGCTTCACACTCTTAGATCAAAACACTTCAGCTTCACCTATTTATATATAAAAGTAGGTTGAAGTAAAGAAGGATTCTCTTGGATTCTCTCTTTTCTTCATAGCGTAAGCTTGTGTTTTAAGACCTATAGAGGTCCCTACCTTCGTATTTTTCAGACGCTTATTTCTAAGGTTACAGCCTTAGTAAATTATTACTTAATATAATAATGGGCGTTTAATAAAATTTATAATTAAATAAGATTTCTATACTGAAACAGTCAATTTTAATTGCTTGCCTGTTTCACTTATTTTACACTTACACCTATACATGTGCCAGGTTTAAATTCTTTCAGAGTACCTACACAAACAACATTTATGTGTGTATAATCTCACATATATATGCAAGTGATAAGCCTGTAATTGGATGGCATATGTATATATTACAGATATATATTTGTTTTAAAAGTCGCATAGTTAAAAAAAGCAATTTAATTTGGAATGTTAATCTATTTTATCTTTATTTTGCTGGATTACGTATATATAGAGTATATTCCAGATACTGGGATTTTACATACATGGTGGCAGAATTAGTTTTATACTGATTATAAATTCAATTTTTAGTTAAATTGTAAACATTTTGAATTAGACTACCGTGAGTTTCTTGATCTGGCATCAGTCTGGTTTAATAGCCTTAAAATTGACAATAGCATTTCTGAGAATTAACATTCTTTTGAAATTAGCTCCATCATAAAATACAAAACAATACAAACTGAGATTTAAATAGTGACATCAGGTTAAGGTTAAATTTTAAGTATTAAATGATTTAGATTTCAGGGGATTTTCCAGCTGCGTAAAAACTGAAAAACAGGCAGATGTTCAGCAGTAAAATTGTATAAATAGTACAATGTTTGTAGGCAACAGAGATATATAGATCCTATATTGTTTGTAAAGAGTTCCAAGCTGAACCTAAGCCCAATTTATCTTTAACATGGCAGGGTAAAAAGGCATAAACTCACCACATCTCTTGCAGGATGTGGTAAACAAGGGTCCCAATTTAACCTGTGGTTGCAGTTAATCAACACCACTGAAATGGACTAAATTACAGCATATCCATCAGCCTACTATTTTAAAAGGATATCTATGAAAACCTAACCACCCATCAAGAAGAATAGTGCCAACATCATCCAGGTGCCGGAAGCTGCAAAAAATCAAACTGGTAACTAACTTTTCTACTTACTTCAGAGCTCTGTGTATAAACTGTTAATTTTGCAATATCTACCTAAGTTAGCTATATAGTAAACATTTAAAATCTGCTTTCCTTAAGTTTTGTAACTAAACCTGATAAAATCTTAAATGAATATAAAATATAATCTTGTCTGAAATTAAAACTTGTACTTTGAAAACTCATTCTTTTAAAATGTAAAATATTCTAATAATCTAATTTAAGCTATTACTACTGTCTTTTATGCTTGTTTATTCTTTTTTAATTTACTTTTATGATTTTATCATTATATGTACTTTAATATGCCAAATAGCTTGAATTTATATATATAAATTTAGTCTATTTTTCAAGAAGATATTTTCATATTTTCATTTTAATAAATATTAAATATTTCAATTATTATTAACTCACTGTTTCACGATCTTATTATTATTTATACTGATTAATTTTATGTATTAATATTATAGTAATCAGTTACATCCTAAATAAAGTTGTAGTTTGTTACAGGACCTAGCCACAGGGATATTATTAAGCATATTTATAATGTTTATCAGTAATTGCCCTTCAAATATGCTTTCTCCTCCCTAGATTAATATATATTAGAGATACAGGTTTGGTGTCTTAATATGGGTTACTAATTAAATTAGTCCCTAAGTAGTATGTTTGAGATACTAGTCTTGAGAACTGGGTTTTATAGATATGCAAATAAATGCTATCAATTATAATTAAGGCATGTTAAGTCAATTAAATGCATTTACGTTTATAAATGTATAGGTTGTGACTGTGTCATTACAAAGTGCCTATAGTACACTAACTGCTTGCTGCATGTTTTCTTATGAGTACTGGAAGAGGTCACCCTCATACTGCTACTTTGGGTAAAGCAAACTATTTTAGAACTGGAACACAAGGGTCCAGATTGTTATGAAAGCTTATCCGACTACCTGAACTATTAATGTTTTATTTGTAGCAAGTCATTTGGTCTTAGGGCACTGAGCATTCGATGCTGAAGCCTGTGTATAATGACCCACTCACACCTTTATCTTTATTAATATTTTAATGTGCCATAGTGAATGTCAATAGGCCTAGCATAAACCAATTTTCTCTCCCTTATATTAAATGATTATTCATTGCTCAGCTGAGCTGTAATTTACATTATCATGCTAACCTTTATATATTTGAGCCTGATTATGTGCTCAACTCTTAATGTACTCTATATAGACAAACATCACAGAAGTACAGTATGTTTAGTTATATAGCTTTGGCTAATATGTTCTGTGTGATTTGGCAGACTGAAAACTAGCTAGGATTTGATATATTAAGTAGGCATAAACATGATCACTGCATATTATTGTATTAAAAATTATAATGAGAGAGTATATAGTTTCTAATCTCATTAACTATGTGACACCTGTGAGCGTAATATCTCATGTATCAATTATATAAATGTGTGTTTTATTTATGATTTCTTCATTTTATTTATTAAATTATTATTTAAAATATAACCGTTTCTATTTCTTTATTGCTTATAGTCAATTCATATTCAACTCCATATTAATTTATGTGTACATCATTATATGTATGAATACGTCTCTAGTAGACTTAGTGATTAACTATTAATATATTGTTAGTTTACTTAGCCATGTGTGTGCATTGATGTTAATTTATTCATTTATTCCATGAGTCTCTTGCCTCACCCTTTACTACAGCTGGCCCATGATTAAATTGAACTCATGTGTAACTTAGGAAATATCATTCATAGGGTGTTAAGTTATGGAGAAGGTGAAGCAGGTTGAATGTTGGTCAAATCCTGGATCTTCCCATCTAGATAAGATCAGCTTTAGTGTGTCATACCTATACTCTATATTTTGTTGCATGGATGTACAAATCTTACCGGTACAATACCAATTACAAGAGTATTTATGTTCTATAATTAATCTACTTTTAATAAATTTTAATGAATAAAGAATGTTTTAAATAAAATTTTTAATAAATAAATTTTCTATAAAACTAAAATTATTTAATTATAATTCAAAGTAACAAGTTAAAAAGTTTATTTATAAGTTGGCATGAAGCATAATATATGTGTGGATATATAGGTTCAATATATATATATATCATATTTAGTATGTGTAAATAATATATGTGTATATAAATAAACAAAAATATGAAATATTCTTTTAAGTAAAAAGTCTTTGACATTTTTGTTTTTAATTGTACATTTTTATTTCTATTTTACAAAACAATATTGTTTAAATGAACTTTACTTAATACTATAATTTTACTTTAAGTGAATTTTACACTTACAATATATGTATATATATATCACTAGATATTTCTCCAGTAAGTTAATATGGATAATTTTTGTGTATATATTATATTTATTACATTTACATATATATATATATATATATATATATATATATTGTACCACTACTGAATATTGCTACATGTAAAATTGTTTTTCACAATTATTAAAATAAAATCTTATTTTTAAATAATGAGAAGATTTTGAAATTAAAATATCTCATTTGAAAAAAAAGAAGAAATGTATAAAAGTTTAAAGAGTTTTTATTATTAGTTTAAAACAGTTGGGGAGAAAAAAATTAACTTGGCAAAAAATAAACTTTAGAATAAATTAAGAAAGTGGCATTTAGAAAGTTAGTTTTATTTAAAAAAATGCAGTTAGCCTGATGGGGAATGTAACTGAGAAAATTAAAAATATTAAAAAAAAAATTTAAAAACTAAAAAACTCTCTTTTCATTTATTTGAAATAAAATAAATATGTGTGTGCAAAATAATGTTAATTTTAAACAAAAAGAAAATAATAAAATGTGTGCATGTTGAAAAAATAAAATATGAAAGTGAAATATTAAAACAAATGAAAGCATATAATTAAATTTTGAAACTCAAGAATTGCCTACACTGATAAGCTATATAAAAATGGGATTAGCAATGGCTACTAATTAAAATCCATAAACAGGATTATTAAATACATCTTAAGAATTTAATCAAAGCAGGGGACGAATTTAAAAACTAATTAAAAAGGATAACAAGGGCATCTTATAAATAGGGCCAAAAATTTTGTCAGGCAGTCATTCACGTATCTCAAGTCAATCACCTATTAGACTTTTTTAATGAATGCAATGCAGTGCTAATATTCAGAGCATGTAATGAACTTGAACTTCCATCCACAAAAACATCAGCAGTCTGCCCATCTAATAATTTGAAGCCCCCAGGAATGTCTAACTACCTAAATAGAAGTAGCCCAGAACTGCAACAAAAGCCTAAAATCCAACCAGTTGGTAAAACACACACAGCAGTAAAAAGCAGGGAGAAGCTACCACATTAAAAAATCCTATAGGTAATAACATTTTCTTATTCCAATTCCTGATATTAATTAAGGTAGCCATTGCAATCTTTGAGTATTCACAGAATCAGTATAATAAATGAACTCTATAGCCAGCATAAAATGAACTATTGGTGTGCAGGTTTAGTGTAATAAACAGATGTTGGTAGAACTTTCCTAAACATTCAAATAGCTTATGATAAAATATATGTGCATGTTTTAATGCTTGGTATTCATTTATACTTTATGTTTATATTACATTACTATTGTATGTTTTATAATAATGTGTGTGCCCAAGATATAAAATCATTGTTCATATTAATTAAAAAAAATATAGAATTAATTTAAAAATTATATTAAACATTTTATTTAAAATAAATTATTTTAGAAATTAGTAATTTTTGGTCAATTTTCTTAATTATACTACAAAAAACAATTTAGCAAAGAAGTTAGAACAGCAATTTATTACATTCTTTTGATTGAACTTGTTGGGATTTCTTAGGTGCAGAATTAATTGTCATCATTCATAGTATGTTAACTACTCTGGTAGTTAGCTAGAGCCTGAAGTTTATTTCAAAACAAAAAGGTACTTTGAATTACTGGTGTTTAATTTAGCAGTTGAGAAAATCTGTGGCCTGGAATTGTAGTCATAGTTATGTATAATATAGCTTGGCTTGGTCATAGGTATCCTCTGGGTATTATGCTTCTCTGCCCAAGGGACCAGTGTGGTGCAATAATTACATTGCAGTTGGAGTAGATCAAATTTATAATAAATCATTTTATAAGTGTCATATTTTCTATAAAAGAAGTCTTACAATTTTGCTTTTCACAATTTCTCCTCCTATTAAAGAGTAAAATTTTATGCTAGATTTTGGTTTTCTATTCATTCTACTACCCCACCCAATTCATTTGGCACCCAGCATGGGGCAGAACCATCATAAATGACATTGAGTTAAATATTTTTTGTTTAAAAATAAAAATTTAAAGAAATGCTAAATTGTGTAATTGTAATTAAAAAAAGTGGTATAATTTAAAGTAAGGAATTGACTAAAACAATTTTTTTCTTCTAAATGAAAAGAGAGAAAGTAAAGACATTTATATGTTTTGGGTAGAGTTAGGGCATTGAGGGTGGGTAGAGAAAAAAGAACAAGGCATTGGAGTCAGTCATATGCTTAGTTTTAAGAGAATAAATTATTAGTAATAATACTTTGTGATTTGTTGAATGCAAAGAGATATAAATAGATATTGTGTTTAATTTTATTTGTGGTTAAAAAAAATACAGCATAACCATGGATAAAGAAATGGAGCCAGAAGAAAGCCAAATATTCTTTAAAAATCTCCAAGTAGTGAAAAAAAGAAAACGAAGAGAGTGAGATATAAATGATGATTAAAATGATGGTAAAGATGATGAAAGAAATGCAAGAGTTCAAAGAAGAAGTGATGGAAGAAATTAGGGAATTCAGAGCAAAAGTGAGAGAAATGAGGGGTGAAATAATGGGGAATGTAGAGAGCAATCATATAGCTATAGAAGCCATAGAGATAGATTTGACTAAAGAAAGTCAGGAAATAGAAAAGGAAGTTGAGGTGATAAAAGACATGAAAATTGAATTAGAATCAAATAGCGTTCAAACAGATAAAGTGGAAACAAATATAGAAATAGATAGTTTGGATACAGATAGGTGGGATAGAGAAATTAGAGAAAGCAGATCAACATATAAAAGAAAGTTATAAATTAAATATAAAAAAATTTCTACCGGAGCAGTATAATTCAAAGCAGAAATAGAAATCATTTACAGTGTGATATTATGTAGCACAGTTGAAAACACCATAGATGAAGGATTTTCTCTCTTCTATAGTATTACTAAGGCAGTTAACAATAAAATAGGACAGTTTGAAGAACTTAAATTTTGTTAGGCATAAAGGTTTTCTGATTTACAAGGCAAAAAATAGAACAGAATGGGAAAGAGACAAGGCACAAATCATAAGAAAGGGATAGACAAAAGGGGAAAAGTAATTTATATTAAGGAGTTAGTAGGCAGAAAGAAAGAACTGCCAGACTGAGTTTAGTAGTTAGTAAATGGATGGAATTTTAAAGTAAAGGAAAGAAACAAAGGACTGGAAATGGATAATGAGTTGAATATAATTATTTTGATGTAGATGATAAACATGAATCAGAGATTTTATTATTTAAAACTAAAATAATAAATTTAAAAGAAAAATGATGAATTGTTTTTATAAAATAATAATAATGGAGGCATCACAAAAAAAAAATTTCTGGCACGTGCATATTAATAAGGAAATATGTTTGTAATTAAATGGGTCAAATTAATGATTTAAAGAAATGTTAATAGGAATAAGTAAGTGAATAAAATAATGGAAATACATATAATAAAACCAGGTTAAGTAAATAAATAAAATATCTGTAGAAAAATAATAAAGGATGGAGCGCAATAAAATAAAAGTTTTTTTGAATACACGTAGGGTAATAAAAGAAAGTTAAATAAAATAATATTCGTAAAGGTTAATAAATAATATAAATAAATCTAAGTTTAAGTTAAGAATGATAGAAATTAGTATTGAAAGAAAGCAGGGTAGAAGCATAGAATTGAGTTTTAGGGAAGAAGTAAAAGTGTAAGGCTGTTGGCTGGATGAAAATAGTACCCATAATGGACTAGCAGGGAAAAATATTTTCAGAGTGAAGATACTCAGAAAGTTCTGGACCCATCCATTATTATTATATAAAAATGTGCACTGGGAACAAGCAGAGTAAGCCATGGATCACTTCTTTGTGGGAGAGTCCCCATATCTCATGCATCATTTCCAAAGCGTAAGTCGAATTGGAGAGTAGATGAATCCTGCCATTCACAGCAATCTTTTTCTTTTTCCAAGGTCTGTAGGAAAAACCAACATGTGAAGTTTCATTTCACATACATATAAGTCAGTATAAGCCAGCAATCTCTGCATCTGCCTCATCTTAAAATCCCTGTCTCACAAAAAATATTGTTGTCCTTGTGGTCATCATTCAGTACAAGATCATTGTAAGTAATGTTGTGAGCCTAGATATAAGAAAAGCATAGTCAAAAAAAATTGCCCTCAGCATGTATGGTTCCAGATATAAAGAAAGAAACATAAAAAAAATTAATGTAAATAATTCAGATTTAATAAAACAGTTATCAGAGATAAAATGGTCAAAATGATGCATTTTACTCTTGTTGGGGAGCGGTGTAATGTACCACTAATGAATAGCACTACATATAAAATTGTTGTTCACAATTATTAAAATAAAATTTTATTTTTAAATAATGAAAAGATTTTGAAATTAAAATATCTCATTTGAAAAAAATGAAGAAATCTATAAAAGTTTAAAGAGTTTTTATTATTAGTTTAAAACAGTTTGCTAAAAGTCAGTAATAAAGTTTTACAACTTAATTAATAGAGAGGGGAGAAAATTTAACTTGGGAAAAAATAAACTTTAGAATAAATTTAAAAAGTGGCATTTAGAAAGTTAGTTTTATTTTAAAAAATGCAGTTAGCCTGAGAAGGAATGTAACTGAGAAAATTTAAAATATTAAAGAAAAAAAAGGAAATTTTAAAACAAAAAACTCTCTTTCCATTTATTTGAAATAAAATAAATATATATGTGCTTAAATAATGTTAATTTTAAACATAAAGAAAATAATAAAATGTGTGCATGTTGAAAAAATTAAAATATGAAAGTGAAATATTAAAACAAATGAAAGCATATAATTAAATTTTTAAACTACAGGATTGCATATACTGATAAGCTACATAAAAATGGGATTGGCAATGGCTACTAATTAAAATCCATAAACAACAGGATTAATTAAATACATCTTAAGAATTTAATCAAAGTAGTGGATGAATTTAAAAACTAATTTAAAAGGATAACAAAAAGGTCATTATATAAATAGGGCTGAAAATTTCATCAGGCAGTCATTCATGTATCTCAAATCAATCACCTATTAGACTTTTTTTAATGAATGCGATGCAGTGTTAAGCAGTTCAGAGCATGTGATGAACTACATCTGCAAGAACATCAGCTGTCTGCCCAACAAATAATTTGAAGCCACTAGTAATGTCTAACTGACTAAATAAAAGTAGCCCAGGACTGCAACAGAAGCCTAAAATCCAACTGGTTGATAAAACACACATGCAGCAGTAAAGAACAAGGAGAAGCCACCACATTTAAAAATCTTATAGGTAATAACATTTTCTTATTCCAATTCCTGATATTATTTAAGGTAGCCATTGCAATCTTTGAGTATTCCCAGAGTCAGTATAATAAATGAACTCTATAGCCAGCACAAAATGAACTATTGATGTGCAGGTTTAGTGTAATGAACAGATTGGTAGAACTTTTATTAACATTAAAATCGCTTATGATAAAATATATGTGCATGTTTTAATGTTTGGTATTCATTTATGCTTTATGTTTATATTACATTACTATTGTATGTTTTATTATAATGTGTGTGCCCGAGATGTTATAAAATCATTGTTTATATTAATTAAAATTTAATAGAATTAGTTTACAAATTATATTAAACATTTTATTTAAAATAAATTATTTTAGAAATTAGTATTTTTTGGTCAATTTTCTTAATTATACTACTAAAAAACAATTTAGCAGAGAAGATAGAGCAGCAATTTATTATATTATTCTTTTGATTGAGCTAGTTGGGATTTCCTAGGGACTGAATTAGTTGCCATCATTTGTAGTATGTTAACTACTCTGCTAGTTAGCTGGCACCTAAAGTTTACTTCAAAACAAAAAAGTGCTTTGAATGACAGGTATTGAATTTAGCAGTCGAGGAGATCTGTGGCCTGGAAATTTAGTAGTAGTTATGTATCTTATATAGCTCGACTTGGTCATAGGTATCCTCTGGGTATTATGCTTCTCTGCCTAAGGGACCGATGTGGTGTAATAATTAAATTGCAGTTGGAGTAGATTGAATTTATAATAAATAATTTTATAATAGTCTCATATTTTCTATAAAAGAAGTCTTATAATTTTGCTTTTCACAATTTCTACTCCTATTAAATAGTAAAATTTTATGCTAGATTTTGGTTTTCTATTTATTCTACGACCCCACCCTGTTCAATATATATATATATATATATATATATATATATATATATATATATATATATATATATATATATATATATATATATATATATATATATATATATATAGTAAGTCATTTAGTTTTTTGTTGAAAATAGTTTGAAATGTTTTCTTTTTATTTGAAAATAATTTAAAAGAAAATGCATAAAAAACCTATATTATAAGCTAAGTTTCTTATTACTTAAATGAAGCTTACAATTGAAATCAAGAAAATTGTGAACATAAAAATAAAACTTTAAAGTAATATTTTAAAAGTTAATATCAAAACATTCAAACTGCAGCACCTGCCTTCTTGTTCATATCTAAAAAAAACCAAGTCATCTATCTAAAATAATGCGTCCTTTCATTTTTTATAAACTTTTTAAAAATGTACAAAATTTCAAGAAATTATATTAAACATAAATCTATTAAAGATCAATTTTAAAATGCCATTATAATTTTAAATTGAAAGCAAAAAAGATTTCTATACAACTAATTTTGTGAGCCTTACTTAAAACATTATAATGTTCTAAGAACATTTTTTAAATTTGTAATCAAAATGTTCAATGTTTTCTCAACTTCTGTTCCTACCTAAAAAATTAGTGTTCCAATGGATTTGCTGCTATTTTTTACTTATATACCAAGTTTGAAGCAATTATATTGGGTTTAAATTAATTATGTCTTGATATTAAAATTTGATTCTAATTTAAATAATAAAAATGATCCAAAAGTTTACTAATAAATATACCAATATACAAACATATTTTCTAATTTAAATAAACACTTTTAAAAATATTGTCATATTAAAATTTCATGGTAAATAGTTTTATTGTTTGCAATACTGCTGTTGATAACTCATGAATTACTATTTGATATATAAAAATAAATCAAAATCATGATCATTTGCAGAAAAATGTTATGCAAAAGACCACTGGATTTGGTCAACTTTTATGATTTTATTTTAAAAAAATTCCCCCATGATAAACCATGTTTTAAAATGGCTCATAAATTTTAACATTTGAATATGAAATTTGGTTAATTTATCTATTTTATTTACATAGACAAAGAAAGGAAGGAAAGTTTATAAAACAAATATATTTCAAATTAATTGAATTTTATTTGGACCATGGATTTAATTTCTCATTTGCCAATGGTACATGAAAATACTACCATTATATGCAAATTTCGTAATAAAAAGTTATATTTTCTGTAATAATGCTGTTGATAACTCACTTTTTTTTATTGTTTGCAATGCAAAATGCATCAAAATCCTAATTATTTGCAGAGAAATATTACATAAATATATAATCTAAAGGAATATCATTGTCATTTATGAACAGCTACTGAGGTTGATCAACTTTTAGGATTTCCTTTTAAGTAATTTTTTTATGTTATAAACTAAGGTTTCAAATGCCTTGAAAAATTTAATATGCACAGTGGTGCAAATGAAATTTTATTATTTTATCTATTATATAAAGAATGTTAAAATTTAAACTATTCAAATTAAAAGCATTTCATTTGGCAAACAATAATGTTTATAAAAATGTGTTTCAATAAATATTTTTAACTGCTGTCAATAATTCATATTGCTAATTCATAGGGTATATGAGCACAGACTTTCACATGACCCACCACTCACCACTCTATCTCATATCACTGATACACTTCAACACTTATATATTGAAAAGATAAATAATCACTAATATACATATTTCATGCTAAACCAGCAATCATCAGTTGATCCAGATTATCATCTCTACACATATATGCAATAAGTGCTCAGATATATATATATATTAAGATAGTCAATCCTCATATTTTAATGGACAGATTTCAATCCACTCCAACTCTTCAACTGTCCAGCCAATTGAAAATCTGATGATCGAACATTGAAAGGCCACCCTGAGGCTGAGATTCTTGTCACACCAATGTTGACCTAAAGTCAATCTGACCCCTCATTTACAGTACATAAGCCATTTAATACATATATAAGAGATGGGCAGACATTTCTATTATGTAATAACTAAAATACAGGCTTATTATATACCTGTATCAATATATGTAATGTATAGGGTATATGAGCACAGACTTTCATATGTCTCATCACTCTATTTCACATCACTGATACATTTGAACACATATATAAGGATTAGTTATCTGAGCACTTATTGCATATATGTGTAGAGATAATAATCTGGACCAACTGATGATTTCTGGTTTAGCATGAAATATATATCTTTTATTATTTATCTTTTCAACATATATGTGTCCAATGTATTATTGATATGAGATAGAGTTGTGAGTGGTGGGTCATATGAAAGTCTGTACTCATATACCCTACATATTACATATATTGATACATGTATATAATGAGCCTGTATTTCAGTTATTACATAATAGAGATGTCTACCCATCCCTTATATATGTATTAAATGGATTAGGTCCTATACATGAGGGGTCAGATTGACTTTAGATCAACCTTGGTGTGAAAAGGATCTTGGCCTCAGGGTGGCCTTTGAGTGTTCCATCATCAGATTTTCAATTGGATAGACAGTTGAAGAGTTGGAGTGTGGAGTGGATTGAAGTCTGTCCATTAAAATATGAGGATTGGCTATCCTAATATATATCTGAGCACTTATTGCATATATGTATAGAGATGATAATCTGGACCAGCTGATGATTGCTGGTTTAGCATGAAATATGTATATTGGTGATTATTTATCTTTTCAACATATATGTGTTCAAGTGTATCAGTGATATGAGATAGAGTGGTGAGTGGTGGGTCGTGTGAAAGTTTGTGCTCATATACCCTATACATTACATATAGTGATATAGGTATATAATAAGCCTGTATTTCAAGTATTACTAATTCATATAAATATTATTTAATTATATTTTAAATATCAACTATATTATATAGATTTGTGATCAACAATTATAATGAATACTAGATCTCTAAAGCAAATAATTTATTTTATGCGTTTATCATTTATCGTTGATGTATTATTATATATAAATATTGAAGTTGATGTGTTGCTTAAGATATTGTACCAATCTTGATGAACCTTGCACAATTCCTCCCCCCTCTTTTTTCCTTTTTGCTTTATGATACTTTATTGTTTTAAAAAGTGTAGGAATTTTTTACTAACTTTGAATTTATGAGGATAGCTATTATTATACATATTTGAAATATATATATATTTACATTATTTAAAATGGACACAAATGGTTCACTAGAGCAATGTACAATAAAAAAGTTAAAAAAATTAAAATTATAAAGTTAACAATGCACAGCATGAGGACTAGTGTCTTTTATATTTTTGTAATGAAATCGTTTAAAAGTATATTTGATTTTCAAATCAGTAATAACATTTACAAAGACAGTATTTATTTGATTCCAGCTTTACAGAAAATCATAATAACATTATGAAAGTATACATAATTATTTTTATAAAGTCAGGTTATTAGTGATTTTCATATTTTATTTCAAACTAAATATCATAAGAATTTTTATAATGTAAATGTCACCCCAAATAACGACAAAAGATCATATAATTTCATTAGCTTAATCATGCTTTTAGGAATAGTTTTCTTAACCACTAATTTAACAGTGAAAAATGAATTGATACTAAATTGTAGTTTTATGGAATATCTACATTTGCAACCCAGTTTCTCAATTTTGCTCTTATCTGTGAAAACTTAGGATCAAATCTGAGACTTACACAGCTAATAGGCACATTTAATTCATTTACAATAATCATGCTAATAGCAAGAAATTCAAAGAATACTAAGATTTTGAACTCAAGACAGTCACTTGGATTGATATATTAATCTGATACCAAATTAATAAGTATACACTTTAGGGAACTTAGTTTTATGTTAACTGTAGGCTTCTTCTACCATTTGGATTGGAAGGCTACTTTCAACAAAATATTCTTGGGAGTATATAGGTAAACTGAAAAAATATATATCCTTTTTTCAGTTTACCTATATATTCCCAAGAATATTTTGTTCTCCCTAGATTAGAGACATTGACAGTAAGTTTGAGAAAACATCAGAATCTAGATTGTAGTTCTATAAAACAGTAATGCATAACCTTTTACATTTGTGATTCCATTTCTTTGATGAAAATTTATCATGCCTAAATTATAAATTACAATTATGTAAGGATATTAAACAGGCAAAACTCTCCATACAGTAGTGCCACCCTGTGACAACCAGAGTAATCAATGGATGCCAGAAGGCTTGTGCATAAAATACCCATCTAGAGCCTACTCATCCAATATCCCCAAACTAGTTTTTGGCTTGTGGCCTTCATCAGTGAGAAGCCTTGGATCTAAAAGTACTGCACCTAGATCTTAGGATAACAGTTATGTGCTAGCATAACAGATAGTGATCATGTGATTTAGTGATGCAAAAATATTCATGATAAAGTGATGGTAGTTTTAATTAATATGCAAATGTATATTTTCTAATATTTTAGTACTAAGCATATAGTGAAATAAATCATAAACATTAAAAAAATTATGATACATACAAAAACAATGTATTTTAATGTGATTTTTTTTTTATTTTTTAAAATTAAATCCTTTACAAAAAAAAAACTTATTATCGAAAACTTAAAAAAATTTCTTAAAAATTTTGTGAGCCCTTACAATTTTTATATGACTCACTGAGTGCTCACAAACCATAAGTTGCATAACACCATTATTATATTCTCAAAAGAGTGTCTGAATTTTATTTTTATCAATGAAAGCAAAAGATATAAAACTGAAATCAATATTATTTATCTATGGATCATTTTTAATTCCGTTATACTATTTAAGGCAGTAGAATAAAAGTAAAAAAATTCTGGAATTTTCACTTGGTTTCAGATCAACATAACTTTATAAGTGAGTTGACTTGGGTTTAAAATTACAGGATTTCTTAACATTTTAGGCTATTAGTTTGAATAGTATAAAGATAATAAAAACGAGTCATAAGTTCATTAGTTTTTGTTTAGAAAATGATGAATATGAAAAAAGATGAGAATTAGATTAGGTCATATAATGTAAACATTAAATAATTATTATAAAACTCTTATTCTTAATAATCATGTTAAATATTATTCTTTCTCATTTTTTATATTATCTATAAACGAGACTAGATCTTACTGACAATATATAAATCGAATTGTAAACAGCAGCTGCATCTGTAATCAGTCTAACAATTGGAATTGAAATATTAGTTATTATTAAACAGATTTAAAAGCTCACAATTGTGAATTTGAATATTAGCTTTGAAAAAGAAAAGATTGATAGCACAGCCATGTTATTTGCATTAATCTTTTAAGGAATTGCTTCTAGATGAAAACAATAGACAGATTCAGATATATCAGACCCATATTTTTAAGATAATAATTATCTAAAAAAATAACAACAATTAACAAAGAAAATAAATATCTTTATACATCAACTTATCGCCTATGTATTTCGTAGAAGAAAAAAAAAAGTTTGTTTTTTTTTTAGCAAAAAGCAAAAGATGGACATAATAATACTTTTGTATATTTTTATATACAAATATGCTTAGCAGAATTTTTATTTACTATACGATAAAAAAATTCAGCAGTAAAATGTTACATGTTCACAATGCTTTCCAGAATACTATTTGCTAAAGAAGGTTTAACAGGATTATATGAGGATACAAGCGTAAACATTACTTTGAAAATCAATAAAGTTTGAATCGCTGCACTGAATAATGATTTGTTTTATTCGTCAGGTATTCTGAAAATATTTTTTTCAATAAAATTTCAGAATACAATCTTATAAAACAACTTATAAATAAATCCTTAAAAATGATAAATAATCATTACAAAAATGCGAAAATCACATTTCTTTTATACAATATGCTAGACAATATATGCAAGAAAGTTCAAAAATAATCATTTTATTACATGATAATAATTTATATATATATATGACATTATGACAACACAACCTTGGCATTAAACAAATTTCTTTCCATCATTAACATTCACTTTCGGTATCTGTTTTCTTTCTTAATTAATGTCAAATATTTAAATTGTTTCCTCATTTGTACCTTGCTTCCTGAAAAATGTCTAAGCACAATTAGATATTCGGTTTTTTTTTTAATTTTTAAAACTACACTCGAGTTTGCATCCTAGGACATGATATTGATAAGAATTAGTCTAATCACATATAACATTGAAGAATTATGTAAATCAAGTTAAAAAAGGTTTGGCATAATCTATGATATATTTCAACTTTCAATAATCTCCCAACTGGATCTCAGTACTTTTGTACCATATTTACAGGATAGTTCTACTGAACAGGAAATAACTGATACCAAATGGATAGTATGGTCTGTCCTTTGAAGAGTTTATTTGAATATATAATTAATCAAAGATTTCAGTTACTTCTTTAATTACATGTAGTCTAAGTTATTTATAATTTGCATATTCTCATATATATATATCAATAGAAACCAATGCATTATTGCATTGCCATTGATGTTAGTAATGTTCCCTTGGCATTAATTCATTCTTTTGCACTTACAATAGTATTCATTTTGCCAGTTTTGCATTCATTTGATGACAAATATTAGAAATAAAATTATATTGATTTCTTAATTAAGAAAAACACCACAAGATGCTACTGTTAAACAGATAAAATTTATTGCAAATAAAATGTCCTGTCCATAACATTACTGATTAATAGTCTTTTGTTCTTCCTGTTTACATAATTTATTTAGATATTTATAATTATTTTTGCAAAATGTGTGTTTAATATTTTTTATTTTAGAAAAATAATGTGATTAGATATAGATTTTATATGAAAATATTTACTTTTATAAAAAGTCTAGGCAAAAGAAATCCTTTATATATGTCTGCTTGCGAGAACTTTTGAGGGTATTCTCTTTTTTTTTTGTTACTTTCAAAAATGAAAATGTATATTTTCAATTATTTATTTACATATTTATGATTACTTTTGCAGAATGTTTGTAAATTATTTATTTATTCAGAAAAATAATATTATTAAATTGACAATTTATTTGAAAATATTTACTTTTCTAAAATAAAACAAGTAAAAAAAACCCCAGTAAGCTACAACTGCAATTTGTAATTATATGGAAAAAAGTTTTATACTGACCATAACATATTAATTTTTGCTATTTTTTTAAGTTTTTTAAATTTTAAATATAATTTTGTTAGTTTTAAGTGATCTGATCAATAATTTATTCAGGTTTTACAAATCTAGTTAAAATAATTCTGATTTTTTTTTTTTTACATTAGTATTTTGTGAGCAATGTGATAACTATCCAATAAGAAAAAAGTGATTGCTTTTTATAAATCTTATTAAGTATTTTAGTTTACTTTTTTTATATTTCCATAGTTAAAAATATTTTTATGAATAATTTTCATGTGTAAACATGTAATTTATAACAAATAATTCCAATTTTCTGAAAATACAATTAAGAATAAAATTAAGTTTGATGAAATTAAAAACTGGCAATTTATTTCAACCTGCCACTAGGACTATCAAAAGATATTGAATGAGTAATGATAATTTTAATATATATTTAGAAAAAAAAAACATTAAAAATACCAAATACACACACATATATATAATTAATGGAATCTTTTAGAAACATTTGTCAACTTTTTAATGAAACAATTTTAAAGATAATGTGGTTAGATACCACTAATAGTTAATAAAAGAATAATTAATTATATAATCAAGAAATATAAAGGGACTATGTTACAACAGAGTTATTTTATTAATCAAGTATACTATCAACATGTGTAAAAAAGTACTTGAGATAAAAGTATAAACACTGTTATGAAGTTTTTATATTATAAACAAATACATATATATATATTATTACCAATATTCTCTTAAATAAGTTATGATTTCATACTATTATTTTCAGAAGATTATGTGAAGTAAAAACAAAATAGCTAAATAATTGATGTTTCAATACAATAACAAATATTTTCCTCAGAACATTTTCTTTCTCACTTAGTAAGAATTTCATTGTGGAAATGAAATGATATTAACAGAATATAAAGAGAAGATAAAACTTTTCTGATTCTTCATACTTATAAAACTATATATCTGTATTTAAATTCATTCAATACTTCAGTTAGAAATAAAATAAGTCATTTCTTTATTTGTAACATCAGGATAAAAAAGCCATTGTGATTACTATAGCAAATTGTTTAGCTTAAAAGCTGTCAATATTAATTAAATGATAATTATTTGGTAATACATCTGCTAACACATTCTTTTAGTCATTGCATATAAATAATTTTGTTTATTCTTGTTTACATATATATGTTAAAATAAATAAAATCATATAATAAACATAAATATAATAATTAGTAATATAGGAAATTTGAACACAGACTTTCAAGCTCCTTCAGCCTTCCACTTTATCTCATATGATTGATACACATGGCCACACACATGTGAAAATGATAAATAATTTTCAATATACATATTTCATATTGAAACAGTACTCATCAATAATTTTTAATATACATATTTCAGACTGAACCAGTATTCATCAGTTGGTCCAGATTATATCCCACACATGTATATAATCATTGCTTGGTTTATATTAAAACAGGAAATCTTTGCATTTTAATGGATATGCTTCAATCTACTCCATTTTCCAACTCTTGGCATGATATATTGTTAAGTACCAGAATGGCACTACTAACCACATAGGTTTAAGTCTATACAATTTGGCAATATCATTTCAGTTCCAGATCATAGCTTTTAGGATTTTTAAAACTCAATGATAGTGTTGCATTACTTAACTAACTTGATGAAATGCACAAATGAAAAGTAAACAAAGGCAGAACAGAAATGATAATAAGTTTATTTTAATATCAATGTGTAAGTGGTATTTACATCCTACCAAACCATTAGCATTACCACAATTATATTTAAAAAACAAGATATACAATGCACACACACACACATCAGATTATAAAGTAAATATCTATAGAACATTTAAAAAAATAGTATACTTGACAATTAACAATCTAGAGAAAAATAAAAAATATTTATACACATTTATAAATATAGTGAAAACTAAATAATTTATCTTATTTCAGTTCTTGTACTTAGTCTTTTTGTGTTTGAATCATGTTTTTTGTCAGAAAAAATATAGTTATTCATATAAGAAAACACAAGACCATTTAGAATATTTCTTGTGATGACTTTTATTTTACTTTATTTTATGGTGCTTTGACATATATTTCTCAATGAATTCTTTATTCACTATATTTTTTCCTATGCAGTCACACAAAGTTATCCATGTAGTTTTTCTTTTGTTTTAATAGAAATATGAATTCTGCAAAGTTTAATAAAATGATTCCTCCAATGATTAGTCCATGGTTAGCTGGTCACTCTACATCAATCTTTTTCTTATTTGGTATAGCATATTTAACTATGTGATATAAAGTGAGAATAATTGTTTTTTTTTTGTTAATGGTAGATTATTCAGCTAGACAATTCATCTTTTTTTTCCAGTGCCCTAGTGCAGTTGAATGATGAACTGCTTAAGTTTCTTAACCATATGTGCTTTAATATTTATTTTATTTCCATACAAATTCATTATGTTGATTTATGCACATTTTTAGTTGCAATTTTTAGTGCTTATATACACATTTTAATGGTTTTCACAGTAAAATATATGAATCAATGCTTGGATTCTCGCTAAACTGTAGATTAGACTGCCAATGAGTTTATGACAGCCCTTTTATGTGTTACAGACTTAATTGCTTTCATTCAATATCTATAATGTGTTCATCAATAAATAGGTTAGATAAAAAAAATCCATTTTAGGATTATTATTAAATATTGCTTTTTGATAACAACACATAGAAAAAAATTATGATGTTCCTCATGAAAGGAAACAGAGAAAGAGAAAATAATTTTTTTTATTATTATTTTACTATTATAAACCTATTCATTTTGAAATGTAGTATTTTTTTTATAATTTGTAAGTTAATTAACATTTCATTATGGATAACATTTATAATACTGTTTTTTTCCCTTAAACTTTTTTTTAAAACTATTTTTTACAATTAGTTAACAAGTTTTTTTGACAGAAATATTTATTTGAGAAAAAATGTAAATAAACCCATATGCACATCGCTGAAATAATGAGGTATTTAGTGAGGTTTCAGAATTAATTTGTTATTATTTAGTGTTATATCATTTAACTCTTTATTGACTGAGGGTTTCAAAATAATGAACAAAATATTCATTCTTAGTATATGACTTTTGTTATTAATTAGCCTTTTATTGTTTAGCTCTTTACTAACTGAGAGTTTCAATAATTAACATACTGTTAATTATTAGTTTTTATATTTAATATTCACCTTTAATATACAATGTAATTACACATAGTTACATTATATATATATATTATAACTTTAGAATGAATACAATATATAAATATATAGAGCACAATCATTAACGTAATTCAGAATCGAAGTCATTTTATTAAATCCAAATTATATTTAATAACAAACTATTATAAATAATAAACAAAATTTAAACTTAGTAATAATAAACTTTAAATAAATCTATGTTTGTATTTCTTATATTCTTAATAAATACTTACCAAATTTATATGTATAATGTGTAATACTAACTTCTCCAGAAAAATTATGGGCAAATATGTAATAAAATCAATCTTAAAATAAATGTTTATTCAAATATCTCAGAGTAATTCTAAATAATTATATGTGATAGCAAAGTTATTATTAATATGTGACCCAAATAAAAAAAATGAAAATAAAGACCAAGTTTAATTAATAAATAAATACTGATTTTTTTTTATGTAACATTTAAATAAGCATAATGCTTTTTACGTGTGAAAGTACCATTCCTATGTATAATATTTATCCACTATACATTTGATCGTTAATAAATAATAACATAGGTTATAGTAATAAGCATAAAATTGCTTAGTATTGAATAAAATTTAAATATATCAAGAATTTGTTTATTGGTGATTCAATTAACTTAATCTTAGTTTTGGTAAATATAATCTATTACCATTAAACCTAAAGATATTTCTATAAATATCATCCTCAGAAATGCTATTGCAACAATTCTATATTACATGTCAATTTATCAAGTGTCTGAACTACATATGTGCACATACTTTTTTATCTACTATAAGTAAAAGAAATACTTCATGTATACATACACATTCATAAAAAATAGTCACTATTTACAAAAATAATACATCTATTACATAAATATCAAAGCATATCATCTCATATTTTAATAAACATTATTAGTTATGGAGAGTTTTGCATTAAAAATACAGAGGCTATTATAAATAAATTAAATATGATAAAATTGAATAGAAACCAAAGTATATTTGTAATGGATATTGAAAAGATGTATCCTAGCATTCCAAAAACAAAAAGTATAGAAATATTAATACATAAATTATATATGCATATTAATGATATAGAGGTAATTAATATTATAGAAGAAGGTTTAATTTTAGTACATAATAGTTTGTATTTTAAATATAATAGTGAATATTGGAGTATACATAAGGAATGGGTAATGGGATGTGCAATTAGTGGATTAATGTCATCAATATTCATCAAAGAAATGGAAATGAAAATTGTTAATAGTAGAATAAAAAATCAAGATATAATACATTACTATAGATATGTTGATGATATATTAATAATTGGTAATAAAAGAGCTATAACAAAAACTTATAATGAACTTAATATTAGTAAAAATCAGTCATATTTCACATGACCTAAAATAATATGGATAATATAAAATTTACAATTGTTGAATTTGATGTTAAAATAAAGTATTTAGATATAGAGATAGAGATGGATGATAGTAATATAATTACATTAAAACACTTCATTAAAGAATATAAATTAAGGAAAATAATTTTTATGGATTCACAACAGGCATGGATACAAAAAATGATAGTTATTAAAAATTTTAAAAATAAAAATGATAAATATAACACAGATAGGAGGATAGCTACTTTGCAAAAAGAGAAAATTATAAAGTTATAACTAGTTATGGATATAACCCTAAAAGTATTAGAAATATATTCTTTAATTATAAACAAAATAATTTGGGTAGTAATAATAGTGAACCAAAATGGGTAAAACTTTCTTATGTTCCTAAAATTTATAATACATTATTACAAAATAAAAATTACATAGATAAAAATATTAAAATAGGATGCTCAAACAGTAAAAATCTTGATATATTGAGTAGGGAATTATAAAATAAAAGATAATATAAACTATAAAAAGGGTATAGTATATAAAATTACTTATGGGGTTTCCAGTATGGTTTATTATGGACATACAGCAAAACAATTAGAAGAAAGGGCTAAATAACATAATAATGTTATTAATAGAAGAGATGACATCCACATTATATGTTCACTATTTAAAATATGGACATAGAATAAATTATGTTAATAATATAAGTCCAATAAATTATATTAAAGAAATTAACAGAAGAGATATATGAAACTAATTATATTAATTATAACAGAAATAATTGTATGAACATTTATAAAATGTTGATTAATTTAACTAATAATTGGATAATGAAAAATGAATAGAGAGTTGTATAATATTTGTTATTATAAAAATATTTAAGTAATTATAGGCTTGTGTTAATTTTATATAGAGCTGTTAAATGTCACTATGTATGCAATATAGGTTATTTTTGTAATTAAGATATATTGAAAAGGGCAAAAAATTTAAAATTTGCCGAAAAGAGCTTTTATATGTTATTTTTATGTGTTATGATTATATGACTATATTACAGATATTGTCATTTATATATATATTGTTATTAGATAAAGATATTTTATTATATCTAAGATTTATGTAAATATAACAAAAAGCTAGCTTAAAATAAAAAATTCTAAATCTATATATTCAATGTAAAATTAAATTTTAATAATGTGAGGTTAATTTATTCACACAAAATAAGTGTGCTATATGCAATATAATTGTTTAATTACTAAATAAATATGTGCACCTGTTTTTCATACTCTTGTGACTCTGAAAAAAATACTGAATAACACTTCCCTAGTAGTAGTAGTAGTAGTAGTAGTAGCAGTAGCAGTAGCAGTAGCAGTAGCAGTAGCAGTAGCAGCAGCAGCAGCAGCAGCAGCAGCAGCAGTAGTAGTAGTAGTAGTAGTAGTAGTAGTAGTAGTAGTAGTAGTAATAATAATAATAATAATAATAATTAATTAATTTAAACATATAATCTCCTTGTGATAAATAAATCACGCATGGAGCTTAACAAAAATACATGTGCAATAAAATAAAAAACATTAATATACAATAAAATAATTAAATAGAAATAAAAAGTTTTTGATTATCATCAATTACAATCTAGTTCATAATTAATTTTCTCAAAGTTTTCCTTGATAAGTCATTAACATTAAATCCAATGTTTCTTATAAAAATATTATAAAATCTTGGACCAAGATAACATTTCTGATATCTGCAATGAGTTTTAAAGTACGCTGGTTCAAATAATAAATCAAAATCACTTGATCTAGTCACCATTATTGGTGAAGAATTATATTTATTCATTTTTTTGTATTTAATATAATATCACAAAATATTCACTAAAAATAATTGATGAATAGTTAAAACTCCAGCACACTTAAATAAATTCAAGTCTTGGCAAATCCAAAGGTTTAAACAAAATAATTCTTAACGTAAAATTTTGTAGTGTTTGCAACGTACTTCAAAAATATGCTGCAGTGCCACCCCATAATGTTATACTCATAACAAAGTCTGCTTCAAGAAAATTTGTTTATATGTACTTAATAGGACAGATTTATTCAAACAATCTCTTAATCTATAAAAAAGAAAATTAAGTTTTCTTAATTTTACTTGAAGCAAAGAATATGTTTATCCCAATGTAAATACTCATCCAAAACCAAGCCAAGGTAAGAAATTGTTGAAGTCCTGGTAATTTTCTCGACAAGATGTTTTATTAACATAAGGCAATTGAATTAACAAGTCTTTTGCTGGAATATTTTTAAGAGAATACATTATGTAATTACACTTATTAATATTTAGCAGTAATCTATTATTGTTCATCCATTGTGTAATTTTAAATAAATCTTCATTCACAAGTTTCTCAAGTAAACTATATGAAACTGCTGAAGTAACCAACGCAGTATCATCTGCAAAACAAAAAATGTTAGAATGAAGAGAAAGATCAAGCAGATCATTAATATAAACAGTAAATAACAATGGTCCCAGGACTGAACTTTGAGGAACTCCATATCTAATTATTTCAGAATCACTCAAAAAATTATTAATTTTCACAAATTGGCTTCTATTACTTAAATAAGATTTAAACCATTCAAGCATAGCACTCCTTATGCTACAATGGTGTAACTTAATTATTAATATATCATGTGGAACTACAGTCAAATGCTTTCACAAATCTAAATAAATGCCTATAGTTTTGTAACCTTTTTCTAAAGATTCAGTGATGACTGAAACATGTTCAGATAAAGCCAGTTCTGTAGATCTTCCTTGCAAAAACCCAAATTGATTGTTTGAAAATAAATTATATTTTTGAAAAAACAAAACAATTCTGTTTTTTACACACATTTCCAAAATTTGAGACAATGTTGATAAAATAGAAATTGGCCTGTAGTTTTCCAAACATTCCCTATCTCCACTCTTAAAAATAGGTGTAACAACAGCAGATTTTAAACAATCTGGAAATATACCTGAATCAATAGAAGAATTAAATAAAAAAGATAAAATTGGTAAAAGAATGGAAACATTTTCAATTAATAATAATAATAATAATAATAATAATAATAATAATAATAATAATAATAATAATAATAATAATAATAATAATAATAATAATAATAATAATAATAATAATAATAATAATAATAATAATAATAATAATAATAATAATAATAATAATAATAATAATAATAATAATAATAATAATAATAATAATAATAATAATAATAATAATAATAATAATAATAATAATAATAATAATAATAATAATAATAATAATAATAATAATAATAATAATAATAATAATAATAATAATAATAATAATAATAATAATAATAATAATAATAATAATAATAATAATAATAATAATGATGATGAATACTTTCCTCTCCAATACAAGATATAGTATTTATGCAGGAATAAAATGAATCCACTTATTCCTACAACTCAAATGCTTATATATGAGCAAATCTGAAGTACTGGCAAGGAAAGTGTGAGGATAGACAACTCACTTTAAATTACTATTTACGATGTCTGAATGAATGATGTTGGTGAAATTGTCTAGAATTTACTAAATGTCACTCTAACTAAAACTTAATCATATGTAAATAAGCATTTATTTTTATATAGCGCATGTTTACAATTGTATTACATTCAAATATCAGCCTTTCAAGTTAATTGTGCATACGTTTTTGTGAGTGTTAATAATAATAAATAAATACTTTCCTCTCCAATATAAGATATAGTATTTATGCAGGAATAAAATGAATCCACTTATTCCTACAACTCAAAAGCTTATATTTGAGAAAATCTGAAGTACTGGCAAGGAAAGCGTGAGGATAGACCACTCACTTTAAATTACTATTTACAATGTCTGAATGAATGACATTGGTGAAATTGTCTAGAATTTACTAAATGTCACTCTAACTGAAACTCAATCATATGTAAATAAGCATTTATTTTTATATAGCGCATGTTTACAATTGTATTACATTCAAATCATTCAGACTTCATAAATAGTAATTTAAAGTGAGTGGTCTATCCTCACGCTTTCCTTGCGAGTACTTCAGATTTGCTCATATATAAGCATTTGAGTTGTAGGAATAAGTGGATTCATTTTATTCCTGCATAAATACTATATCTTGTATTGGAGAGGAAAGTATTCATTTATTATTATTATCACTTGCAAAAGCGTATGCACAATTAGCTTGAAAGGCTGATATTTGAATGTAATAATAATAATAATAATAATAATGCTTGCAAACTAATAGAAACTTGTTGCATAAATGCTTGGAGTCAGTGTTTAGATCTAGTTTCTAGCCCCATCCTTCACTGATGATAGCAAATTAGCTTGAAATCAGCTGATCTGAAGGTGGAGCAAATGAAAGAGATAGTGAATTCTAATTCTTTTGGCATTTATGTAAACAAATATACGCTTGTTTGGTGGTTTTGGTAAAACACCATCTATTGATCATAAATACAAGTTATAGCAAGTTATGTGATTATAACTTGTTTTTGTTTTTCATAAATGCACCTTTAAAGGTTTTTGCAATGATATATATTGCAGAGGATTTGACTATGTGGTGAAACTGAACTGATATCAGACCCATGTAGCTATATGGCTTGTTAGGCTGGGTTTGAAGACATTACATGTCTGAAAAATTCATGCTTGCAAACTGATAGAAACTTGTTGCATAAACGCTTGGAGTCAGTGTTTAGATCTAGTTTCTAGCCCTATCCTTCACTGATGATAGGAAATTAGCTTGAAATCAGCTGATCTGAAGGTGGAGCAAACAAAAGAGTTAGTGAATTCTGACTCTTTTGGCGTTTATGTAAACAAATATATGCTTGTTCAGTGGTTTTGGTATAATGCTATCTATTGATCATAAATACAAACAATAGCAAGTTACGTGATTATAACTTGTTTTTGTCTTTCATATATATATATCAACTATAAGTGACAAGTTAATTTAAAGTACAATAAATATAGTTTTATATTTTTATTTACTATTACAATACTGTGCCGGTCAAAATATATTTATCCATCTAATATGAGCTGGAACTCACAAAATGTACTTCAAACCCAGTCAAGCCCAAGATTTAGGTCAGGGACCAGCCTGGATTCAAACCCACTCTCTAAGCCCCAGATCTAACACCTAATGAATAACATAATAGTGATGGCACATTAAAATTAATTTTAAATCCGGCCGACTAGGAGAGCGGAGAAGACAATGAGACATCTATTGACTATGACTAAACTAACATATATATCAACTAGGCTGTACATTTGGAAGTGGAGAAAATGAATTCGAACTACTCAAATAAGTTAGACAATAAAATATAATTTAATATACTGACAAATTATTATACATTTATAAATAAATTATAGACATTAGTGTGTGCGTGAATGAGCAAGCGGTTACATAGTGTCATTCACGCTATTAGTTCTCATATGCTCTTTCTTAGCTAAATAATATATTACAAATAAACACACATCTTTGGTGGGTCTAATATTAAGATGCCAGTCAGTATTAGAAAGAAGTTACATAAAATTGCTATAAACGCTTTGATTTACGGTTCTGAAACGTGGTGACTAACATATGATTGAGGGGAGCGTTCTGAAATTCATCATACATATGATATAAATTATTTTCACGCCATTGAGGTCGTGAAAATAAATAAAAGACAGTTAAAAGATTATATTTGAACTATGACAAAATATTTAATGAAATTATTTTAACAATAGAAAGACGAACGCTTTATTTTCCCCAAGGCATATAGATACTCTTAAATAGATGTATAAATTACGACGGCGAGATTGTATCTGATTGAAATAATCTTAATTAATAAAATAGAAGTAGTTGGCATTTATATATATATATTTTAAGCAAAGCTTAATTTTAATATTAGAGCATTAAAACTGGGCCATGAAGCAAAAGAAATAATAAGAAGAAGAAGTTTGCGGTGCTGACATAATAGCCTAAAATAACTAAAAGGAAAATATCGTGCTTCTGGATGAAAACGAAATCTCACACCCCCTTCTTGGGTAGTGCTTAGAGAAAAGTGGATAGTCATGGCGTGGCCCAGACTTTTGCTGGTATAACCGACGCGAGAGGCCTTTTATCTACGAAGTGCATAGCGTGTGCCAAACTTACGGGATTACCGCCAGAGGCATTATATACAGAATAAATGTGGTCCCAGATAGCTCAACTATCTATGGAACGAGATACGAGGAATCTATGGGTTCGATCTTGTCGTAACCCCCAGATTAGAAGACTAGAAGCACGTAGTATATACATATATACGAAGATATGCTAAATGCCAGGAACGCAGTACGAATGAATGTCTCTAACGACATTGAATAAGATTTACTGCTTTTAAAATAAACGAGCCCAGTTTGAATACCATAATTTAGACAAATAATACGCTATGCAGTTATATATATATAGAGAGAGAATATTTAGATTTCATTTACTTAAAATATACTTGAAGATTTTATATAGCAAAAGAAACATTAAGATTTAGATTTCAAATTAATAAAATATACGTTTAGATTTGATTAAGCAAAAGAGACATTAAGATTCACCCCCTTCCCTTTCCCACTATTTAAAACAATTCAATTCCACCTTCGTGGATTTTACAATAACTGGAATACATAGCATATATTTTAAGAGTATATATATAAAAAAATAACTAGCAGTTATATATATATAAAACAATTAAGTCACCTTTTTAGAATTTAATAAATAATTATAAAATCAATGTTTCAGAGCGTTAATTAGCTTGAGTTCTGGATTTTCAGAGTTTAAACAAATAAAATTTTATATTAAAAACGAACCTAAAATGTTGATTCATAAAACAATCTGGCGAACGTATTAATTTACAATGCATTATATATGTATATTTTAAGGGGACGTTAATAACCTTTGTATGAAGGTTTAGAAGAAGAAAAAAATGACAGAAAAGATTTTTAAAAATTAAGCTCGCCAGGTTGTGAGATTGACATTTTAATAATAAGCAAGCAGATACATAAATCGAATAATAAATACATATAAATAAATGACCGCACTAAAGTTAAGAAAAGATAAGAGCATATGAGAGAATTAAATTTATATAAATTATTTAAGAGCAAATTACATGTTATTTATATATATAAAAAAAAACATTAATTTAAAAGATAGAAAATAGAACAATACGTTAGAATATTGATAGCAGGATTTGAGATTGGTGAGGCTAGATTCATTTTCAAATAGTAGCATAAAAGTTACCTTGCAATTTTCAGAGTCCGATTTAAAATATTGCCCGTGCACGGAAATTGAAATGAAAGTTCTTAAATAATTGCAAGCTTCTAGTAGCATTAAAGTCCTTAGGTCGGGCTTTTACTTCCTCTTGGGCAGCAGAATGAGATGGCCGCTGAAGATGATGACCCAACCGGGCAGAGAAGTGATGGATTTACGGCTACATTATTTAAGTTTCAAGCGACGTATAATATCTTTACCATAAGTTCTCTCAATAATAGCTAATCTTCCATCAATAGTAGTTAAACTCCCTCTGATTCAAAATTCAGTCATTTTATACCTTTTCTTTTATCAGTTGTTTTTGAAGATGCAATTGTAAGATAACGTCCAAAAATAAATTCAATCTATTTCCAGATTAGAAATAGATTTGACAACATGTTTTTAACACAAGTAAATCTTTAATCTACTTAATCCCATTTATTTTAAGTAAAACTTTAATTAAAAAATACCTCCCTTTAATTATTTTTGGACAATTACAACAGTCACATCTTCCATATTGGATTTTATAAAAAATATATAGCTTAATAGAAAAACAAGCAATTTAAAAAGAAAAAGCTAAAAATGACATATAAGAAATATTTAAAACATCAATATTTTGTTAGTAAGTTTTGCTCCTATGTATATATTTGAGCCGCATCTATAATACTTTAATAAAAAAGAACTAACAATTAATAAAAAGAACCAATAATAATTTTAAAACATGTTATTGAAACATTAAATTCTATAATCTAGGCGCGCATCTCAAATATATACACGAAATATATATATACACGACAAAAGGAGCTGGATGGGAAATAGGGATTTAAACATAGGTTAGTAGATGGAAACATGAAGCACAATCTTAAGCTAAGATTGACTGCTTCAATACTAGAAAGTTAAAAATAAACAGATAGATTTTTTTTAATACTAAATGCTTTTATTTCCTGTGTACTAAAAAGCAAAAAAAATAATTATTTCTTCAACCTCAATTAGAGCTTTTAGATTCAATTTGAAATAAAAACATTAAGGTTCAGAAATTAGTTAAGTCAATCCCTAATTTTCATAGTAAGTGATTGACTTAATTCATTTCTGAAACCCTTATGCTTTTATTTCATGTTAAATCTCAAAAGCACAATTATGATTGAAGAAACAATTATTTTTTTGCTTTTTCCTGTACAGTAAATAAAAATATTTAATAGAAAAATAATTTATCTCTATTTATTCATAAATAGTCCATTTCAGATAAAAGTTTTGTTTAATAACAACAAGAAGAAAAATAGTGAACAAAAAAACAATATCTATTAGACATGACAATTGCGAGTGGAAACGATTTGAGTACTTTTTTATTTTTGTCTTATTCTCTAGCTAAAAGTAGATGATAGTTATTTACTGAACAATTTCAGATGGTTTGCTGGCTGGAAGTTATCTGTATGAAAATATCTTTGGCCTTTGCAAAAGAACTTCACTTTGCTGGGATATGAGTTGCTTCTCATAGACATAGAAGAATTATTCACTCTGAAATCCTTTATAATAAATAATGAAGTATATTTAAGTGTAAATAAAATTAAATTGAAAAAAATATATAGGTGAAGAATATATGAGCCTTAAATTCAGTTATTGTTAATATATATAAATACACAGCTAAAATATTCAAGCAATTAAAATGGGGTTCATATTTACAGCATATGATGTATGATGATATTTTGATGGCTTTAGTTTTTTATTATAATCTATATAGCTCTTATTGATTTATAATTATGCGTTAATGTTAATTGGATGATTATACGATTATTATGACAAAAAATATTTCAGATTATTGGATGAAAATGATAGGTCATTGCATTTACAAATATAGTTTCCCTGACTTTTATCACCATAAAAGTTCAAGAAAACAAGCTTGCATCAACAAGAAGAAACATCGATTTTAACAGTATTAAGATTACCGCTTATTTACAGCTACAAAAATAGCGATAATATAATTTTTTCAATGTCAATCTTCGGAAAGATTTTTGACATTTACACTTTATTTAACGAATAATCTTTTTTAAAATCTAGATTTAGACTTTTTTTCACGAGAAAACAATCATAGTGAAATATTAAATATTTTGTACTTACACCTATCTATGATATATAATATTACAGTTGTTATTTGTCTTACCACGAAATTGAGTTTTTCTAATCTTTATTTATTTTAATTGCACGTATTCTGTTATTGAAGTTATATAAATGTAATTATTTTACTTTTATTTATTTAGGCAAGAATAATAAAAATTTAGTTTATGCAAAAACATTATTATTAGTTAAAATTACATAGAAATGTAAACATATATATATATATTGCAATCTCCATAAATATATGTATATTTTAAAAAGATTATATGTTGGACAATTTCCAAAGCCTAGTTCAATTATTAAACGCTTTTAGAAAACTTCAAACTTCACTTAAACTTTTGAATAATATTTGAACTATTTATATCTATTACTAAAAACACTTATTAAAATAGGCAAAACTCTTCATACAGTAGTGCCACTCAGTATATAATATAACGTCTCGAGTTCCTATGCCTGAAGAAGAGAAGAGAATAATATTATTTGAAACATTATATAATATGAATTAATCTATGTTATTGGTAATAGTTAAATGTATTTGAAAAGTTAAAATAGTTTTAATTATTTTACTGAGAATATAACCTAGATGATGGAAATAGTTCACCATGATAATTACAGATAATTTGCCATCATAACAAATTTTCAGATAAACATTTAATTATAATTAATTTGCGTTTGTTTTGAAACATGTTGATAAATATATCTTTTTATTTAAAAATCTATTTCACATTAATGTTTTTTAAATAAATTGATAAAGTATTACTTTTTGAACTCTGTAATTCTATAGTAAAAAAGGTCAAACAATCAATTTTTAATCTTAAATCGGAATCCATAAAACTTAAGATCCAGAGTTCATTATCTTCCCTCTATATTAAACAATAGGGCACATTTAAAAAATGGGAGTAGATAAAACTAGTTTGAATAAAAATCAGAGCAAATACACTTTTAAGAAACCAATGATTGCAATATATATTATTGCAGATTTAACAGTTCAGTTGATTTTCCTGTTCCACATCTGATCATTAATTGTTTACTATTTGATGCTATTCTATTCTCTTAATTATCCTGACAGTTGTTTCTAAAAATAATAATAACAACAACAATAATAATATTAAAGTAAACTTAATCACACACTTATTTATTTTTACTCAAAAATGTCTAGTTTCATATAAAAATAGTGCACTTAATAAATCAACAGATAATTTGATAAACACTGAAATTTGATCTAGAAAGTCCAACTTTTGTACTTATATCTTTGACACCAAATTTACTAACTATACATGATGTTAACACCATAACTTTACTATTATTTTAATCTCTTTGTTTGTATGATTTCTTGGTTAGAAATTTGGTGAAGTATATGTACTAGCATTAAGTCAAAACAAAGTTTCAGAATCAAACTTTAATATGTTTTTAAGATTAATTATTAAAAAGTTTTCATTAACAAAATATTGGATTAACAGTAAAATAAATGCATTTTCATATTCCAGTTACTTTCATTATATTTATAGCAGCATCAGATATCAACACTCACAATTTACATTGTTCATTAATATTTTAGTTCTTAAGTTTTATTGATCAGGGAGACTATCTACAATCAGAATCGGCATATTAAAAAAAAATTTTTTTGTGTCTATACTGTTCTTTTATCACAATTTACAACAATATCAATTAAAATTTATGCCATAAACATTCACTGCAAAAATGATTCTTCATACTGAATTTAAAAATAGAGAAATGACTTATTTTGCAAATTGATATTTGATTTTCCAAATCTTTAATAAAAACCGGTCATAATTACTGCTAAATAATCTTTTAATCCAGATTTATTGCATCAAATATTATTTTTAAGTTTTTTTAGTTATATATTTACATAACTTTATTGAAAACTAAAAATTAATATTTTTAATAACTATTATTTACATAGATATATAAAGAATAAATTTATTTACAATATAACTTTAGACTTGTCATCCTGTCCAAAAATTTTCAATTGATATTATATTATATATGCTCATAAATAACTTCTAAATCTTTGTTTAGTCCTCTTCTCTCATTCTTTGCTTAACAATGCTTTTCTGGTTTTATGGTTTAGAGTTCACTTTAAATGTGATATTTCTACCAATTTTTATAAAGTACATATTTGAATGACTAATATCTTATGTTGTTGGAAAAATAATTATTTTAATAACTACTTAGTAATATATTAAAATTTCTGAATCATATATATTCTACAAAGCATACCTGCCTTTCTATTCTCATATTCAATATCTATGTAAGAATTTGTAAGTTTTAGTAAATCATTGAGAAACATAAATTTATATCCAAATCTTCCGACTAGTTTCTGGTTTAGTACTGGTCTTTGCCATTATTGATCACTAAAATTTAAATTTCTAAAATATTTATTTGATTACCTAGAGTATCGTATATCATTACAAAAAAAATCAGCTTGGATTCAAACTATTATAAAAATTAAATTTTATGTTATATAATAAGATTAATAGATAGATGAAATTCAATGCTGATCATTTATAAAATGCAATATCAAATGGTAAATTGGAAATTTAGTTATGGCTCAATCATGTAGTGTCCATTAATTACTCATTATTATAAGATATAATTTTGGAGTGCAAAAGTAACATGAACAATTAAATTCATCTTTATGTATCATGCTTAGCAAGAACAATTAGTCCCCCAAAATTCATTGTTAAGCAATATTATAAGATAAAAAACAAGTATAATGCTTTCCTATGTGAAAAAAGTTGTCTGATTACTCCAACTAAATATTAGATTAAAAGCTGCAAACAAACAACTTAATCTAGTGTAAATATAATAATTAAAATCTCCCTTAATGCATATTATTTGTTTGTGTAAACTGTACTATATGTATTATGAAAGTATGTACTTATAATCTATATGTTTGTATGATAATGCAACTTAAATCTATATAAAAAAAACCCTTATTTTAAAGTTGTTGTTTTTTCTGGTGATCCATTCATCAGTCATAATTATCTAATTTTCTGGATCATGAGTTACTTGTTCTAAGGCTTTTGTTGTCTTCTAAATCCTTAGATGATCTTGGGTGTTTTTGGAGGAATGGACCAAATAATAGCTGAGGATCTAAAAAAGTAAAAATTTAGAATGGATGATTGATGTGCTTTTTGGATTGTTTTTTATATGGTATGCCATGATTTTGTGATATTGGAATGTTTGGATACATCTATGATGGTTTAAGTACTTTTTTCTATTTTGTCTTTGTTTTTAAAAATATGGTGATAGTAAATGTGGATAAAACCATCAAAAACAGATATCATGATTCACTTCTCCTTTTTCCAGTCGACATAAGATATCTATTTCTGTTTCTAAGCTTAGAGATTTTGATTTTATTGTTATATTAGTTTGCAGCCATGATTGTAATTGCAAATATATGTAGCTATAAACTTTTAAACAGAATTGGTAGAAAAATATATTTTATAACAATCCAAAAGTAAAGCAAAATGGATGAGAAAGTGAAAGTAAACTAGCAGTTAACATTTTTTTATGTTCTTCTGCTCAACTGTTTCTCATTGTGCTGACTGAAAAAAATCCATAATGAAGAGTTTTTTTCCAAATTTATACTACTATATTATATTACTTTAGAATTAAAAAATGCTTAATAACAACTTATTTCATTGATCATAAATTTAGCCTTGTGATTTATCATTAGTGTATGAGTAGCAAAACTAGCATATTGTACTTTGTGAAATATACTTCAAAAATATTCTGACATATTAAAAAAAAGTGTATCTAATGCATTCTGCATTTGTATATTGGTAATCAATATTTAAGGCTTTTTTAACAATTTGTACTCTGCAGATCTAAATAAAGATAATTTTATATATAAATGCATATGCTAGTTATGGCATTTTTTGCCATGAGATGTTGTATTTTATTAAATGTGGTAGACATATTCTTTGAAATAACTTAACAATTTTTCATCAATTAGAACAGTTAAACTATTTGAGTAAATAATAAAAGTAAGAATTTTTACTTATTTGTATGCAAATATATTTTTTAACAGAAAATACATTTAACATTAACAGTTTTATACTGAATAAATTTCCTTTTTTAAGTTCTACATATATATATATGGTAATGTTATGAACTGTTTTAAAATCAAGAAAAATAGATTGTGTTATTTTTTAGTAATTTTTGATCAAAATTTCATTATTACAAAACCACTTTTTTTTTTTCAAAATAACAATTACGCTAACTAAATTACGATGCAATGATCATTATTTTTGCCTCAAACAAAGTACTAATAGTGAAAATTTTAATTCTAAAAGTGAGTAAATACAGCATACAATTTTAAAACTAATGTATACATTTTAAAATTTAATGTGATATTAATGTATTTGTTTGTTGTATGTCATTAAAATATAATTTTTATTATTTAAAAGACATTGGGGGGGGGGGGATTTTGTAATCATTAATGATGAAAATCTTTACTTTGGATATATTATTAATAAAGAAATGATTGTTTTGCAAAGATACTTGATGAAAATATTAATTAATCTTATTATTTATAATCAAAATATTTTATACAGCACTAATAATGTGTATCATACTGTGATTTGTAAATAAGTTTGTGCTGTATAGTCAATATGAAAGTAGCTATTTGAGGATATAGCACTATCCATGATGTCATGATTCTTACAAAATGGTTACCAAATTTTCTTTATGATCATTATAGTAAATAATTAATTCTGAACCAAAATAATGAGTACAAATTGATGATGACTGCTATTATGAATTCTCACATAAGGAATAAGTGAATTCAGAATGCATCACAAGATTATGGTATGCATATTGAAATATCAGTCTTGGTATTAGCATAATGATATTTAAAATAAAATAATAGTAAAAATATGATAAATAACATAATTTTTATAAATTTGGGTATCAAATAATGCCTAATAATATTATATATTCAATGCTTAAGTTAATTTAAATACATTACAGATTTGTACCCTGCACTGAAATATATTTACTACTTAGAATAATACTAATCGCAGATATATCTGAAATTTAAAACATCTAGCTATTTTTTAATTTGAAAACTTCAATAATACAATGTAAAGAATTGTTTCCAACTAGTCAAAAATTATGAACAGAAAACGCAACACACAATATTTTTTTATAAAATCTCTGTAAATAAAATAATAATAATTTAATTTTTAAAAAACCAATCAAATTATATATACATTTATATATACGAAATATTAAGAAATATTAAATCCAGATGGATTAAACTTAGTAATAGTTTATTAGTATTAAGGGATGATGTCATCATTAGTAGAATTTCACAATTGCATATTTATTCCTTAGTATAACTTTTTGAAATATTTTCAATTTGGAACTGCACTATAAATTAATTAAATCCTATTGAGCATGTATTTAATAACTCAAAATAAGTATGTACATGCATTGCAAGTGCAAATAATTATATATGTTTTTGAAACAAATACTTTTTTTATATGAAAACAAAATTTGTAACTCAAATCTGATATTTCAAATAGAGGTCTTTGTTTAAACTAGTATATAGAAGAATTATTTCTGAATATAAAGCAATAATGGGGAGGGGGTAATCTTATTTTTTTTGGCCAGTTATTAAAAGTCTTTAAGCTGAGATATAAAATATACATTTATGCATTACAATTTCATAAATAAATTAGAAGATAAAATATTTAATCATAGTTATATAATCTGCATTTGAATTAGTTGTAAAAAGGCTATTGTTTTGTAACATTTATTTTATAGGTGGAGATCATAATCTCCTATCAATAAACACCTGGGTCTCATTTTATGCGGATTTCTTTAATGCGATTTTGAAGTTATGCAATTCATGTTTCTTCTTAATATCTTTGTATGCAGTTTTTTTTTATGTGATAAAAATTATTAGATCAGAAGTCAAGCTCTAATAATGCGCTATTACTTTAAATATTATAAATTTTGCATACTCACACATCATATTTAAAGCAATAGTGCATTATCAGAGTTCAACTTCCATCTAATAATTTCAATATTATCAGTGCTTTATAATAGTACAGTAATAGATTTTATGCAATAAAGAAATTCATAATTCAATTAAAATCAGGATTTCCCCATTTTATATACACATTAAATTTTACAAGATTATAATGTAATCTGTTCAAACATTATAGCCTCTACTCTGCATGTTATTGTTTTTGCATTTTAAATCACATTCTATTTTTGCTTTTTAAAAAAAGAGTACATAATCTATTAATCATTTAGTGTCTGCAAGATTATTTTTAAAAGGTGAGTAACAGTAGTGGACATATTTAAATTTGACAATTAAAAATTAAAATCTGATTTTTAATTGTAATTAACAATTTAAAAATTATGTAATGTGATCTGAAATTAATGTGATTTGAAACAAAATTTATTTTTAAATGGAATTGAAAATTAAAAAATTAAAAACAAAAATAAGAATTTAATTTTTAATTGTTAGTTTTAATTAAATTTTGCCCATTAATGGTGAGTAGATGTTTTTTTATTATCATAAGTCTAAGTTCTTATTTTTATTTTTAACTTTTAGTTTATCCTAATGGAGAGAAAAAAACACCCAAGAAAATGAATCTTTTTGGAAACAAAAATTTCAATTTTAGATTACTTAGTGAAATGGGAAGGATTAACAGCAATTGGAAAACATTTTAGTTTGGGTGAGTTCACTATAAGAGCAATTAAAAAAATGAAGTTGGCACTTGTAATGAATTTGATGTCTTACCAGTTCACTTACAGATCATCAAATAGCGATAATGATTAAAATACTGTACATATATAAGAAAATGTAAAATACTGCAAATTACATATAAAATATATTGTTTTGAATAAAATTAAATACTGTAATTAATAAAAAGAGTAAAAAAAGTTTGTCTTGTATAAATTTATTTCAAATTTGAAATTTTTTATTAGCCATATTTTATGTCCTTTTTTTTTATGCGAATTTTAAAGTAATTTTACATTGTTGCTTTGCTGCTTTTATGTGATTTTTGAAAATAACAGTACTTATCCAGCATTTTTCAAGATAATTTAAGTCTATTTTTGTGTGATTTCTTTTGTGCGCATTTTCTGAGGAACCTATCTACTACATAAAATGAGACCCAGGTATAATACAAAAAGCATATGAAATTTTTTATTTAAAGATGCTCAATAATATTTTGAAAATGTAGTGGCAAAATTATAAGATTAACTAGTGTGAGATTCAGCTTGGTGGATGTGATGATATTGAATTTACTATTGTTAATTCATAGATTCATCGAGAAGCATTTAAAATAAATTTATAATAGCAGATTTCTTAAAAATATTTTATGGTTTAGTTTGTCAAAGTTTTTTTTTTCTGGGAGAGTCTCTCTAATCTGATCTATATTATAAATATTATCTCAAAGACACTGTATGAATAATAATTGTCGATTGTTTTTATTGAAAGCACATAAATGAAAATGAAATACAATTGAAATATATTTTATGCAGATAGTTTTAAGTCTTCTGAAAAAAAAAGTTTGTTGTAAAGATGTAAAAAACAGTACTGCAAAATGTTAAATAATCAGAAAAAATAGCATATATAATAGGAAGATATATTTATAATCCATAAATTGATTTTGTAATTATTCATTTTAAACTCATCACTAACTTCTGTTTTTAATCTTTCTATCTTTTTTTCTTCTGAAATTAAAATTACCATGTTCATTTAGAGAGGTCTCCAGTGATATAAAAATTAGTTAGCCTGGCTTTGTCTTAAAAAGTTTTTAAATAGACCATCACAATGCAAAAAAAAATCTCTTTAATAACTCTCTATAAAGAAATGGAAATTATTAATCACATGCTTTTTATTTTCAGACTAGTGAGAGTTAGTGTTTTATTATTTTTGTTTTAATTTATAAATAAGGAATAACTGGATCTATATTAACCAAATAATTTTTGAAGATTAACTGGGTTTGTTATGATGCTAGATACTAAAAAGAAAAATAGAAGCTTGGAAAATTGTTAAGATTTTTGATCTGGATTCAAAGTAAGTGATAAAATACACCAACAGTCATTCTATATATATATAATAGTACATTTTCATAAAGTTTAAATTGAGAGAGTGCAAATTTCTCAAGCGCTTATGACTACCAACAGCCAATCAGATCTTAAGCACTGGGACAGAGAATTTAACAAGAAAACAATGGTTCCACTCTCTTCTTTATGTGTCTAGAAAAAAGTGGAACCACTCTTTTCTTGTTAAATTCTCTGTAACAGTGCTTAAGATCTGATTGGCTGTTGGTAGTCATAAGCACTTGAGAAATTTGCACTCTCTCAATTTAATTTCAATACCGTCGGCACTGTATAAAATAATATTATTTTCATAAAGTTTATAAATGTACCTAGTGAAATTAAAATGAAAATTTAATATATTTATCTAGAAATATAAGATTTGAAATACTGTCATTCTTATACCTGGAACTTAAGTGTAAATGTAGAGGATTTGAACTCAGACTTTCAAGCAACCTTCAACTATTCACACTATATAATACTACTGATACATATAACCACACACATGTAATATGAGATAATGCGAATAGTTAAAGGTTGATTGAAAGTCTGAATCTAAATCCTCTACATTTATCTAAAAATATTTAAGTGGTGATGTAATTACATAAGCAACCAATTAAAAACTGTTCCATTTTTGTTTTACAAGTGGGTCAAATTGAAATTACTATTAGATAATGAGGATTTGGTTTGCAAAGCCTACTTTTAATTTTTAATTGGATTCATCATAGCTGATTTTTTTTTAGATAAATACATTAAAATTCTCATTAGTTTCAATCTATACAAACTCACTCATATATATTTATGAGAAAAAAAGATTGTTATATGCTAAAATCATTTAATGAAAAGGTTTTATTTTAGAAATTCGATTTCTGGTTCAATATATTCTATTATTATCACATATCACTGTAATGTTCTACATGTACAATGTGATATGCATCTTTACAATTCTCATATATAATTTTAATAAGTCTGCTGCTGTGCTAAAACTGCTGATGGACTGTACAGTTGGTGGATAGTAGAATGACCTTCAGATATGAAGTTTAATTGTAAAGACTAAAAAAATAATGCCTGACTAAGAGTGCATCCTGTCACCTTATAAAATAGAATATCCACTCATAAAAAGTGGGTAGTGTTTCTTATATGAGAAAACTGTTCCGTCTTCCTCTTTTCATTCTTCTGTCTGTTAGGTTAATGTAGAGCACAGCTGTCATGATGCCAGCAATCATCTAACTATTTTAACCATCTTTGGCAGACACATACCCATCATTTAACTATATGCACAACATTTCCGACTCCAATTTCTCTTTTTAATTTTTTTTTAAGTTTAGAGCTAAAGAATTAATGTTCAAACAGGCTAGCAGACCTTAATTGTTAGACTTTTCTTGAATGTATAATAGTACTTATTTAGTCAGCCTGGAATGGAAATTGAGTTAGAAGTTTGAGTTGACATAGGATTGTATGTTTAGAAAGCCCTATTTAAGGATCCGAGCATGGAAGAAAAAGGGATCTAGAAAATATGGTCTAAAAGTGCCCCATTTCATACAATTTGACTAAGTTGTCATGCCTAGTACATTACTTATTAAAAAAATAAAAATAGTAATAATAATATCAATAATAGAAGTAAAGCAGAGGATTAAAATTATTAAAGATAAATATCATAATTTGTATTCAATATAAGCACATGGATTGTATTTTACTTGGTAAAATACTCTTCAACAGCATAGATAAGGAACTGTTATGGTTTAATTTTGATATAGCTATTCTTAGTGGAATTTATCTTCCAGAGAAAGATTAATAGAATGTATAGATGGCAACAAGGTTTTTGGGAGGATAGATTAGTCAATGAAAAGAGAATACATAGTATTAGATTTATTGTAAGATCTAATTTAATCTCTTCTATTCTAGGAATTCCTTATTGTACCAATGAAAGTATAACAGTATTAAAACATACCTTGCACAATGATGCTAGTGTTCATTTTATTAGTGCCTATTTTCATAATTAAATTCAGAGAATTCAAAGAAAAAGAACTTTCTTTTCTTGATGGATTGTATTATTAAACCAATACCATCAAATTTATCAAGTTTTTCTTCTCAGATATTTTAATGTACTTCTTAGTACAAATAATAGACTTTGGCCAAAAGTTACTGGAAATAATAAGATTAGTGCTAAAAATTCAAATGGTCTATTGTTAATGAATTTTACACAATACATGGATTGACTATTGCAAATACTTGTTTTAAAGACAAAAAATTATTATGATGCAATATAGGTGATTTCACACATAAAACATGAGCATTTAATAAATTACATTATAATTAGAAATCAGAATACAAGACAAGTTTATGTCACATAAATACTTACAGTTGTAGATTGTTGGATGAATCAGCATGCTCTAATATTAAAAGTAGATCTTTTTCAAAACATATTCACACAAAAAGTGATCATTATTCTTAAATATTATCTACTATGTGTGCTTAATTTCAACAATTGGTAAACATTAAAATTGCTACTATGGACTTTCAGGACTGTCATTTTATTGAGGCATAAGATTTTTTTCAGAAATGTATTATGATTATAAATAAATATGATCTTTGATTGATTAACAAAAGAATAATGAATCATAATTATCTCAATGACAATGATATAATTAGTAATTTCATTTTAATTGATATACAGACTTATTATATACCTGTATCAATATATGTAATTTATAGGGTATATGAGCACAGACTTTCACATGGCCCCCTGCTCTCCACTCTATCTCATAATGCTGATACACCTGAAAAAATATATGTCAAAAAGATAAATAAATACCAATATACATATTTCATGCTAAACCAGCAATCATCACTTGGTCCACATTATCATCTCTACACATATATGCAATAAGTGCTCAGATATATATTAAGATAGCCAATCTGTCTTGCGTTGTTAGCCGAGAGGTATCGCAGCCGCCATGCAAGCAAGTAGTTGGTTGCAGAAGGTTGTGGGTTCGCGTCCCGGCCGATGCTATGACACATGGAAAAAAAAAAAAAAAAAAAAGATAGCCAATCTTCATACTTTAATGGACAGACTTCAATCCACTCCACACTCCAACTCATGTGGCATTTTCCATTTGGTAGAATAGTAATTAATTAATTATGAAATTTCATAATAGATTTAGAAATTTGAAGACAGAAAATTAATAACTAACAACAAGACTTAAAAATGATTGGTGGAATAAAATTTAAAAAAAAGCATTTACTGATGGTGCTCACTTTTAGACTTTTATTGATGTATTTAAACAATATAATAATCTAAGAATCTTATTAAATCCAGAAATGACACTGCCTTATATGATGAGAATTATGTTTTGAGCAGATGGAAGGAATATTTTGGGTATCTTTTGAATAATAAACCAAGAATTAAAATATTGATCTTTAATAAATCCATTTTATCTACTCAATTAGATTTGAGTAAACATATCCAATTCAGTGAAATAAAACAATTTTTTGTAATCATAAATATTAACTGACTGCAGGTCTTGATGAAGTACTTGAAGAAATTTTAAATCTAGTAATGTTAGCTTCAAAAATATTGGAATTTTTAAAAGAATATATGGACATTTAAAGTTGGGTCATGTGATCTTAAAGGTTATTTCTATTTTTCCAGTTTTTCCAAGTAAAGTGATTAGATTATTTCAGTAATTATCATGGAATATGATTATTATTCATTTCAGCAAAGATGCTTTTAAGAAATTTGTTAAAAGATTGCTACTCATCATTGATAAAAGTACTACAGAAATGATTTTTGCTGCTATGCACCTGTAAATATAGTGTCAGGACCAAATGATTGAATTATATATTACTTTTATTGATTTGGTCAAGGCATTTCACTCAATTGATCAAATAGATCTAAGGGATTATTTGAAATTAGCTGTTTCTCCATCAATGCTCATTCACATTATAGAGCTTTTACATAAGAACATAAGAAGAAATGTTATTGCAAGTGACAAATTTGAGGCATTTGAAATAAAAATTAGTGTTAAACAATGATGTCCTTGCTCTGACATTATTTTTCTTTTTATAAAAATGGTCTTTGGAAATGTTTAAAGGTAGCTTAATGGGGAAAAAATCAAGATAATATACAGATATTGTAATGGAATGTTTAATTTGAATTGATTAAATGCTAAACTTCAACTTTTTGGATTCTGTATTTAGAATAAGCTGATGCTTATATTATTTTTGTCATATCAAAAGACAGTTTTCAAAATGTGCTTAATGTTTTGAATGCAACATATAAAGACTTTAGTTTGATAATTAATGTTGAAAAACTCAAGATTTTATCAGTCAGACATGAAAACAAATCTTCAATAACTTTGAGCCTGGATAGTTTTATATTAGAAAAGTCGAATTAGATGCTAAGACACAATACAGAATGCAATACCCTGATGCTTTTAACATGTTAAAAGATAGACTTTTTAATAACTGGGAAATAACTAATGCAACTAAGTTAGCTGCATATAGAGTTGTTATTTTATCTAATATGTTGTGAGAAATGAACACCAAAGTTACTCTGTAAAATTTGAAAATATAGTGGCAAGATTACAAATAACAATCAATATGTTTTCAACTTAGTGGATGTGATAGTAAAGAGTCCACTTTTGTAAAATTCCATCTTCATTGGAATGAACATGAAAAAGGAATGAACGATGCAAGACTTCCTAAAACAGATTTATATTAAGTGGACCACCATGTTCTACATGTAAATGTATTTGTGGTTCACAGATTGATATGTGTAGTTATCACATCTCTAGAATAATATCTTTTATTTTACTCTTATTTTTTTCTTTGAGTTAGAATGACCATATTTGTTTATACGTTGTTGCAGCAACAGCTGCTGAATTTCATTAAAGTGAAAAAAAGATTTCTAAATGTTATAAAATAAAAGTTAAAATTAATAGTAGTAATAATCAAAACTTCTAAATAATTTTTAACTTAAAAACTCTTTTTAACACTTACATTTTGACAACGTTTATGTCAGAATTGAAAGTTCTGTAATCAATCTATTTATAAAACCTTATCTTGCCTTTTATTTAACATATTTCACCTATCAAATTTTTATTTTTGATTAACTATCATTAAAAATGATTTTTTTTTAAAAATTACCAAAATAACACAAAATTTAAGCAAATCTAAAAAAAAAACACAATTTTAACAATTTTTTTAAAAACTTTATTAAAATTTTATTATTCATTAGTAACTTGTGGAAATATTACCACCATGGTGACCGCTAATAATAATTAAAATAAAATAAGATAATAGCAGTATTAGATTCATTTCAAGTATAAACTGCAGACTAGTTTAAATTTAAATACGATTTTAAAAAATATTAATTATTATTATTATTATTTTTTTCTTCTTCTTCCTTCTTCATTTTCTGACTCCTCTTCTTCCTGTTGTTGTTGTTGTTATTATTATTATTTTCTTTTTCTTCTTCTCCCTTCTTCATTTTCTGACTCTTCCTCTTCCTGTTGTTGTTGTTATTATTATTATTATTTTCTTTTTCTTCTTCTTCCTTCTTCTCCCTTCTTCATTTTCTGACTCTTCCTCTTCCTGTTATTATTATTATTATTATTATTATTATTATTATTATTACTACTACTACTACTACTACTATTACTACTACTACTACTACTACTCCTACTACTACCACTACTATTATTATTATTAAACAATTTCAATTAATGTTAATATAATACCATATGCTAAAAAAATCTGATGAAAAATTGGCAAAGAATGTACTTTATAACATAGATTATACCAAAACAATAAAGTCAATTACTCATGACTTTGACTACAGATTGAGATTGTTGATACTTTAAGGATTGATTGTTATCATATAGATTATACTTTTGTATAAAATGATCTTGCAAAAATGGGTAGACAAAGAGATTGATAGAAGGTTGACAGGTAGAAAGTTAGAAGGTAGATAATTAGATAGAAAGAAATGTAGATGGATAGGTAAATAAGTATAAATATATTTATAAGTAGTTATAGATATCAATATGGTAGTCATATAACTTGAAAAGTACATGACTAGTCTGATTAGTGGATATATAGATATATAATTAGATAGAAAGGTAAATTGATAAATAGGTACATAGCTAAATAGATAGATGTATGGATAGATAGATTCATGGATATGTATGTAGAAAACTATATGGATACATAGATGTATATATAGATAAATAGACAGATAAACAAATAAATAGACAGATTCATAAATAGATAGATAGATAAATAGAAAAATTTAATTTGATAACTGTATAAATTAAAAGTATTTATTATATACTACACACCATTTTTAAGCATATACCATGTGTATAGACTAATGACAAATGTGTAGTGTGATTTGTTTTAGAAGATGGTGCTTTGAATAGAGGCATGGAAGTTGCACGACATACTTGCCAGTCAAATATTTTTTAACCTTATTTATTCAGCACATTTCATATATTAAAAAAATATTGTACAGACATTTTAATAAATCTTCTAAATTGCACCTTTTCTCTTTAAATGTTCTTATTCATCTTCTGAAGTCAAATAACTCTTTTCTCAATTATCTGTAATACTTTTTAAACAATATAAGTGATAATCTTTTAGTAGTAGAACTTGCAAATTGAAATATCAAAAGCTTTCCAATGGTTTAATTAATATTTTTAACAAACTTTTTCCTTTTTAGTCTAACTTAAATTTGGTACTAATGTTTCTGCATACTATAAATCTAAAAATGTATTTGCCATATCACATTTTCTTACAATGCATTCTATGAATTATGAAGCCAAGAAGTCAGTTTTTTTATCTCTTTGAAAAGTGTGTATATTTTATGGAATTGATAAAAATGTTTTTGGTTCACAATATACAACCATAATTACTTGGTATACAAAAATCAAAATGTTACATCTCTTATAATATTACAGTTTTAGCACATTTCTTAAAGGCAATATGGTCTACTTATTATTATTTCATAAAAAGTATGATTTTCTCTATTTGAATGACAGAAAGTGACTCAACTATGCATTCATTGCAAAATATATTTTCCACAATATTGTTAAAAATATAGTAAAACTAAAAGCATTTAAATATTTCAATTTTTTAGGCACAACTCAATATTTTTATTAGTTTATCTGAAATAATATGGCATTGTTTACTAGTAATTACAACTTGATAAATATAATTTTTTTCATGGTCACTAATCAAATATGTATTAATTTTTAACAGACTAAACAGCTGCCAAAACTTTACTTTCTTTAGTAAATATATTGCTAGTAAAGTTTCATCTTGAATTTATTGGTGCTGATTTAGAGTGTGCTTGTTGCCATTTTGAATTCTAAGGACCACCCAAAACCACCACTGACACATCCAAATTAAAATGTGTTGCAGTGATTTTGCGTAGTCCTTAAAATTCAACACGGCAATGAGCATAGTCTAAATACTAAAAGCTTATAACTTCTACAATATGAATGTTATTATTATTATAATAATGCAGAAGATATTTAATAGGATTATATTTATCTAGAAGGTTTTAATGAACAAACTTTTAAGAAAGACTACGTAGAAAAATCTAGAAGCAAAAGTAAATATTTCAGATAAATTGTCGGGGGTGGGGGGTGGCGGACAGATAAAAAGTATTATTTTTCATTAACTGAGTGGAAACGCTTAAATTCACTGGATTAATGAGTCATAAAATATCGTGTGAATACCTAAACAACTGAAGCAACACATTTTATAAAGAATGTAATCAATAACATAAAATTTATATTTACTAATAATAATATTATCATTATAAATCAGAACATATTCTTTAAAATTAATAACAGTGGCACAGATGACTATCAAAAAAAAAAAACATTTGCCAAAATTGCAGATTGTTCCATCATATTATGAAAAAAAGTAGATGAATTTAGTCAAAAAAATATTTAAATATTATAGGATATATAACAATAACGTTAAAAATAGTTTGTTAAAATTTGTTTGAAAAATTCACATTTTTCACTTTCAAAATAGTTTTATTCAATTAGTTTCAAGTATCTAGAAATTTTCTTCAGAACTGTTATTTCAAATCTTATTTAAACAAGTAGTATTAAAATAACAGTTCTGAAGAATATTGCTGGCCAAATGAACCTTAAATAAATAAATAAAGCATTATAAAAAGTGTAAAAGAACTGCTTTTAAATGATATATTTGATTTAAGCAATGAATAAAATAATAAAAGAGAATTGTCAATAAGTCAAGTGTTGGTGGCTTAGCGGTTAGCATAGTTGCCTTCCAAGCAGCTGATCCGGGTTCGTTTCCCGGTCAACGCATTTGACATAAGAGAAAAAAAAAAGAGAATTGAATATCTTGGACAAATAATTTATTATTTAAAATAAATAAATTTAAGAGCTTAAAGCGAATTATAAAAATTTAGATAAAAGATTGATAAATAATTAAGATTTATACCCCCAAATCTAAGACTTTTTAAGTATACACCATGATAAAACTTTCTACATGGGATTTATATTTTACTTTAATATAAAAATAATGAAACATTTAAGATATTAACAATAAACTGAGAAATATATGCTACAAATAAGTATATATAATATTTATGCAAGCTCGTCAAATTTTAAATTATTAATGTAATGTATAAAGTTTACTCTATGAATGAATATCCTTAATTACTTATCAGAGAGTAAATATAAAATATAAAAGTTGTAATACTCGAAAAATATCTTATAAAAGAGAAAATCAAATAATTACATTAGATTTACAATCAGCAACTTTAATTAAAGACTTGAAAGGAATTTGTTAATATCAACAATATAAATGTATTAGATATAGAGTAAAACAGCAACAAAAGCAACAAGAAACAAAAACACATTTTTATTAACACTGTTGCAAATTAGCATAACAAAATATTATATGATTATCTACATTATATAAATAATAATACTATACTTAAATGTCAACATAATATTTAACTGTAAAAATGATACACAAATATTAGCTTTAAGTATCCTCTTATAAAATATTATATATATATAATATTTGAAATACAGGCATACTACATATATTTAGAGTGTAATTGTAATTATAGGGGATTTGATCACAGACTTTGAAGCTCCCTTCAGCTATCCACTCTATCTCATACAAATGATACACATGAACACACACGTGGAAAAAATCATTTATTTTTTTCACATGTGTGTGGTCATATGTATCGATTGTATGAGATAGAGTGGGTAGTTGAAAGGAGCTTGAAAGTTTGTATTCAAATCCCATATAATATATATATAATATCAATAATTTTAATTTACATTATGTGTAGAAATTTTCCATGCTCTTTTAAATAGTAGCATTTGCTTCAAGGTTATTAATCACTGATATTATTTGTAGGCCTGAAATATTTATTTGCTTTTCTCTTTCATAGAATGTATTTTGAGTATTAAAACTTTTTTATATTTTATAACAACTTATAAGTAATAGTGGAATGCTCTGTATATATTATGTAAGTATTTTTTATTTTGGTGCTCTTTTGGTGCATTAATTTCAAAAATTCTGTAGAGGTTATAATACTAATCCGTATTTATGTGGTGATATATATATGTAATAATATTATAATTTGATGTCTGTATTTCTTCAAAGCAATATACATAATTATATAATTGAATATTTATAAATACAGTAATCAGATATATTTTACAAATTTTATCCACTTAGGAGTGTTTTTGCCTATTCTTTTAATCTTTGTTGACAAAGACTACAAGGATTGTCGAAAGCTTGCTAAGTAGATAAAATTTTTAAAATATATCTGATTACTGTATTTATAAATATTCAATTATATATATATAATGGTGATTTAATATCTTCTGTCGTTTTATTTGATCATGAAAAAACATGTAAATATAAATTTAAATTTGATTTTGAAAATGTAAAAATTCTTCATGAAGAGAGAAATCATTGTAAAAGAAAAATTAAAGAGTCAATTTTTATAAACAGGAATAAAATGTATTTAATAAATCGGCAACCTGCTAACATTAAAATACGAGATTTGAGATTCGTGGAATTTGAAGTGATGATTTTTGCTTCTGCTTTTGAATTTAATGGCAGTTGAGGCAGGTTGAAGAAATTCACCAAAACTACTTCTGTGGATTTTAAGGATTGTGTGTAATAGTTTGTAAACTATTAAATTTATTATTTAATTTATAATTACAATTTTGTTTTTTAATTAACGGACATTTTATTTATTTTATATATATATAAGGCATGTAGAAATTCCAGACAAAATATGTAATATATATATATTGTAACTGAAAGATTTACCCAGACTGTAACAGACAAAAAGTAGTGATATAATACAAGACTGTTATGATATGACCATCGTAATATTGCATGAAGGTATATTAACCCATAAACCGCCTCTTACGAGGCTTCTCGTCGACATCTGACGTCACTCTAACTCTGCTAGTTCTTATGCTAAAATATTCGTTTGACAGGTATTGATTAGGTTTTTAAAAGTTCTGTAAGATGGTGCCCTCTTCTGAATTATTTTACAAGTAAAAAATCAAAAAAACCGCATTTTAAACTAAACAAAGAAAGAACCTTGTCAGTGATTCGCTGTCAGCCGACTCTCAGCCAAAAAAGACATTCTGATTGGCTGGAAAGAACAAAGAAACCGCCTGATCAAAGAAAATAAAGAAAAATGCTGAGATTTTCATTTCGAATGCAATTTAAGTATTAAAAAAATATAATTTGAGAAATTAAACTAGTTTTTTAAAAAATATACCAAAAAAACAAAATTATTTTCGAAAAATATTGAAGATTTTAGTAAAAATATTTAAGATTTAGCAAAAAGAAATCTTTACTTTTCCAGAATGTAAAATTGAAAAAAAGTGTTTGCGTCAGCAATTTTTTGTTTAGACATTCGCTTTATATTTGCCGAAATTGAATATATTTTATAATAAATAAATAGCAATTTATTTTTGAAAGAACTTTCGTTCTTTTTCATAACCTGAAAAATTAGTAATATACTTTTTATAAATGTATCTGAGTTGAATTTAATATTATAGGCGAATATGTTTTAACAATAGGCTTTGTCTTCAGTTTGTGAGTTGGCCAATTAAAAGATTTGATTTTTACCTCATACAACCAATAATATAATTAGCGGTTTAAGGGTTAAATTACCCCAAATAAATTATGTAACTATTCAGTTGTTAACTATTCTCACTAATGACTGTATTTTAAAATGACATTTCAAAACCTGAAACTAAGAATTTTTTATTTACATGAGACTTTATGGCTGATCATGGACAAGATGATATGATTTATGAAACTACTCAAGATTACTTTTCAAGAATTAAGTGTATGATTCATTACATCAATATTAACTATCACATGGTGAATACAAACCATTTAACAAGACAATAATAACTATAATCAGTATCATGACATGATTGATTGTTGCACAGATATACTCAGGATTTTAATACAGCAATGTTATGTAGGGTATTTGCTTTGCTATAAAAGGTAAGTGACATAAACTTTAGGTGCTTTCATCATTAATTTAAATGTCAACTTAAATCGATAGCATTATAATATTAGAAAATAGGTTCAATCATAATGTTGGCTAGAATATTAGTTTATTAATTTAGGTCCTAATATTACAAACACCAATAGAAGTAACAAATTCTGGATTATATTTTAAAATTAACAAAGAAAGCTGAAGTGATGAAAGAGGTAAATGGATTTTTGTTACACTTTGTACAAAAGCATTAAGATATTCTCCTAGAATTTCAGTAAACCTTGTATGCATGATCAGTGACAATATGCACTCTAATATCTGACTTATTTAATATGATGGATTTTCTGGTTCTATGTATAACAAATAGCAATGATATAGTTAGGTTAAATTATAAAATTAACATTTATTTACAGCTCAGTCAATACCAATAAATAATTGATTAATACAATGATCAAAAATAAATAAGCAAAATAAAATAATGTAAGATGTATTTCGTCTTATACATGAATAATGTACATGAGTTCAAAACAAATACAATATAAGATTTTCTCACAAGTGGGTTTGATTTCAGCTCTTATAAGGGAGAGGATGGGTTTAAACACCTAGTCAATAACATTTCCAATATGTCAATACCAGAACCCATGCACCAACCTCAGATTTATAATAATAATAATAATAATAATAATAATAATAATAATAAGAAGAAGAAGAAGAAGAAGAAGAAGAAGAAGAAGAAGAAGAAGAAGAAGAAGAAGAAGAAGAAGAAGAAGAAGAAGAAGAAGAAGAAGAAGAAGAAGAAGAAGAAGAAGAAGAAGAAGAAGAAGAAGAAGAAGAAGAAGAAGAAGAAGAAGAAGAAGAAGAAGAAGAAGAAGAAGAAGAAGAAGAAGAAGAAGAAGAAGAAGAAGAAGAAGAAGAAGAAGAAGAAGAAGAAGAAGAAGAAGAAGAAGAAGAAGAAGAAGAAGAAGAAGAAGAAGAAGAAGAAGAAGAAGAAGAAGAAGAAGAAGAAGAAGAAGAAGAAGAAGAAGAAGAAGAAGAAGAAGAAGAAGAAGAAGAAGAAGAAGAAGAAGAAGAAGAAGAAGAAGAAGAAGAAGAAGAAGAAGAAGAAGAAGAAGAAGAAGAAGAAGAAGAAGAAGAAGAAGAAGAAGAAGAAGAAGAAGAAGAAGAAGAAGAAGAAGAAGAAGAAGAAGAAGAAGAAGAAGAAGAAGAAGAAGAAGAAGAAGAAGAAGAAGAAGAAGAAGAAGAAGAAGAAGAAGAAGAAGAAGAAGAAGAAGAAGAAGAAGAAGAAGAAGAAGAAGAAGAAGAAGAAGAAGAAGAAGAAGAAGAAGAAGAAGAAGAAGAAGAAGAAGAAGAAGAACAACAACAACAACAACAACAACCACAACAACAACTGGTATTGGTGAACCTGGAAAAGCTGGCAGTAGAAAAATAATTTATCAAAGAGAAAATTTGAATCTTAACTCAGCATGAAATATCATACAAATTGATATGCAATAAATTATAGAAATAATTTATCGAATATCCTTTTAATAGCTGATAACTGAACACATAGGATCAATCTAAAAATGAGGGAAACAACATCAACATTATAATGTATGGAGACTCTGCCCAAGCACATTTATACAAAAATAGTAATGATATTCCTGTGATGTATTCTTCCATGCAATAGAATAACAAAGCATTAAATGCCCTGTGGGTTTTCTAACCATCATCAGAGCAACAAGCACCATTACAGAATATTCTGTGAATTAATCGCCAGTGAAGAAATGAATATAAAGAATATAATAAAATTGTAAGAGATCATACTGCAGATTGAACCACCAGTACAGAATAATGCCATATAACATTATAAAATAGTGCAGACATTCACTTCCCAAGTAAAAGAGACATAAAATTACCCTCATCTATAAAACTGATAAATTAGGAGACTCAGCTAGTCTTACAAGCATGAATTAAGACATAAAATGAAATAAGTACTTTAGTGTGGGAAATAACTGAGAGCAATGCTAACTCTACCTAGAATATAGGTAGAGTAATGATACATAGTAAATATAATGTGAGCATAGGAACAAAATCTTGAACAGACACAGGACTAAGTCATATGGTATTGGTACACATTATAGACTCATTTAATAATCATTAAACCTTTATGCAAGTACTGTTTCCTAATAATTGATTCTCATCAATCCCTATATCATATGTTCAATCCAGTTAATTTACATTAATAAATAATTATCTTAGGAACAATATAATGTATACCCTGAGCCTTCATACACGTATAAGATAATATAACATAGGAAACCAAAATAAAATACATACTTATTTAAATATTTATACCAAACTAAAATATATAATATTTCAAATATTTTGCAATGTTCACCAATGAAGTCAATAACACATTTTTTTTAAAACTTAATGTACAACATATAAATTTATTAGTTTTTTAATTACAACATATAGAATTTTATGAGTTTGATTGTATTCCTTTTCATTTTCCCTCGTAATAAATATTACATAATTAATTGATTTACATATAAGCTCTCTGAATATGTGGGATATTCATAAAAAAATAGGGAATGTATAATGCTGTAACATGTGAAAATATATCAACTCCATCTAAATAATCCCCTTATGAAGATTTAAGGCAGATCCTTTTCTTTTTTTAACACAGTGTCACACGAATATAGAACATCTCTCTATGTTAACTAAACTCATTATTTATAATTAGAGTATTCTTCAAAAGTTAATAAACCTCATTATTTTTATTTTAGGCATTACTCCAAAGTTAAAATATTTTGTTACTTTTAATTTATTCAGTCAGTGTGGAAGACTGGGAATGAATGTCCAAACAAACAATTATCCCATGATGAATATGACAGTTATAAAATGATTGTCTCATCAGTTGTTATTTTCTTTCAATGACTATATTATTATTTTAACAATAAGATGATAATTCACATAGAATAAATATTATCTCTAACACAAGTCCAAAGTGGGATATAACTAACTCTTCTTTGTTCTGACACTGACATGCAAAACAAAAAAATGTTATTATAGAATTCTGGACCACACACATATGGTAGAATTATATAATTTAAAATCATAAAATAGAACATTATATCCAATATTAATATAGTCTGCAAACAATAAAGAATATTTCCAGGTTGACTGATCTTTAAAAACTGTTATTCCCATTGTCACAGTTGATAATACCAGTACATTTCAATTATGGACATTTTGGAAGATAATCAGCAGTTAGATTCTTGGTTAGCAGGCTCGATCAGACTTGTTTAAGCTTAGCTACTCATAGCTCTCTTAACACAAAATAACATCACAAGTTGAAATATTTACGAAAAAACCTTAATTTAATTTCTTTCTTTATCCTTAATTTTAAGGAATAGCTTTCATATTTGTTAAATTTTTTAATAGTAGAATTTTTTTACATACTTATTGTCTCTATTCCAGTTAATAAAAAAATCTAAAAATTCTCGTTTTATACAATTACATTTCTCCTCATTTACATATTTCTGTTAAAATGAAAAAAGAAAGAAAAAAGTGTGTTTATTGTATTCTATCGACTAATTCAAGATAAATAAACCATTTTAATTAACTAAAGTTAATCTTTGGGATTAGTTAAAGAGAAACAAATAATGATTATTATTATTATTTATATCTTACTAAATTTGATATAATATGCTGTTGGTTTTGCAGACTAAACACAGCTTGTACAACTCAGCGATTGGAAAAGAGCAAAAACATATAGGAAAAAAAAAATAGTAACCAATAAAAATGAAATTACATAATCTCATTATTGAGTCAACTTGAATACAAGTATCAAGTATACACAAAGTGCTAATTATGGTAATTAAATCACCTAGAAGAAGATAGAGAAATTTTAAATCAGTTCTACCAAACTATACTGAATATACTACCTTTTAGTGTCAATAATTGTTATATTAATAAAACTTGTAATACATCACTTTAATTGTTATAAATAAATGGCATTATAATTATCTATGGAGACATTTAGTGAAATCCAAAAAATGTAAACAAGCAAAAAATGAGAGAAAAAAATAAAAACATTCAAATTTGTAAATTTGATAGATTTTTGAAAATAACAAAAGTTTTTTTTTTAATATCAGAGAGCTGTATTTTTTATTTATTTATTAATGATACTTATTCAGTTTACACTAAAAACACATAAATTTTATGATTCAGTTTTTTTATTCTTTCTGAATTTCCATGTACAATAATAATTCAGTAATAAAATGTTTTTTAAGCATAAAGTTAAAAGTTTTCTTAAATTTAAAAAAATTAAAGTATCTTTCTCAAATGATAAAATAAAAGCAAATAATTTAGAAATAACAAAAAGTAAAACATTTGTGAATTGTGTCAGAACTCTTAAAGTTTGAAAAGCATACCTGTGAATTAAAAATTGGTAATAATAAAAAATAATTATACAGTTTCTGAAATTGTTATGGTCTTAAAAATATAAAAATCACTAGAGAGATCATTGTTTGCAGATAATGAGACAGCTATAATGTCTCAAAAGAAAAAAAAATATTGAAGATAAAATACATTATCTAGATCATGGCTAATTATGATAGAGTCTAAGAATTTTCTAATAAATTTATTTAAAAAATAAAACTGGTGAACATTAAGATGTTCTATTATTTTTACATGTAATTCACTAAATAAACATAATATATATAAAACTTATAAATCCAAGAAATAATATTATATTTCAACCATTTTACTGTGTATTTTTTGCTTTCTGATGAACACCAGTCCTCTGATTGAAATATAATATTATTTTTTGGATTTATAAGTTTTTGTTTATATATGTATTTCCTTTGGTTAGTTTTATATATATATATTGTGCCCTTATCTATAGGTCATAATAAGGTAGAATGGCCAATTACTAAAAAATTTAAAATTTTAAAATACGTTTGTGTAATATATTGATAATTGTATGATCGATTAGATCTTATAGTACAATTTAAGGCTGAAAATTACCTGGTATGTAAAAGTGTAATGGATTATTTTAAAGAAACAGTTAAATAAAGCTTAATTATATCCTTGCTTATGGTTGTAAAAGCTGGCCATATAAAATAATACAGCTATAAATAGTTAAAAGTATATTAACAATCCAATTGTAATGTTTTAAAACTAATAAATTAAATAAAAACGATATGTAATATTATAATTATAATTAATATTCAAATTTAATCTAATATATTTTAAAATAAACTTTGGGATGGTGAGAATTATATTTAGTTCTACATATTTAAAATTATTTTTCAAAATTTTATAAAATATATCAGTTTTGGTAATTTAGACCGAGACGTAAATTAAAAATCAAATCATCTGATAAAGTTAGTAATCATGTGACTGTATATTATATACCTTCACACACACGCTTGTTAGAATATAATAATAAAGTTTGTGAATTATGGAACTAAATGTAATTGCTATCTATCGTTGAAATGAATGTTGAAATATTAAATAGTTATTTTAAATGTTTAAATGATGTAATATTTAAATAGTGTTTAAAAGTTGAATACAGTTAATAAAAAAAAAATTAAATATTTTATTTAAATAAAAACAAGATAAAATAAATATTAATATTAAAATAGATATTAAATATTATTTTAATAATTGTTTTAAAAAAATAAATGACTTTGATAAAACTATAATTGAGTTTAAAAATACTATTCTAAGTAATATTTTAAAACATGACGTCATAAATTCTTTATTTTAAAAAAGTCTAGTCTGTTATAAAACTAAAAAAGTGTAAATTTGTTCGCGCTAAAAAGTAATTAACCAATCAACGGAGGTATTTTAGCAGACGAAATATAAGAATTAGATGGAGCGGGAGAAGTAATGTGTAAGTAAAGGAAGGAGTAACATATTTTTTAGCTGTATAAGATCGTAAGCTAGAAAAGTGTTATAATTTTTAAAAATTTTGTATTTATTTTAAAAGTTTTGTTTTAACATATAATATTTTGAACTGCCTTTAAATGGAGGGCTAATTTAAAAGATTTCTTGCCAGGATTTTATTCAAGTTTAGCCAAAACCTTGCAGTAAAAATGGAAATACTACAGAAAACAGTATATAGAAGTTATGATAAAGGAAAAATATTTGTAAAGTGCCTTGATACAGCTTTATTTATGCTCAACCAGAAACTTATTATTGTAACTCAGAGGAATATAATTTGGACGTTATACGGAAAACTTAAAAGAGAAGTTATTTGCCGTCAGGAAAAATTATGACGCACAATTTTAAAAGGCTACTCCGAAGTTTTTTTTTATTCTTCTCTATGGAAAAATTAAGATGCGTATATCATAAAGAAAAAATTATGTAAAAGTTATAATGGAGAAAGAATGTTTGTCTTTTTAAAGGAAACATTACAAAGTATATAGTTACCAGAACTTTAAAAGAAAGGAAAAATTACCGAATAATGATATGAAAGAGTCATTATTTTTTTAAAAAAAGGAAAAGAACAAACTTTATCTAAGAAGAATTAAAAATATTATAAAGTGTTCATTATAAAAGCGCTTAATAAAGATAAAGATTAGGAAAATGGAAATTTAAATTACTTAATGAAAATGGATCCATGGAGACAGAAAAATTTACTGAATATTTAAATCAAAGTACCTAGAAGATGCATCATAAAAGTCGCGCAGGAAAATATTAGCAGAAAATATTAGAAGAGAATATGTAGACGTTTTCTTTACGGGATTAATTGATATCATAATTAATAATTGTATTAAATATTATAAAAAAACCAAGGATTGTCATCTATGAATATTTATTAAACAGAGCAATAATTGTTTTGCCTTAAAATTGAACAAGCAGGGAGAAGAACATTAAGTGACTGAAGAAGAAATAATAAACATTTTTTTTTAGCTTTAGTATGAACGGTTTTCAAGGAAATTTGATGAAGAAGTACAGTAAATATAGTTTGGAATATTTTTTACTAATTTATTTTAAAATATAAAATGTTATGTGAGATTAGGGAAAACATAAAACATAAATTTAGTAATATTAAAATTTAAATATAATAGCTTGATAAAATTATAGAAATAGTGTTTAAAATAAAGTGTATGGATGTGAATCTTATATCTACAAGGATCAAATGGATGGTGAAGCCTACGGAACGCGATCGAGGAGATAAAGGTCGTTTGGTAATTTTAATAGTTATTTATAATGCATAATGTATTTTTTTTAGATCATCTATTGACCTAAGAATGAAGTGTGAAAGTTTAAATTATATGTACACATTTTATACAACATTTTTAACATATTATGAGATAGGAGTAATTCGGATTATGCATACGACAATTTTTTAAAGTATATTAATCATATAATTTAACATAACAATTGTGTGATTCTTTTGAACTTTCATGTGATAAAGTATTCAGATATTTAAGTAGTTTGTATGACTAAATATACGGAGGAAAGTAGTAAGCAAGCTGTCTTATAGAACAGTGGAATAGTTTTAAAATAAATGAATTTTATTATTGTTAGTAATGCAGATATGTATTTGTCGATGTACAGTATAGAAAAAATCTTGAGAAATAAGATCGGATAGTGACTTGGAAGTACTAGTGGAGAGGAAACCAAGATGATGTGTTTTTTTTTTAGAAATAGGAAAATATAAGGGATTTGGATCATATTTAGTTTTGTGTGATTTAGTATAGTTAACAAAGTCCTATGACTGAACACATATGGTTTGGACAGTGTTTTTGCATATCTTTAAACTTTTGATGTTAGAATAAAGCTGAAGAAGTAGCTTTAGCATCGTTCCTATGATAGAGGTTGGTAGACAGGTAAAGGTCACTCCTCTATAGTGTCTTTTAATTCACTGTGCCATGATTGTCAAGATATATGATGAGTAATATTCTAGTTGTATTTTGATCCTATGCATCTATCTTCGCTATCCTTATTTTGTGAATCTGCATCGGTCAGAAAGATATTTTCAAAGAAATAATGAATAAAATAGAACTGAAGATATGTTATCGTTTATGTAAGAATAGTTTATTTGCTGGAATGTATAGAATTGTGTAACTTTAAAATTGAAAGTCCAAAATATCATAAAGAGAGAAAGAATCATATAATACATTGTAAAATTAATTCAGAAATGAATATAAGATTTTGAAAAGAAATCTAAACCAAGTATTTTAAAAGTGATAATAAAATTTGAATGAATTTTTTTTTAATAATATTTAGAAAATAAGTATTGCATATTTATTAAGAAAATAGTTCAATAAGGTATAATAAACATATACTTGTGCATGGTATATTAATAGTTGTAATTATATCATCCGAAGTAAGGCTTGAATGAGAATATTAGGATTAATAAACATCGGATAATGAACAATAAAAACCTAATACCGAATGTAGAACAATGTTTTGACTTTGTAAGATTCCATACAACCAATATAAAACTAAAATTTGTTATTTTGTAGAATTTTACTACGAATGTAAATTTTGTAAAAAATATAATTTTAATAATATTAGGGATGCAAAGTGTTTGTGATAATCATATAAGAAATGCATTTTGTAATAAGCTAACCATAATAATAAATCAAGTAATAATACTGTATTTTCTTAAGTGTTAAAAAAAAAAAAGATTTAACTAGGAAAAGTAAATAATATTTTGATTTCATTTTATAAACTAATAAACTAAGTTGAGATATGAAAGTAAGGGATATCCAATGTATATAGTGTAAAAATATTGTTAATTTATTTATGTTGTTAATAAACTTTGTTTTAAATTTGTTTTAAAGTTTTGTGTCCGAGTTGTTATTTCTCCACATGGATGCATGAAATCACGATACATTTATAATTGAAACAGACATATAAATTTTGCACAAAAGGTAAACATAAAAGTGTTATAAGAATTTTGAGAATTTATTGGTATGTTAAAATTAAAAGATCATAATTTTATATTATTTATTGGTCATAAGTCGGTTGCCACAATATTACATTAAATTATATGCTAATGTTGCCACACGTATTCTGTTGTCAGATTATTAAAATACTACCACGTACGTATTTATTTATTTCATTTAGGAAGAAATAAGATTATATTATATTATTATTGTTATTATTATTTTTATTATTATTAGTTGCTGTGTAGTAGATTATGACATAAAATTCCCTTTTCATATTTTACTACCGTAATTTTAAATCAGTTAGAATACAATTTATGAACCTGAGATTTTATTTTATTTTACTTCATTTTATTTAATTGAGCTAGATTCTTGTTATAAAGAAGATTAAGATATGATTATTATTTTAATCGTAGTGAATAGAGCTCAGAAAGTCATAAGAATACTATGAGTTAGTTATTTGGTATAGTAAAAAGGGGGGATAGTGTTCTTATGCCATTGAGGTAGTATCGTGTGGATAATGGCTCAATGTAGTCTATCTCGTTCCCTGTATTGTCACTCCATGTCTCATGAAAATAGTAAATATTTGTTAATTCATTTTAAAATTGAACCGTATTTGTATTTTAAAATTAGAGCTAGTAATCATTTTAATTAATGCTGAATATTTCATTTATTTATTTGTTAACTGAGCTAGAACCCATAATATTCGTAATAAACAATATATTTTGGGGTGAGAATGCACAGGGGGAGGTTAGAATATATATATATATATATATATTCCCTCAATCTATTATTAATAACTAAATTAGTTTATACTATAATCTTAATTTATAAATGCATATTACATACTTAAAAAGCATCTGTGTTACATATATGTGGATGTTGAAATGTACTGTATAATTGCAGTTTAGTAAAATAATACTTATTCTGTTGAAATCACAGCATATCTATAAAATGTGAGCTATTATATGCAATGTATAATGTGTGTCATACATTATACATTGTCATATTTTAAAGAATATTTATAAAAATGCAACAGCAACAATTAGATTACATAATGATACTAGGAAAGTCAACATTGAGAAGGGTGTAAGACAGGATGACTCCATATCTCCAAAACTTTTTACAGCAGTGCTGCAAGAAATATTTTGTGGATTAAAATGGGAAGCTAAAGGAATGAAAGTAAATGGATATTATTTAAGCCATTTAGATTTTTCAGATGATGTAGTTGTTTTTGCAAATAATGCTTCAGAGCTGCAGGAAATGTTGCAGGAGTTATCAGATGAAAGTAGGAAAGTAGGACTAAAGATAAATGTTAAAAAGACTAAAGTAATGTTTAATCAATTTGCTCAAAATATGAAAATAAAGATTGATTATGATGAATTAGAAAAAGTTAACAGTTACAAATACCTTGGTCGTATTATTAACACAGATGAATGTATAATGGGTGAAATTAATCATAGAATTAAACTTGGTTGGAGTGCTTTTTGTAGAAATAACTTGATACTAAAAGGAAATATGCCTATGTGTTTGAAAAGGAAAATTTTTAACAAATATGTTTTACCAGTACTTACTTATGGATCTGAGACTTGGACCCTTAAGATCCATAATGGGACAATAGGCATATATTTAAAGTCTCTACTCCATTAGATATTCTTAAAACATATGACTAAGGACATCTGACAAATGTGCATTTTATATTTAACCAACACTTAGCAGTTGATCCAGATCTCAATGATCCAGAAATGTTTTCATTATTTATTTGGCATTTATTAAAATAATTATTATAATTTAATATACAAATTTCCAATTTTCTGTATCTTTTTAAATTGTTATTATTTCCATATTTCAAGAATGTGTTACAGTAGGGGTGGGCAAATAGTGGCCTCAGGGCCACCTGCAGCCTGCCAAGACAATAAAAAAATCTGCCTTGAACTGAGATTTCCTTCCCCTGCATGACTGAAGATTCATCTTGTATTTTCCACTAGGATGGCCATGGCAATACACATGCACAGTGTAGATATGATGCGCAGTGCTTTTCCAGTTGATCTGGTTAATTTCAATTTTGTCTTTGCATTAGCAAATATATACATTTCCAACTTTAGTGAAACCATGAAGGCTCTGAAAAAATGTAAAATCAGTGATGAATGTCATGTGATTAATGAAGAATGAACAAACAAATATTTCTTTGGTAACACAGAGAATAAAGTAGTGTGTTTACTGTGTCATGAAAAAAGTGTGGCCCTTTGCTTCCACAAAGTGGCGCCCAATGCAGCTCTTTTTCCAACCTCTGCAGCCCCTGATCCAAAACAATTGCCCATCCCTGTGTTACAGAGTATAGGTTGTAAATTTATCTTATAAGTTATAACAAATGGGAAAAAAGAAAATGAAGTTGAGTTATTTGAAGTAATTATATATAAGAAATGATATGTTAATCTCTAACTATAATTTATATCTGCTCCAGAGATAAAATCTAATTCAATAAATGAGTATTGTAATCAAGAATGCATTTAATTTAAGTAATTGATATCAAAGTTGTGGCTGCAAAAATTTTGCTAGTTATACATCAAATTGTAATAATTTGAAATGGTTAAATAGCTATTAATGTCTTGGAAATTTTTGGTGAAAATAAAGTGACTTTATAAGTTATTTTGAAAAAATATTAATGTGAAAATAAAATTTGTTTATGCCTCAGATCAAATAGATGTTCTGAAAAATATATTGTAAAAATAAACCAATTTTAAAAGGAAAAATAAAGGCAGTCATGTTAATTTACTGGAGAATGGTGGGTCATGTAAAATTCTGTGCTCATATACCCTATATATTACATATATAGACCCAGGTATATAATAAGCCTGTGTTTCAGTTATTTTACTGGATATTATTTTTAAAGAAGAAATGTAAAAACTAGAGAAATTTAAATGGAAGGTTTATACAAAATTTCTATTTGTAAGACAAAGCATAATTGAGATTATGAAAATAATGAAAAAAAAATATTTGGTAGGACAACTTAAGTAAATTAATTTTAGTGATTATAGAGGATTTATTGTTTTCTTTCATCTTAAAATTTAAAGGATAATTTTCATTTGAGATGCTACATTGGATTTTATTAAGGGGAGATTGATTATTAGAATTTTTAAATGTATTACTTTTTAAAAAATATATTAGTTATGTTAAATATGACTTGCCTTTTAAGTTGAGATTTTTGATAGAATTAGTAGTTTTAGTATTAATAAGAATTGCATATTTGATAACTGTGATATTGGAAATTATGTATCATCCTCTTGATAGATTAAAAACTATTGATGTTGTTATTTGTATTTTAAATTTGGAGCAAAATGTTTTTATTCCTGTATTCATAATTTAATTTTATTTTTAACACATTCAATGCATTTTAGATATAATGATAAGTTTTATAAGATTGGAAAGGATTGGGTAATTGGTTGTTGTTTGTGCATTAATAAGCCCTAATTTTATTAACTTTTAGAAAGTTGTGGGGTGATTCAAATTATTTCACATGCACGTTTTTTAATAAAGATAAATTTTAGATTGGATTACATGGTTTTGATTCTAATATTAAATTTATTACTGAGGAGAATACTTTAGATTTTAATAAATTAAACTTTTTAGATTTAATGATTACTAGAATTAGAGTTAATGATATTTATATTGTAATTATTTTATTAAAGATAAAAATGTAAGAAGTATTAGTAGATATAAAAGTGAGCAGTCATTATTACATTGAAGATTGCATTATTGAATATTTGTTACATGAATAAATGTTTAAATAATTTTGGAAGTAATACATTGCTTCAGAAAAAAAACTTTATAATAATTATATTTTTTTATTATGATAGGTGTATTTAAAATGTATTATTCAAAAATAATCATATTTTATTTCTTCATCTTTGAAATCACAATTTATATATTTCTTTATGTTTTCACTACTAGCTTCTGAAAGCTTTTTTGTTAACCCATAGCAGCTATTTAAATTATATTTGAAAGATTTTATTTAACAATTAAACAATTATTCTATATTGTATTTCCATAATTTTTATCTTGTTTTATTACAATATAAGTGTACAAATGAAAAATATTCTTAGAAAATAATATTTGAACAATGATGATTGTTAAAATAAGAGTCATAGATCACATGACCCTATTCTCTTAAGCTTGTAAGTTATAAACAATGAGGATTGCCAATTACGAAAACATGGCCAGGAGTTTGGGGGGGGGGGAGTTCCTTACAGAAATATTTTAAATGCTTTCTCTGGCTAAGCATTTATCACAAAGCTTGATGAGAAATTGCTGAAACCATGGCCAGGGGTTGGGAGGGGGTGTTTCCTGACAGAGGTATTTTAAATGCTTTCTCTGGCTAAGCATTTATCACAAAGCTTGTTGAGGAATTGGAAATCCTCATTGTTTATGATGATTGTTCTTTCACAAGTATCAATAAAAAATAATTATAATTGAACAATAATTGTTTTAACTTCACTTATAAAATCAGAATGAATGATTATTATGTTATCATAAAGCAATAAAATTATGCTTTAAAATTTAAAATTTTATTTATAATTATTAAAATGTCACAAAAAACTTCTACAGTCATAATACAGACATTTATTTTTGGAACAGTTATAACTTACTGTTTTACATTATTATAATTCTCCTGACTTGTGTTTTAAATAAAACATTTAAATAAAATACGAGTTAGTCAAAAATATTTTTGTTTTAAAATAAATATTTGTAAAATATTTTGCAAAAATAATTATAAATATATAAATAAACTATGAAAAATATACATTTTTTTTTTCAGAGTGAAACAAAGAAATGACTCAAAGTTCTTCAAACGCACTCAGAACCAAAGAACAAAAAAATCTATCAACCACTTTAATTGTTGAGTCATTTGTATTAACATCATACTGTATGATACTGATATCTTCCCATTTTTTCTAAAACTGATAAATATATATTTTAATTCCAACTTCTGTGATCCAATAAAAAACAAAGTGATACACAAAGACTATAGATAGCCATGAGACAATGAATTTAAACTGAAGGGATCCAAGTGACATCACATAATACTATTGAAATGCAATTAATAGTAAAAAACAAAATTTGTTGAAGGAATGCTTTTGCTTTAAGTGTATTATAAAATAATCATAATGAATTTATAGATAATAAAAATATTCCAGAAATAGTTTATAAACTGTGAGATTGTTTCAATGTCTATATAGAAAAAACAAATTGTATTTTTATAAAAAAAAATCAAAATTTAAATAGTGTTGAGTTGGTCCCTTAATCAGCCTTGTGCATTTTGCATTCATGGTACTACTAATAAAATATTGTTCACTGATGCAAAGGGTGTCTTTAATAAATATTATAAAATCAAAAGAAATTAAAAAAACTTTTTGTTAAACATTTTGGATTTGAGATTAACAATCTTATGACAAATTTCATTAATATTAATGGTAATTGGCAATCACTTTTTCATTTTGGTTATTTATCTTTTTTTAATAAATAAAATCATGCTTATGTAATGAAAAAAAATGATTATCTTATTGTGATTTTAAGTCTATTTTTATCACAATCATACATGCACATAAAATATACATTTAACACATATGTAAATATATGTGTTATATGAAACATTTAAAAATATTCAGAAAAAAATAGTACCTGTAGAGGTCACTCCTACTGCATTTTTACACACATATTCTTGAGGTTACAGTCTTAATAAATATTACTTACATATTTTATAATAAATAAAAAAGGACTGTTAGTTGAATAAATAAAAATAGATATTTTGAAAATAAATCTGTTAGCAAATAAACAATAGGTATTCCAATCACAAATTAATAAATAAAGTAAGTATATTTTAGCAAAAGGAAAAATATAATTAAAGCATATTGTAATGTGGGAATATTTTTCAAAAGATAGCTTATCTGTCCTTTAAACAAAAAAAAGAGAAAAAAATCTAAAATGTTATGATAGAAATTTAGACAAAAGATATGTAAATTGTAACTTTAAAGAAAATTACAATCTCATCAAAGATTGTAATAATTTTGTAAATTGTCTAATCAGGAGGAGCTTAGGTTTCACTTGAAAATTCCAACTGAGTAGGTAATATTATAACTAATGTTGTAATTAAAAAAGATTAACTAATTAGAAAAAGAATTGGAAATTAATTATGTGGGTGACCTCAGACAATGAGTTTGTCAATGATATAAAAGCTACAAAGTTTCTATTATATTCAGTCTGCTAGGTTGTGCTGATAAAAGTTTGTTGTCATTTTAGTCGGATATCATTTCACTTTATTGATGTTAAAAGTGGTGTGCTATTCAATCTACTGTCAGCTTGCTACACTAATCTTGATGATTTCTTCATGGAGAACAACCAGTTCATCCATCAGCAATGTATAGCTATTTATGCAGATGTTCTAACATTTCCATACATTGCTAATCTCAAGCAAGTGTGTTTACTTGGTGTTCCCCACCCAGTTCTTTCATATTTGATCATCTGAAATGTAATAAATACCATTGACTGCTATTACTTGGACATACCCATTATTACAGAAGATTATTGGTGAACAAAATCCAAGATATATGCTGCTCTGGAAAAAGGAAGCGACAAGCTGTTAAAAGAATCAGGGCATGCCAACTATAACCTCAAGAAACTCTCAAGAAGGCAGGAATAATCACTCTTGCAAAAGCTATGGCAAAACCTATGTAAATATATATGATAATTTAAAGTGTAGACAGATTTTGTCTTTATAAACTTTTATAAAACTAAAAGTACTTGAATTCTGATCCCCTATTTAGAAATTGATTGGTCTATACTAAATAACTCTATAGCTCATGTAATTTAGTTTATATTCATTTTTTGATTATTGTTAAATGTTTGTATAAAAAAACATGTTGTTTTAAGTTGTTAATTTGATTTAACTCTCCATACCACACCATACAATATTAATTAAGATAAAATTGTGTCCTTTATATATAGTGTTTAAAATACATTGTCTGATAGCTTGAGTCATGTCAGTTCCTTATTCTTGTTGTGAATCAGGCAATCAATTACTTGAAGCATTTAAAATCTTCTTTTGGTGATGCTTTTTTGCTGTTATGGAATGAGTACAATGGTCTTGAAAGGTGACTGCAGGTTATATATTTGTATGCAATCTCAGTCTGACCACTGGTGTGCTTAATATGTAAAAATATTAGCCATATTAACTCCTCTGCTAATATAATGGTATCTCATATATATATATATATATATATATGTGTGTGCATGTGTAATATTGTTTTAGCTATTAATATGTGGTGAAGCTAAACTGAGTTCAGACCAATATAGCTATCTGGTTTGTAAGGGTGAATTTGAAGACATTTACGTGTCTGAAAAATTCAAGTTTCCAAATTGATAGTAACGTATTAAATAAGTGCTATGTGTTGGAGTTTTAGATCTAGTTTCTGAAATCCTAACTCTTCACTGAGGTGAGCCATTAAGCTTGAAATCAATTGGTCTGGAGATGAGGATTTTCGGATAGAGATTTTGAATTCTTTCTCTGTTGGCACTTATAATTAAAGCTTGTTTGGAGCTAGTGGTAAGCGCCATCTAGTGAACATTTTAGCATAAGCTTAAAGGCAAGTTGCACAATTTGTATCTTGTCATATATATATATTCTAACCTGGTACATTTGCATCCTCACTTCTGGGCAGTATATTATATAAAATAAAAATGGATTCTAGCTCAGTTAATAATTAATAAATAAAATCTTCTGCATTAAAATTAAATATTTCACTAGCTCAAATTTAAAATACGAATAAGGTTCAGTTTATAAAATAAATTAAATAAATATTTAATATTTTCATGAGACTTGGAAGTGAAAATACAGGTGACAAGATAGATTACATTGAGCCAATATCCCACAGGATACTATCTCAATGGTATAAGAACACTATCCCCCTTTATTACTATTTTAAATAAATAAACTTATAGTATTCTTATGACTTTAATAACTTCTACTCACTAAGATTAAGCTAATAATTAAATCTTAATCTTCTATTTATAATAATTCACCTCAATAAAATCTCAGGTTCCTAAAATTTATTCTAAGTTAATAAAATTACGGTAGTAAAATATGAGAAGGGATTTTATGTCATAATCTATTACATTTAAACTAATAATAATAAATAATGATAATATTCTTCATTGTATGAAGTAATTCTGCATATTTTTTCTTTTCACTATAATCTATTATGATAAATAAAAATTATAAAATATCATAATATAATCTTTATTTTCATATAAGAACGTAATAAATATATGGTAGCATTTGATAATCTGACAAACAAAAGTGTGTGGCAACTGATAGCATATAATTCGATATACTATTATGATAACTAATTTATGACCATAAGATAATGTAAAATTATGATTACTTAATTAAAAGAATACCAATAAACTATTCGAATTCTTAAAATAATTTTTTATTTATCTTTTGTGCTAAATTATATGTTTATTTCTAGTGACACTGTGTTTTTGATGCATGATGACGATGAATATGGAAAATACAAATAATCAAACACACAAATTTTGAATAAACAAATTTAACAAAGTTTATTATTACATTAACAACATAACAACTTATTTACAATATGTACATTTAAAACATCTTAAAGATTTGTACCATTATCCATTCTTTATATTCAAACCTCGTTAAGTCTTTACTCTGACTTAAATCAAAAAAAAAGATAAAATAATACAATATTATTAATCCCTGTTTGATCAATCTTATATAAAAAATTACATTTATTTAATGCTTACTCAAAATATATTTTACATCCTTTAGCTATTATTCAAGTATGTTTCTTTTTTTTTTTATTAAAACATCCATAGAAAACATAGTACGAATAAACATAAAAATAATACTAATTGAGAACATGGATATTTTTTTTACTAGACAAGTTCACTCTAGCAATATTAATGATATCATGTAAAATATCTATTGATAATTTATTTCTAAATCATGGATACTATTGTTCACAACACTGTATTTTTTAACTATAGTACATTCCATTGTAACAATATTATAATACCATAATTATAATTACTGATACATTCTCAATTATTGAATAAATATAAATTGTACCTAAACTTATTGTGTAGATCGTTTTTACTTTATAGCATTATATTAAAAATATGCAGTACTCATTTTTTTAAAAATTGAAATAAATATTTTAATATTATTTAATATTTCAAAAGCAACTTTGCTTTACATATTTTATTCTTAAGATCTTATATTTATTTCCAAAATAAAATAAATCTTTAACATATTTTATGATTCTTTCATTTGAAGTCCATTGGATTTTCAATTCCAATTCATACAAATTCTATTTCTTCATAATCAGATTTTAATAACAAACACATTCTAAGGCCCTTGTCCTCTTTTATACAAATTAAATTATTCGCAGATGTAAATTTTTTAAATTTAGATATTTGTACATTCCAATCATAATCCGTTTTATAATTAAACTTTTTTTTTTCTTTTACTTTTTTTAGTAAAAAGAGGGAAAGGAAAAAAGTTTAATTATAAAACGGATTATGATTGGAATGTACAAATATCTAAATTTAAAAAATTTACATCTGCGAATAATTTAATTTGTATAAAAGAGGACAAGCGCCTTAGAATGTGTTTGTTATTAAAATCTGATTATGAAGACAAAGTAATTACTCAAATGAAGAATTTTAACTTTATAAAAGTTGATAAAGTAAATATAGAAAATTTACGTATTCAATTTATTAATAACATTTTAAAAAAAGCCAAAAATAAAGCGATTGATAATAGTACTTATTATAAAATTTACCCTTCTGCTGCAATATGTCCTAAGATTTTTTCAAATATAAAACTGCATAAAGAAAATGAACCATTGCATTTAATGACTGATTTTGAATGGGCATTTTATTATGAAACTTGTTGTTTAATTGAGAAAATGCTACAAGAAATTCTTGGTTTTGGTAAATATACAATATGTTCTTCATTTGATTTTGTTAATAAAATCCATAACATTAAGATCGATGTTAATGACATTATATGTATTCTAGATGTTAGTGAAATGTATGGATCAATTGATCGATTGGCATCTATCGAAATTATTTCCAGCACATTAAGTTTAAAAAATGTTAACATGAAAATAGTAAAGTTTATAATTGAAACATTAAATTTTATTGATAAAAATATTTATGCAGTTTTTAATAAGGATTTTTATAAAATGTGTAATGGATGGCCCATGGGATTACCTACTGTTGCTCAAATATGTAGTTTTATAATTTCTACATATGAAGAAAATATTTGAAAAAGGAATATTTAAAAAAAAATATTACTGTATATTATCAATATGTTGATGACGTTTTTGTATGTGGTAAACAAAATACAATTAATAAGTTGTTTAAGGAATTAAATGCTTTAAAAGGCCTAAGCTGGATAAAAACAGATGATTTAATGTGTGTTCAGTTTCTTGATCTTAAAATAACTAGAAATCAATGCATGCTGGATTACTGTATGACTATTAAACCAATAGTAAAAAGAGGTTATATTCCATATAAATCAAAAATGACAATGTCACACAAATTGGCAGGTTTGAAGTCCTTCTTATTTAAAAATAATAGTCTTTGCAACTATTCATCAGATAAAGGCAAAAATATTGAAATATATTGAATAAATTGTTAAATGTTGTCTACAGTTATAATCACATATATAATGTTATTAGAGATTTTAATACAAAATATAAAAATAAAAATGTTAATAATAATATTGATTCTCCTGCTAATAAAAATATGGATATCAATCCCATATATTTCAAATTATCAAATAAATTTTATAAGGAAAATTTGTAAAGGAATCTGTGATATTGCATTTTACACACCTCCTACATTAAACAAATTAATAAATAACTCCAAAGATAAAACCTCATTTATAAATAAAAATTGTGTCATTTATAAATGGATATGTAGGTGTGGTAGTGGATATATAGGTGAATCTAAATGTACATTGGAAAAAAGAACTAAAGAACACTTGCTATTATTAAAATGTGTTCAGAAATCGAAACAAAATTGTATAGTAGATAATATTATTTCAGCATCTATTTTTTACAACCATAATAAATCATGTATTTATGGTTTTGACTTCAATTTTAATAGTGTAAAAATATTTCAAATTGAAAAAAATAATAAAAGAAAAATAAAAGAAGCTATGCTAATATACAAATATAAACATGACTTAATTAACAGGCAAGCAGCAAACATTAAGATTACAGAATTGTGGGAAAGTTAGCACTCCAAAGCTTTAGTTGACACAGATTACTGGGATAATCGAAAGTGCTCCTAAGTCAATAAAATTTTTTAATTATTTAGTTACTGTATTTACAAATATTCAGTTATATAATTACATATATTGCTTTAAAAATACAGACATCGAATCATAATATTATATATATATATTGAATTTCTTTGTATAAAAAAAAAACCATCCTACCCTAACAGCCACGATCCAAAACAGTCTAGTCAATCACTATTAACTGAAAGGAGACCCTTTGATTCCTCTTGGAGGCCTTAAAGGAACCGATCAGGGCAAATTCCTAATGTCCACTCCATACGTTCTTGTCATTGCAGATGTTATTACTATGTGATTATTCATATAGTATATGAACATGGATGGGCTGCTCACCAACACGCATTAGCCAGCGTGGTGAGTTTATTGGCTTTTTACCTCTGAGTTTAAGATCAAGAAACACCGTGGTCTTTCTTCTCAGTGCCTGATAAGGCAGAATGAATGTTTGTGTAAATAATAAATATTTTTCCAGTATATATATATACAATTATGACAGACAAAAATAAAGCATGGCCCTTATTCCCAGGAGGCTGTAAAGTCACCAACCAAGGCAGCGATTGGTGGCCAAAGGCAGAGGGTGCTAAGAATCCTCTGATTGCAGACCCAGGCTGCCATTTGATGACGACTTTTTATTTAGGTACTTACAACTGCAGATCACTTTCAAGTGAAGGAAGATTGCAAGAATTAGAAGAAGAACTGTCTTATATTAAATGGGACATTATTGGACTTTGTGAAGTTAGAAGAAAAGGAGAAGAAACAATTGATTTAAAAAGTGGACATATACTCTATTATAAAGGCACACATATTGGAAATACAAGTGGAGTAGGATTCATTATAAATAAAAAGTGGAAGAACAATATTGTGGAGATTGATGGTGTATTGGACAGAGTGGCAAGATTAGTTATACAACTTAATAGCAGATACCAAATGCAGATAATTCAGGTTTATGCCCCAACAAGTTCTCATAGTGATGAAGTAGTAGAAGATTTTTATATGGATGTACAAAAGGCTTTTGATCAGAGTAAACAACATTTTAAAATTGTTATGGGAGACTTTAATGCTAGAATTGGTAGACAAATGAAAGATGAAATTGCTGTAGGTAATTTTGGTTATGGTAATAGAAATGAGAGAGGACATAGACTTGTGGAGTTTGCAGAAAAAGAAAAACTTTATATTATGAATTCATTTTTTGAGAAAAATGTTAAAAGGAAATGGACATGGAAGCATCCAAATGAAGGTACAGCAGAATTGGATTATATTTTGACTAACAGAAAATACATATTTCAAGATTGTAATGTTCTTAATAAATTTAACACAGGAAGTGATCATCGATTAGTAAGGTGTAAGTTACGTGTTAATGTAAAACTAGAAAGACAAAAATTATTAAGAAAAACAATATTTACAGTTGATATTCCTAATCTTCAGAACCATTCTAATGAATTTAAATTAGAACTTACAAATAGGTTTCAAGTGTTAGGAGATTTTGAACATGATACAGATTTGAATGAAATTAATATGAAAATAACTGATACACTTTTAAAAACTGCAACAAACATAGCTGGTAGAAAAAAGCAGCAATTGACTAATAAAATTTCTACTGAGACTAGAGAATTTATGAAGAAAAGAAGGAATATGAAGATATACAAAAATGATGTATTAAAAAGAATTGAATATCTCGAATTTTGTAAAATGGTACGGAAAAGAGTTGAAAATGATATAAGAAAGTATAACTGTGAAATAGCAAGGAAAGCTGTAGAAGAAAATAAAAGTCTCAAAAATGTTAAACAACATTTTGGTATTGGTAGGAAATTTATATCTGCAATAAGAAAAAAAGATGGAATTATTACTAAAAAGAGAGATGACATCATGAAATTGGTAGAAGATTTTTATCAAGAATTATATAGTAATAAAGAACAAGTACCTCCTATATCTATTACATCTTCCGAATTGCCCAGAATTTTAAATGAAGAAGTGAGACATGCAATTAAGTGTATGAAGAAAGGAAAGGCTCCAGGAAATGATGGAATTATAATTGATATATTAAAAGAAGCAGGTGAAGAAATAGAAACAATTTTAGCAAAGTTATATACCAAATGTCTAAATGATAAAGATGTACCGGAAGATTGGAAGAATGCAGTAATAATATTAATATTTAAAAAAGGTGATAAAGAAGATATTAGAAATTACAGACCTATCAGCCTTTTATCAGTTTTATATAAAATTTTTACCAAGATAATTACAACTCGTCTACAGAGAACTTTGGATTTTCACCAACCAAGAGAACAAGCTGGATTTAAAAGTGGTTTTATTACAATAGATCATATCCAGGTATTGAGAGAAGTCATAGAAAGGACAAACGAATATGAGTTGTCATTATGTTTTGGATTTGTAGATTATGAAAAGGCATTCGATTCTATACATATTTGTTCAGTGATTAAAGCATTGGATCATCAAGGTATAGATCCAGGATATTGTCATATTTTAAAGAATATTTATAAAAATGCAACAGCAACAATTAGATTACATAATGATACTGGAAAAATCAACATTGAGAAAGGTGTAAGACAGGGTGACTCCATATCTCCAAAACTCTTTACAGCAGTGCTGCAAGAAGTATTTTGTGGATTAAAATGGGAAACTAAAGGAGTGAAAGTAAATGGAGAGTATTTAAGTCATTTAGATTTCGCAGATGATGTAGTTGTTTTTGCAAATAATGCTTCAGAGCTGCAGAAAATGTTGCAGGAGTTAGCAGATGAAAGTAGAAAAGTAGGACTAAAGATAAATGTTAAAAAGACTAAAGTAATGTTTAATCGATTTGCTCAAAATATGAAAATAAAGATTGATTATGAAGAATTAGAAGAAGTTAACAGTTACAAATACCTTGGTCAGATTATTAATACAGATGGAAACATAATGGAGGAAATTAATCATAGAATTAAACTTGGTTGGAGTGCTTTTGGTAGAAATAACTTGATACTAAAAGGAAATATGCCTATGTGTTTGAAAAGGATGGTTTTTAACAAATGTGTTTTACCAGTTCTTACTTATGGATCTGAGACTTGGGCACTTAATAGAAGAGCAATACAGAGACTTCAGACCACTCAAAGGAGTATGGAGAGATGTATGTTGGGAGTAACAAGAAGAGATCGAAAACGCAATGTATGGGTAAGACAACAAACAGGTGTTACTGACCTTATTGAAAAAATTAAAAGATTGAAATGGAGTTGGGCTGGACATATTGCTAGAAGAGATGATAATAGATGGACAATTGAAATTTTAAACTGGATTCCAAGAGATTGTAAAAGACCCAGAAAGAGACCACATGTGAGATGGATGGATGAAATAAGAAAATGTGCAGGGGTGTTGTGGAGAAGAGAAGCTAAAGATCGGAGAAGATGGATTAAACTTGGAGAGACCTTCATCCTGCAGTGGATTGATAATGGTTGATGATGATGATGATGAGTGAATTTACAGTTATTACAGGCATAATGACACAGCTTTTACTTAAATCCTTTAATTCATTTTTTCTATCCCAAATTCTTGTATTTCCAGCAAAGGTTGGAATTAGTTTTTTTTTATTGCTACTTGTTTTTCTTCTTGTTGAAAATTGTCATACATAAATATACATGTGTATATACACGCGCATACACTGGTAATGTTCGGTAAATATGACACCTCATGTTGAGTGTCTAAAAATGTATTTATCCACACATCCTTTTTAAGTTATTTTGGTCTTTGTGGCGCCTTATGATGAGTGCCAAAGGGTTTATTTATTGTAAATTTCCCGTAAGCAAGTCCACTAATAAATTTATATTTAGAATAGTAGTGAGTGTATAATTGTGCTGCATGTATATACATGTGTAAGAATTTATTGTAAAAGGCAAATAGATACAGTATCTCATGTTGAGTGCTCTATGGTATCTGAGCTAATGCAACCTTATTGACATGTAAAATAGGAAATTATTAAAATGTTTTATAGTGCAGATTTATGCATGTATAGTTTTTTTTATTAGATTCGCTATCAATAAAAAAGGTTTTAAAGTCCTAAGTAGAAGTGTATGCCTGTATAACCGAAAATCTTTTATCCCAGAAATATATATCAAATCACACAAAGTACAACTTATTTCCACAGGGTAAAAAGCTCAGACCACTTCCATTCATTATGAAACATTGTAAATAGTTTTAGGGATTTATTATTTTTCTTATTCATTTAAAATTGTATTTATATTTTATCCATTTCAATGCATCAAATATATATATGGGTTTGTAATAATTAATTATTTAGTATTTTTTATTATATCATTATAAGTATGAAACGGTGGTGGGTATCTGGGATTAAATAAATATTTAATCATAATATTAAATTGGTTTTGTTTTCATATTATTTATTTGATAAAACGTACTCTCTTTATCAATCACATACCTATAATAACCATTTAACTTACCCATTGAAGACCCTAAATGTAGAGTACTGAGCTAGCCACACAGGATATCGCTCTACTAGGGTGTTAAATCTTATTCTTATGCTCTGCTGTACATATGGTATTACATATTCTTCTAGGAGGGGGGGGATTCATTTTTATTCCTTTTTAGGAGTGGCATGCAAAAGCTATCTGTAAATAGACTTTTCAAAGATGTGTACTTACCATAGGTCCTAAACATTTGGGCATTCGAGAAGGACATTAACTAAAGGGGTTTTTAATTGGTAGAGTCCTGTCAATTTACTGTTTCTATTAGTTTAGCTGGAAGTACCAATATATATGAGTAAAGACGATGGACTAAAATGGTACCCATTTCTTTCCCTGTTAAATCTTGATCACTTCATGCTCAGTGCAAGATTAGGAGCAGAATTCTGCAGGGAAATATGATCCAGTACAATATATAAGTTATTATTATTGCTAAAATTTAAATCATAAATAAAATAATAATCTGTCATAAATTACTCCGGACTTGGGGATGAAAACATTTCACTTATAAATGTCAATCTAAATTGGGGCATAGTGAATTTCCATTATAATATATATAAAGTATGTTAATTAAAGATTGTCCTATATAACAAATAAATAGTCAATAAATCTGATTATTTATTATGCACCAGTAAATAATTTATTTATGTGTAATAAAGGGTAAATATGGATAGATACTTTTTGATAAATAGGTGTTGCATTTTTCTATTAAAAATTAACAATTTCCTATAATTGTAAAAGATAAAATATATAAATAATCTTCCACATACTCATTGCCTTTATAAATATTGTTTTGTTATATGAAAACATTCTTTTTATATTCATAATATGTGAATATTTTATAATGTATGTATAAAGAGTAGTTTCTTTTCATAATATTTCCTAAGATCTCTTCATATACATCCTACATTTTATCGATGTCACATGATTTAGATTTGTACACAAAATTTCTATCTAGTGTTTTCACTTCCAATATCACCAGACTGGGTGGCACTATTGTATGAAAAGTTTGCTACTGTTTTAACAGCTCATGTAATCATAGTGAAATGCTAATCATGCCATGTTTAGTGGTTTATACCAACCCTGAAGATGTGGTTATTAAAATAAACAATGATACCTAAATGTATAGATGTTGAACTGGGTTCAGATCTGTATGACTATACAAGGAAATTATAATCAACTGAAAACACTAATGTCTTTTCATCTTGGGCTTATTGCTTCATAGTTAATTAAATAGGTAAAAGGTGGTGACTGAAGGGTTGAATTATACTTTAAGATTTAGGTGCAGTGCACTCACATACAAGGCAACTCACTGATCAAAGCCACAAAAAAGAAACTAGTCTGAGGATATTGGATGAATAGGCAGTAGATAAGGGTTTATGCACAAACATTCTAACTTCCATTGATTACTATGGTTAGCACTGATTCGCATTACTGTATGGAGAATTTGTTGCTATTTTACTAATCACTTTGCCATAAAATTCTTTACTCACCAATACATCTAAATATTAGATGTAAATTATAAATAATTCAATCTTATATATATATTAACAATGTTTAGAAGTTTATCATCCCACTAATGACATATAATTTGAAATGCAGTACTATTTAGTTATTATGTATTTAATATTAAGTTATTAATTTAAATTTTTTTTTAGAAATGAATAGAAATTAATTCTAAAACTTGTGAAATGTAATACTTAGAAGTATCGGAGAACGTTGCGTTTATATTATGGTTTAATATGAAGTTTGATTTGAATAATATAACTTATCAAATTTGCCATATTGATAAATTTTGAGGAAGGAGACATAACTGATTAACATCGGTTTGGAAATATTTAAAAAAAAAATGACAAAGTGATATTAACAGTTTTAGACAGTCCGTGAACCTATTAATTATATATACAGTTTTGCATAATATTTAACTAATTGGTTTATATTATCATTAAACATGAGATGCTATAATCGTCATTATTAATGTTAACAAATAATGCTAAAACATCATTATGATTATCAAATTATTATTACTTAATGCAGTTCCTACTGTCAAAAGATTTTCTCAATGAGTACATATTATACGCACGCACGTAACCATATTTATATATATAATCTGTTAAATGGGTTAGCATATATATTTTTTTATATTAATTATTTTTCCTAAAAGTAAATGTTGCAATATCCTCTGCTATCTTAAATATCTACTGCTGTTTTAATTGACAAAAGTTTTTCTTTGTCCTTTTTATCTTCTATTACTTAAACAATTTATATATGTCTTTACTTTTTCAATTTTACTAAGATAAAGATCTATTTTTCTTTCATTGTTTTTTATTCTTTATTTTTGTCCAAACTAAACTCTTAAGTATTTTATCTGCTTTGTTATAAACTTAAATTAAAATATTAAAAATAAACTTCAAACTAAAGATTAAAGTAAATCTAAATAAAAATTAATTTCAAACGATTTATCTTATGAAAAAAATAATTAAAACATTCTAAGGGTTTATATCTTGGTTTGTGTTGTATTTATTATATAGTTTAAAACAACTTTTTTTCTAAAAAAAGTTTTGTTAAATAAATTGAAAATATAATATTTATTTATTTTTATGAAGATAATTTGTCATCTCATTATCAGATATTTTTTTACTTTAAAAATTTCAACTTAAAATTTTGTATAAGTGACAAGTTTACACTAAAATAATTTTTTTTATTATATAAAAATATCAAAAAAAGTGGTTCAAATTAATATTCCCAAGGCAAATAACTATTTACTTATTTTAACAACATTGCAAATTAAATTAAGTCACAGTAAAAATTTATTTAAATCTACAATGAACAGTCAAGCGTTGGTAGCTGAGAGGTCAGCGCAACCGCCTTGCAAGCAAGCAGTTGCTTGCAGACGGTTGTCGCAGGTTCGTTTCCCCGCCGATGCTTTGACATATAAAAAAAAAAAATCTACAATGAACAAAATTTTATTCTTGCAGTCCATATAATTTACAAGGACCTCAAATTATAAGACTCCGTTTGTTGACTTTGGGTTAAATATATAACTTTAAATAAGAATTAATATTATTCCAAAATTGTTGAAAATAGTTCCGCCTTCAACAAATTTACATAATATTTCATAATGCATATTTTTAATGTTATATATATGATTGCAGAAAGGATTTTGTCGTTGACTGAAAGAAGACACTTGATTCATCTTTGAGGTTCTTAGAAAAACCAAGAAAGCTAAATTCCTAATGAGTAATCCAGACATTATTGTTGTTGCAGTTTATATTACTATATGATTATTCATATGTAATATTAATGTTTCACTTTATTTGTATTTAATTTGACTGTAAAACTTTTTTACATCTATGACATAAAATGGGGATTTTCTTTTGCAACTTACATATGGATGAGTATGATTCTGGTGGAGTCCACCACAACTGCACTAGCCATGTCTAAGAAGCAAAAGAATAAAACATTTTGAGTTAAAGATGTGAAAAATGTTTCACAATCAGATTATTTATTGTATATAAAGACTGATGGGCTACCCACCAACACAAATTAGCATGTACAGTGAGTTTATTGGCTTATTACTTCTGAATTTAACAACAAGAAATACCATGGTTTTTCTTCTCATTTTTTCTGATAGTTCTTAACTAAAATATCAGTTGTTTTTTTCTTGAATTCAGAATAAACGTGTGTGATTCAACTTTTTTTCAATAAATATTTACAATTATGATAGACAAATCTATATTAGAGCACTTATTCTCAGGAGGAAGTAAAGTTGTCAGTTAAGTTAGAAGTTGGTATCCAAAAGCAGAATCCCTGATTGTGAACCCAAGCTTCCATTTATGTTCACATTTTATTTAGGTATTTATAACTACACTCACTTTCAAGTAAAGGAGGTTTTCATGGGTTGAACAAAAAACCATCTAATATTAAATGTGATATTGTTGGACTTTGTGGAATCAGAAAAAAAAACTAAAGAAACCATTAATTAAAATTTAGACTTATACTATACTACAAAGACACAAATATTGGAAGCACAAATGAAGACAGGTGGATAAAAAAATGAAAAAATAACATTGTGGAGGTTGATGCTGTATCAGACAGAGTGACAAGATTAATTACTCAACTTAACAGAAGATACTAATTACAAATAAAATACTTTAAATATTGATAAAATAATAAATATTAAACAAATAACACATAATCAAAAATTTATAATAAAAATTTATGAAACTTGATTAAAAAATAATAAATATTCTTACCTAGATTTTAGGAGTTTATGATTTACTTGCAACCATAGAGGTTTATAATTTACTGGTTTGTCCTCATAACTTTGTATACATACAACCATTTGGAAGGAGAGGGGCAATTTTTTACAGTTACTGCTTTTTTTGTGTGAGTACTTTTTCTTGGCATTTTCCCATTTATTTATGCTATCAGGTTGTTTCTATTTTCAACAAATTGTATCTATTAAGTTTTTATCATTTGACAAGGAAATTTTGCAAGTAGATAATTTTTATTCAATTGACTGTATCATAAAAGCAATAAATATGTTCAAATATTTGTAGGTAAGTTATGTCTATTCAATATTAGTCATAATTAGTAAAATTGAAGTTTTTAAGTCATAAATTCTGGTGTTTAGTCAAATGTAATGAATAGTTTCCATACTACTATTACTACTATAAATTCAGCTTTTATATGCACTCTCCAGTTTTGCTTACATCATGGTAATTCATGACTGAACAGAAAACTGGAATTTTACTTAGTTCTAAATCTATTCACAAACACAACCTACTTGGATTTTGACTGCATATATTTTTGCTGAAATACCAACCACAAATATATGAATCTAGACCTTTTATATTATTTCAATTTATGATGTAATCAAGATCAACTATAAACATATTTCTTTTTTAATCTTACTTTATTTTTTGAATTATAGTAAAATTAAACTGAGAGACTGCAAAACTCTCAAGCACTTATGACTATTAACATCCAATCAGATCGCAAGCACTGAGACAGAGAATTTGACAAGAAAAGGGTGGTTCCACCCTCTCCTTTACTTGTCTTTCTATATATCCAAGCCAGTCTAAAGTACTTAGATCTGAAAGCATGAATCTTAAATATCTTCGCACTCAACTCACTGAGTTCAAATTACAAACATACAGTGTGAAATCTTTCAATTTACTATGATCTGATTGGATGTTAATAGTCATAAACGCTTGAGAGTTTTGCAGTCTCTCAGTTTAATTTCAATACCATCTGCGCTTTATAAAATAAATATTATTAATTAATTAAATATATTTTTATATATTCATATATTCAGTAATACTCATAGAACTTGAGTTAGCAAGTTCATATAAAAGGATATGCCAAAACAAAATTAGATTAATAGCACTAAGCTAGCTTTCAGTGAATTTTTGCCAGGATCATAGTGCAGAATAACACCGCCCAGTTAATAATCTGAATATATAGTAATTGTCAAATATATAAATTTGACCCAGTATGCAAATTATATGTTCCATTTCTTTGATAGTGGGATGCAAGAGTCTTTTCTGTTACTTGAATCATGCCATCTTTAAATTTTCTTTTTCTATCATACCTCTTTGTGTGTATTGCTTTAACATTAGTGAAAGAAAAGATGGGATCTGTAGCCATTTTATGTTCAACAAAAATTGAATTTGTTCACAACATGATTTTGCTTTTTTTTTATTGATCTATTAGCCGGAGATTCATTGTAGTACATCACACTGCAGTCTGAGGCAGTACATGAGGACTTATATATGATTAAGAGAATGTGTTCAAAAGTTTTATTTTGGTGTTGTTTAGAAGGTTGCTGAGAGAGAGACAATCTAAAACTTATTCTAAAAGTGCCTGCGCAGACTTTTTGGAGTTTTATTGAAATGTAAGGGATGTATGGACGACTAATCCATGGTTTTATGAGGTTGGTATTATTGGAAAGTTTTTAATGTTTTTGTAGAATTTTTCTACTATTTTAATAAATATAGTATACTTATATCCAATATTTGTTAAGTCATTAATATATAATTTGATGTTGGTTTTTCTGTCCACCTCGTATTTAGATAATTTTTTTTCTATATAAGAAACTATTTATTTTGTGTTTGAATAAAACATTAGATTGGGGGTGAATGGCTTCTCTTGAATTGATTTTATGTTCATTTTTTATTCCAGCATGTCTTTGTTCCTATGTATATGTAAGTCCAAAAAATGTATGCATTGATTTGTGTCCTCCTTCCTCTTCAGTAGTCCATTTGAGCAGAGATACATTGTTTATTTCTGAATAAATATTATTGATTTTGTGTTCTGTAGCACATATAATCACATCATCAATGTATCTAATATAAATGGCATTTAATGCAGGATTCAAATATTTTGGAAGGATGAGGCTTTTTAGGCTATTGATCATTTCACTAAGCGAAAGTTGCATGGGCCATCCACTCATCATTTTAGAAAATTTCCCTTTGGCACAAGCTATTATTTCATTGTTTATCCACTTCAAAACTTCAATTATAAAATCATTTTTGTTTCTTCAGCACTGAACTGTAGAGCTCCTTTATGAGCAACAAAGCAAACTTTGTGGTATTCATTAATTTTGATATTTTAAATTTTCTTAACACACTCATCCACCAATGAATTTATAATCCAGTTCTAAGAAGAAGCTGGTGGGCTCCAGGTGCATGAATGCAGAAATTTTCACCCAGTTATTCACCATGTTATTTAGTGAAAAATGCATTTTTATTAGCTTTTTAGTAAGAAATTAAGAATTTAAATTTAACAGGATTGAATTTTATACCTGGAAACAGTATTTACATCCCAGCCACTCAGTGTGCCATTGTGTAAGTGTCTGGTAGGTCGAGTATGAATACACACACATATATATTATATTATAGGGGGGTAGAACATATAATTATTTTCATCTTAGGGATATGTGATCAAAAAAGTTTAAAGATCATTGCTCTAGAGCATAAATCCTGGGCAACTATCCTGTTTTTCCAGTAATGTGAATGGTTCTGATCATTATTATTATTATAATTAAACTACCATTGGTAATCAAAAATTCCCAACATAACTCATTAAAAAAGGTAAAAATTAAAAAAAGATAAAAGTATGTGTTGCATGATTTAACAATGTTTTTTTATACTGAATGAATGGTTTGTATAGCTTTCATTTATTTTTCTTCTAAACATAGAACACAACATTTAGAGAAATTATTTTTTGAATTTTATATAGAAATAATATTAGCTCAATTTGTAAAAAAAAAAAAAAAAAATTCAAATCATTATTATAGTTGATATCAAAAACAACAACCAAAAAAAAAAACATTGAAAATTATTTCTGTAATATTTTACAATTTTTTAATATTTAAGTTAAATAAAAACTGAAAGTATAAAACTGATTAATCTTATATTTTGATGATGTACAAGATTTATACATATTTAATTTTTGAGTTTTGTAAAGCTTTCAACATTTGTCAACATTTTTGTATATCAGAATATAATAAATTGAACTTGATTTGATAGAAATGTATGTTTATAATTGAAATAAATTCTAAAAAAAAAATCATATTTGACCTTTGCACATAATGAATGGTCAAGAGAAGAAAATTGATTTTATAAAATGGACAAAATCTTTTATTGGCATTTATACTTAAAATATGAATGAATACATATCAATATTTAATGAATCTATAAAATGGTTCTTTAGATTATTAACATTTTAAAATATTTTTTTTTACAATATTATAATGTAAACTAACAGAGTATTAGTGTTGATATTAGCAATAAGTTTGAAAGGTCATGTTTATTGGAACTCCACAGTTCTCTTTGATAATATTACACTAGAACTTATTACCTTCTATTTTAAAAATAAAAGTTATGTGTATAGAATAAATATGTAATCATGTATAATTTTGATTCTTAATAATGATTACACAAATATTGTGAAAAACTAATTGTTAATCTTAATAAACTTTACAAAAAAATCAAGCTTTTAATCTTTCCAAACATTTTCTAGAAATAATTTTGCAAAACATATGAAATCCCATAACAAAGACAGAAACTCATCAAACTTATCAAGGCTTATCTAAACATTTTAAAATTACTATATTGTCAATTGTCCTGATGATTTAAAAAAATTTTTGGAATTAAAATATCAGAATAAAATATGTGTAAATTTTTAGATTTTGTAATGTTTTAGTAGATGACTGAATAATCAAGTCAACTGCAGCACTTTTTCTGAATTTCTTACAAAATTCCTCATTTGGATAAAGCAATAATTTTTAAGAGATAAATATATATTTGTATTGAAATAAAATGTCTTTGTTTATAAGCCTAATTTGCTTAGTTTGTAATTGGTTAAAAAAGTCATAAAATCTGTTTTAATATGAAAAAATGTATCAAAATTGGGTACCGGCTACAAACAAAATTTTATGCTTATCATCAGGTTAGAAAAAAAATTTGTTGTTATAAGATTACATTTTACAATTCTATTCAGATAATAAAACGTAATTTCAAATATTTTATTTTCTATATGTATATTATATAATAGTCCATTGTTTCCTTTGCTGTTTTTTTTTCTTCAATTTTTTGGAATAGTTTGTGTAATTAATAAAATTGCGAAGCTTTAGGACGTATATGAAAATATGTTATTTGCTTCTAAGTTTTAAGATATTAAAGAATAATCAAGACACTATTTTCCATTACTTTTATTGGATTAATATTAGAAAAGTTTTGTAAAAAGTAAGTTTTAGTTCATTTATAATGAGTCTTTTTCTCATTTTGATTATTGTGGATTTAAAATCTGATATATAAAATTAAGTGAATTGATAGTTGTTTTAAAAGTACTTCTACAAACAGGAAGCTAATCTAAAAGTAATTACCATTTTGATGTTGTCTTTTTTATAGATCTTGTCTTTATTTTTTTAGTACTATCTAAAATTTTTATACATTTGTCAGTAGTTTTTTGATATTAAACCACTAAACATCGCATGATCACTATTACTTATGCTTGCTCATAACTGTTATTAAAACAGACAAAACTCACCATACAGAAGTGCCACTCAGTGTAAGCCAGAGTAATCAATAGATGCCAGAAGATTAGTGCATGGAATCCCTATTTAGTGCCTACTCATCCAATATCCCCAGACTAGTCTCTAACTTGTGACTTTTATCAGTGAGGAGCCTTGGATCTGAGAGCACTGTACCTAGGTCTTAGGATCTAATGCAACCCTCCAGCAGCCACCTTTTATCTCTACTTAACTACAAAACCATGAGAATAAAATTGAAAACACAATAATATTTTCAATCTAAGCCAGAAACTAGTCTGGAGATATTGGATGAGTAGGCACTAGATAGGAATTTTACACACAAACCTTCAGGCCTCCATTGATTACTCTGGCTTGCATTGAGTTGCACTACTGTATGGAGAGTTTTGCTTGTTTTAATAACAGTTGTGAGAAAGCATAAGAAATGGTAATCATGTGATGCTTAGTGATTTAATACCAATTCTGCCTAATAGGATAGTGGCATCTATGGTTAGTAAAGAACCAAAGACACCAAAATGTATGGGTATTGAACTGAGTTCAGACCTGTATGACTATATAAGCTAATGAGCTTAGATTGAAAATATTATTGTTTTCAATTTTATTCTCATAGTTTTATAGTTAAGTATAGATAAAAGGTGGCTGCTGGGGGGTTACATTAGATCCTAAGACCTAGGTGCAGTGCTCTCAGATCCAAGGCTCCTCACTGATGAAGGCCACAAGTCAGAAATTAGTCTGGGGATATTGGATGAGTAGGCACTAGATAGGGATTTTATGCACAACCCTTCTGGTATACATTGATTACTCTGAATTGCACTGAGTGGCATAACTGTATGGAGAGTTTTGCCTGTTTTAATTTAGTTTCTTGATAGACAAGTTTTGATTACAAAGAACATTTTTAATTTTGTTTCAGTCTGAATGAACTGTTATCAATATTATCAAAAAAGTGACATTTTGATGGATAATATTGAGAATTCATTAAACAAATCATAGCAAACAAGAATTGATGATTTTCTATTAATATTTTGTTCAAGACATCCAATATAATGTGTATCTTTATTTTTTCTATAAATTTCAACATAGAACAGGATTACATTTTATTAAAAGGATGTCAATTCCAAAAAACTATTCACAATAAATTAGTATATAGTGATGAATCATTTTTGGTTGAAATAAAACATAATTTGGAAATTGTTTCTGTTCTTTAGCTTTCTAAATAATTTTTTGTTTTGCTTGGAACTATAAAATAAGTGTATATTGCTTAAATCCATCTATTGTAAAAGATAATAACCTGCTTGATCTTGATTGGCATATTACCCCAAAAAATAACTAGATTTTTTTTAAAAAATACAGAATGATTAGAAATATTGAGACAAAGAAATTAAAAATCACTAATTAATGGGTCATTTACAAATATTGGATATATGCAAATTATTTATCTGAATGCTGACGTCTATATTATTTAAACAATTTCAATAAAAATTGTTTGTTTTTAAGATAGTTTGAAACAATAATAGAAAAATTCAGTGATCACATTAATTTGACTTTTCATTTAACAACATAAACACCTTATTAATTGCATTTTACCGACTCAATAGTGAACACATTTATGCATCTATGGGTACAAAGTCAGAATTTGTTATTAAAATTAATTGAATGATCATAGCTTTAACATTATCAACCATAAGAGTACATCATTATCAATATTTGGTAATTGCATTTACCATGATATTTCTATTCAATAAAAGTAGCCACTAACCATTGCAATAAGTGCTATTATCTAATTGATATATCTACATATATCAATTAGATAATGGAATGTTATTACCATTTATCTTACTATTTGTTAATAAATTCTGCATAAACTGCAATAGATTTTGAAAAGTCAAATAATAAATAAAACAATGCTATCCTAAATTGATCACTAAAATTTGCTTTTTATGCACATTTAAAATTCGAAAGAAGGCTTAATTGTCAAGCATTGGTAGCCAAGAGTTCAATGCATCTATCTTGCAAGTAAGCAGTTGCTTGCAGATAGTTGTCATAGGTTCGCTTCCCAGCTGATGCTTTGACATATGAAAAAAAAAAGGCTTAATTGTTTTGAAGATTTACAGTCATATACATTTCCAAAATCTACTATAAATTGCAAAGATTAAAGGAGTTACTACTACTGCAGTTTCAAGTCATCATTATGGGTAACCATAGCAGAAGTGTACTAAGGTAATCAAAACAAACATATTTTAAATAGATATTAAGTACAAAAATTTTTATTTGGATATATACATATGTAATGTTATAGGTTGAAGAATAGTGAGGGATAGTGGAAATATTAATTTGGCAATTATTATTTTTTATTTGTAACTGAATGCAATAAAAAAAGCAAATAATAAACATAATCATCAATAGTCTTTGTTTGTGACTAGATTAATCATCATCAAGTTAATGCCACACACAAAACTATATTTTAAGAGAATAATGACCAATATTTTTTTGCTGCATGCATTTAGCTAAAATATCTATAAAACTAAGTATAAGTCAAAATGTGATATGACCAATGTCAATGATTGGGACTATAAGGTGTTAGTAGTGTACTGAACCATAAATATATTAATAAACATCATCATAAAATATATAATAGTGTATTTCAGACAAAATTTTCATTATCTTAGAACCATATGAATAATTATCCACTCACAAATCCCAAATTCTATTATGTCTAAAGTTATCTTGGAATTTCAAAGACTCTGATCACTAAAAGAATATAGAACAGCAAACCATACACAAATTACACTAATATTAAATAAATTCACCAGAATTATCAATTAGTAAAATCAATAAAAAATGAAAGATTTAATAAATATTCCATAAGATAAATAGTTCATTCTGATTTTGTGTTATAAATAGCAGATATTATTTTCATAAAATGATTAACAAAATTGCACATATAACATTGTTTGAATTGTAGTTTGCAGATATGTAAAATATATAATCTTACCACATCCACACACATATAAAAGAGTACATAGACATGAATTTATAGTATTGCAATATATTTTAATCATTCTATTTAATATATAAATAGACTTTGGATATAGGTATGGATGTATGAAACTGCATCTATACTATACATATTATAATATGCAAATAATATTTCAGTTTTTAATATTCACTTGAATTTAAAATTATGTTTATAATTATCTTATAGTGACTTCACTTAAAATCCAGAGTTTTATCTTTTATGAACATAAAAATTAGCCCAAGGCAATAAAGAGATAAAATTTGACTAGTCTTAACTATCAATGATATTTAATAATCATTTTTGATATTCCATAATGTATCACATTAGGTTATCCTTTCAACTTTTTATTTTAATGAACAAATCTTAATTCTTAGATGGTATTTCTAAATTTTAAAATTATTTTTGGAAATAAAAAGTATTATTCTGAATATGTACTTAAATTTATTACTTTTCTATATTTGCAAAGTTACAAATATATTAAATAAATTGAAGTATTTAATCAGAATACGACCTTTTGTTATTTCTTAGATAAAAATGTACTTGGAGTGAAATAAAATTCACATCACTTCAATTTCTAAAATCTGAACAAATTTTTGTTAAGAATGTGTGAAATAATAAATATATATTTAAAAAATTTTAAATTACACTTATAATTATTTTAAAATGTCAAAAATGTAATAGATCAAATGATTGTAAAGACATCTTTCTTTCAATTAAGGAGAATTTTATGCTTTACACTATTATATTTATTTTTAAATTTTATTTTTTATAAACAGCATTTTCAAATATAAACTGTGTTAAGTCAAAATATTGACAAAATAAAAAATTTATAAATATTTTGCAAAAATATGTTAAAATATATAAACAATATATAGAAAATAAATATACTTTTGAAAAAGCACTAGCGAGAAGTGACTACTTTGAGAACAATAAAACAACCAACTCCTGCCATGTTTTTTTTATATCTTGTGAGTATGATATTGACATCTTGAGATTTTTTTATATTAATAAATAAATATGTATTTTAGAACCAGTTTTTTCAACAAGTGAATACAAAACTGACAAATGAATGTTACATATAGAGAGTAAATTTAAGTTGAGCAATTGAAACTTTATTATGCTGCAGAAACACTATAAAAAGGAAAATGCTTTTAATATCTCTTAAGTGCTTTAAAAGTTTGTTCAAAATTCTTTTCTCGTTAGACTTTGTTCTTTTTCAAAATTATAAATTTATAAAACTTGATCTATTAGCATTTTTTATGAATTTATTCAGTGCATCTTACAAGTTTTAAAATAATTAAAAGTTAATATTTTGCTGCTCATTAATGTTAAAACTATTTTTTTATAAAAAAAAAAAACCCAAAGGCTTTAGATACATATGTTTTACCAATCAGAAATTTCATCTAACTGTCCTTCATATGTATGAATAACGACCTTACATATATATATATATATATATATATATATAGTAGTTTTCTTATGAGAAATAATAATAGCTTCATATATATAGTAATAGATTTTTCTTAAAATGTAATAACATTTGTGTATAGCATATATAATTATATCTTTGTCAACAATTTGTACTTCCACATGCAAGATAACAGGTGGAAATCCACAAACCTGCCTAACTTTCACAATATATGACCATTAAGCAGAGAAAGAAGTGTCTCCCATAGAAATTTTTGATTAGTGAGACATCAAAGAGAAGGCCTATCATTGTAGTTCTTTGGGAACTTAACAAACATAGTGGTAACTGTTGCTGAATCTTTATAATGTTCTCTTTAATTAAATTATTTCCACTCCTTATAATAGATACTATGACACACACAAAAATTTATATACAGAGGACTGACCCTAAATCTTTCATCATTGATTACTTAAAAAAGGAAAACTATAACAGTCTTTAAAATATCAATTTTTTTTCATGTGTCATAGCATTGGCCGGGAAGCGAATACACTAACCTGGGACAACTGCTTGTAGGGAAGCTGTGCTGACCTCTCGACCACCAACGATTTCATGTTATCTTACATACATCAAAACAGAAATAAGTTCAAAATTAATTAATTTCCTAATTATTATTTTTTCTTATTTCTTTAAATAAAACTTATTGAAATTGAACTAAGTGGATTAGGATAACCATCACTGTTTTATACAAAATAGCCTTTTTTCTTTGTTAGACTAAAAATGTTACATTTTTATCAAAAACAAATCAAATAAACTATTTGTATTAAAGACATTTTTGAAAAATTTATAGTGCTTCAAGTATTTTTAATTTGTTCATATATATATACACCTTAAATGATCAAATATCACTTCTAAAATGTAACCATAATGTTGCCTTATATACATATAATTTTAAAGGATTTAAGTTAAAAAATGATTGGCTAACATTAAATAAAGAGAAAAGATTTGAACCGTAATTGGAAATTGAGAATGATAATGTTAATATGGGTTGGAAAAGAAAATGTATTAAAATGACTTTTAGAAATAATAATAGTACAAAAGATAGTGTAAGGCATGTGTATGCAAATAGAAGTGGGTTTTGATTCCATATTCAGGGATAGGACAGAAAATGGTAAATCTTTAGGGAAATGGATTTGTACTGCAAAAAAAAATAGGTAATATTAAATTAAAAATAAGAGTACGGTTAATGAATAAAATTAGCCCTCATGTGGTCTATAAAATGGCATGCTTTCAATTAGGCTGCCAGGCATCTTACTACGGTGAGACTCAGGCTAACCTTAATACAAAAATTTACCAACACAGGTATGCATACAAAAGAGTTAAAAATAAAAATGAAAAAACATCAGTATTCTGTGACCACCAAGCAGCTACAGACCATGTATTCGAACCCAGTTCTGCCCAATTAATTTGTACAGAGAAGAGTGATGGCAAAAAAAGTTAAAGAAGGTTTTTACATGGCAAATGATCTCAGTGCCATTAATAGAAGAGAGGCATGTTTTGCTCCCTCCAAACAATGGACTAACTAATTAAAAATTCAACTCATTTGTATATGTATACAATAAATCATAACAGTCTTCATTCACAAAGGTATGAGTATGAGATTTGAACATTAAATCTCGAAAGTGCTAAGCAGACCTATTACACATTATAATATAATTATAGCTTCACTAACGCATGCAAAAAAAGGCGCATAGGGCGGTACTGGATTTCTTAACCATGTGGGGTGATTTAATACTTAATATTTGTATATTTATTTCAGTATAGTGTTATGCACTGGGATTATTTTCTATATATATGTCAGACAGGAATGACTTTCATTGAAAGAAGTAATGAGCATGATGGGGCAATTAATAGAAAGGATATAAGATCAGAGCCATATGAACAATTTTTGGATGTTGGACATAAAATCAATTGTGAAAAAAATATTCAGATAATAAAGTATGTTAAAAATTACAAAGAAGGAAAAGTAATGTAATGAAACTTTGTATATTCAAGAAAATTTAAATAAAAGTGCAAAGCTCTAGCACAACTAGGGAAAAATGGGCATTGTTATATTAATGAAAATTTTAGAGTTATATATTTTTATATTTTAGATTGTTTTGTATATATATATATTAAAAAGTATTTTAATAAGTTTAATCATTTTATATACATGTATACATTTTATTAATTATACATATTGTAATGTAATGCAAATAATGTCTATTGGGTGAAGTTGCAGGAAAATTTTCATAATTGAGGTTTTGAAGTGAATTAACAAAGACATATTAATTTGTGCCAAGAGGAAATTTATAAAATAACAAATGGATGGCCCATGGTACTTCCACTGAGTGGAATTATCAGCAGCCTAGTTCTCTCAAAATTTGCAAGTGTCATCCTACCTAAATATTTGAATCCTTCAGTAAATTATATATATATATTAGATACATAGATGACATACATATATGTTCTTTGGAGCACAAAATTATTAATATTCACATGAAATTAGACTGAGCATAATCTCTTGAATGGACTACTGAAGATGAGGACATAAACCAAAGTATGAATTTTTGGACTAACATATCTAAAGAAACAAAGATGTTCTTGATTTTAAGATGAATGTAAAAACAATTCCAGTTAAAGGAGCCACCCTCAATCTAGTGTTCCATTCAAGCACAAAATGGAAGGTTTTGAGTGTTCACATAAACAGAAAATTATGTAAATACAAGGTGTAAGCTAACATTGAATTAATAGACATTGAATATAATTATTAAAATTGTAGAAAATTTTACATGAGGATTAACAAAGTTCACAATAACAACAACCCAGCTAAACCATATATAAGCTTTCCTTATATTCCTTATATTACAACAAAACTCCAAAAAATTTGTGTGGACACATTCAGATTAGGATTTAGATCACTTCCATTTCTCAATAACTTTTTAAATAACACCAAAGATTAAACTCCTTTCAAACATGCTCTCCAAATCTTATGATAATAAATCAACAAGAAGTCTCCAGCACACTTATTTATATAAAAAAGCAAAATTAAATCATGAATATAAATCAATCTTTGTTGAAAATAACTATATATTCTTATTCATATTTCATTATAACTGAGATTTCTATTCTACCCTTTGTAACTTTACGCAATAAATATCCAAGCTTTTGTTTTTTATTATGTTGTTAAATTGGAGATTCAAGTTGTGCAGATATTTGTGATGCTGTTTAAACTATTGAACATCAAGCTACCATAAATGGATTGTGATTTATAACAATAAGTGATTAAGGGATAGCAAGGTGTGGTGCAAACAATAATAATAATGAATGTAATAAGATAGAAAAAGAAATAAAAAAAATCACCAGAAACAAATTTAATTAATAAATATAGAACCAGAAGAAAATAATCCATCAACAGTCATCCTATATAATTGTTGTTGATATTCTACCAATGATGAGATGTTTATTACTTATATTTTTTTTTATGACAGTTTGCTGATTTCTTATTTTATTATATTGAATTCATTATTAGCATTTCAATTATTAATATTTTATCACAATTCAATGCAACTCAGCCCATACTTTTACAGTATATATATATATCATTGGTTACTATCTATTATTCTCAGCCCATATGATATATATATATATATATATCATTGGTTACTATCTATTATTCTCTGACTGTGATTTTTTTAAAAATAAAAATAACAGAAATTTTCACATATTTGAAAATATTTAGAAATATTTAAATATATATATATATATATTAATCATCAAGATTTTTACTGCAGAATGGTAATATATATACATATGATCATGTATATTAAACCATAAGTGCACATAGATAGTTGGGATAAGTAAATTGCAATTCTATAGTCAGTGCTTAAAATAAACTAATAGGATATCATCAATTTGGCTTCAAGGCAACATTCAGTATTACATTTATTATCTGAGGGTTGCTTTGATAATAGCATAAAATATGGTTGCATACATTAGGAATATGTATGTACATATATGTCAAGTAACCATATTTTTGTTTATCTTAAATAAAATAATAAGTTTCAACATAAGGGTTATTAATAATCATTTAGTATTTAATGAATGCTGATTGTGAATAAAAGTTGTTGTAAAATGGGTATCTGTAAAGTTGATTTGTATGTAAATAACATAACTTCATACAACTGTACAATAAATATTTAACAACTATAAGTCAAAATTTACCAAAAATAATTGACTTATGTTTAGTTAGAGAGTATTTTCAATGTTTATTGTATGGTGTTAGGGTTTTTAACCTTAAATATTATATTTATACATTGTAATGGTATTTAATGTGTTTAAATTAATGATTATAAGCAAATCTTTTTAAAAAATTTATTGCTTATCAGTATCAAAAATATTATGAATTATTATTATTATTGTTGTTATGGTTATGAATAATGCTATACAAATGATATTAAATTATTGATAATATTATCTTATAAAGAAAATTATTAAACTTATGCAAGATTTCTTTCCACATATATTTTAAAGATACAGCATAATCGAATTCATGTATCAATTTTTTTATTGCAATTCACATTTAGTTATAAAACTCTCTCTCACATTAATTTAATTTTCAAAGAACTACATATAAAATGAAAGGCATAACACTGATAATAATAATAATAAATTATTTAACAATAGTATTAGTACAGTAGTAACTTTATTATTGTGAAAAACTATACTGAATAATAAATAGAAAGTTTTAACATAATTTTTAAATATATGTGTTTGTGTCCATGAATGATCCAAACTTTTGAATACAAGTAAAATCATTCAATTGTGATATTTATAACAAATATTTGTTTATAAAATGATAATTCGCATTTTATTTTATTAATTAAGGTAATATTATATGTAAAATATTCTACATATATTATTTCATAATATTAAAATGATTTCATTCTATAAATTGGCTGTATAAAATTTTAAAACTTCCAAATATCACCTGATGACTTATTATTTCTTAATATTTTTGGTAAACATTCCTGTATAAGGTCAAAAAGGGAAAGAATTAACTAATATGATGATCTCATTGATCATATAATGCAAACCTATAAAAAGAATTATGCGTTAAGAATTGTTTAATCGTTCTTATTAACTAATTACAAGTGTACCATATTGTACTTAAATTTAAAATTAGGTATAATGACATCTTGCTACATCATGACAATGGAGTAGGAAAAGTTAATAAACATTAGCATTAATGGAAAATGTTTCACAAACTGTCCCCAATGGAGAATCTAGCAACATGTATCATCTTATAATGCATTTCAAAAAGGAATGAAACTAAAAAAACTTGATTAGATCAGAAAACATAAAATTATATTGAAATGTTACTGTTAATCATTTATCTCTTCTTCAAAAAAGATAAAATTTACTAAATCAATACCAGTGTATTGAATAATTATTTGATAAATATGAAATTTTGACTACTAAAATTTATCTTCATCTGAACAATCACTTATATATTGGATCTTAATATTTTAAAATAAATTTAAACTAGTGAATTTTATTTTCACACGAATAACATTTTACTATGAACAACTGTTGTTAAAAATGCTATTTTAGTTAATGGTTGTGTCATCATAAATATTTTAAGAAAACTATAATTTATGAATGCCATCGTTCAGAGATTAATAACTATATTCCACACATAGAAGATAAAAAGATTTATTGTGACTTTGGAAGAATTTCAATTCAACCATAATGGATATTATTTAAAAAGCTCAAATTTCATTGCCAATTACTCACTATAAGGATTAGACTGTGTTTTTCCTTTCATTAGGATTTTACGATCCAAAAGTCAAAAGTTTATTTCTTTCAAATATTTTGAAAAATTATGCCATAATAATATTCTTAACAATTTTAAAAGACTTTAAATTTATTTTAAATTATTGTTTATGATAATTAATAATTATTTATGGTTAAGTGATAATACTTGACATTTTATATATTTTATTGGCCTATTAATTCAATCTTATGTTTCTGTAATTAAAGGTATCTAATGCATGTAGTTGATATATTTATCTGATATTACTCTTCTTATTTACTCACATAGGTACTGCCAAGAATTCATAAATATTTTATTGGATATTTCATTATACTAGCAGTACTAATATTGATATAAATATGTTCAGTTGAATGAAGTTTCTGACACATTATATTGTCATTTTATTCATAATGTGAACTTGGTAAGCCTCTTATGGAATACCACCAATACTTTTTGAAATTAGGTTAATTAAAACCATACTTAAAAATAATATTATAAGTTGGCATAATATTTTTCTAGTTTACAAAGTAGCCAAGTTTGTAAGTTGCATACCTAGATGTCACAATTATTAATTAATTACAGATGCAATAAAATGATTTTTATCTTATTATTTATAATTAACACAGAGGTTAAACTCTTCATAAAGTGGCACCATTCAGTGCAAGCCAGAATAATCAATGGATGCAGGAAGATTTATGCATAGAATCTCTTTCTAATTCTTACTTATCCAATATCCCCAGATTGGTTGGTAACTTATGGCTAATCAATGAGGAGCCTTGGATCTGAGAACACTGCACCTAGATTAAGATTTTTAAATAGTGCTTAACAACTTTCTCCATCAAAGTATTTAGTTTTACATCACATTGAGATAAACCTCATATTTAGTTAGTAATAAAATAATAAATCATTTTCTCAATTAAAATATCATTAGAATATTGATGAGCATTTTGGAAAATTTGCTATTGCTATAACATTAATTTAATATTTTACTGTTAATAAATTAATTATATTTGTTGATTTTTTGAACTTTGTTTGTAATTAGTTAATCTCATCAACTTCTAATTTTATATATGAAAATGGTCATATGACTTTATAATTATTATCATTATTTAAAACACACTACTTCTTAAAAAAAGTGTACATTATTTTATGCACTTATACCATTTTTATTCTAAATTTAATTGAATGAGATATGAATTGAATGCAACAGTATGACCATATCAATGATAATAACTTATAATTTTAAAGAGTTAAAATTGTAAGAATAGTATTTATTATACTTGAATATTATAACCCTGAGATAATTTTTAATCAAATGTATGTAATACAATGGCTAAGAACAAACTTGTTAACCAAACATATGTGAATGTTATAAGATTTAATTAGTTCTTTAAGTCTACAGTGATAGTCTAAAATGTAATATAAGCCTGAGATATTAGGCTTATTACAGTTAAATAGACTTTTGTAGAGTGCTTTTGTAAAATAATTATTTATTTATTGTAAAGTGTCTCATAAAGTAATGATCCAAGTGTTTTTTAAAAGGTTAAGCAGGAGAATAATGATCACCAATCCTTTATATCCATTATGTTATAATATATATATATATATATATATATGTGTGTGTGTGTGTGTGTGTGTGTGTGTGTGTTGTGTATCCAATTAAATTTATTCACAGTATTTCTGATTTAAATTTTGTGATATAAGCTATTTACCAATGAAAAAGGTACAAGAGCCATCTCTCTCTCTCTTTATACATGTGTTTTTAAAACACTTTCAATCACCAGTGAGCTTGAGATTTAAAGACCTCAATCATATTATTACAATGAATTATAATTGAAGTTTCTCTTTAAATTCTATGAGAACAAACTGTTTGTTTTTAAAGTGGAAATAGCTTCTCTAGAAACTTTATTTAATGAATAGAGACATTTTTTGTTTCCATTATAACATTAATGAAATATTCTATATTGCTTTATTAGATTATAATGTTTCATTCAGTAAGATTTATTGTATCTGGTGTTTAAAAGTTATTCAAGAAATTCAATATAATGAAAAAAAAATGTCCTGATATTTTTCCATTGGTTAATAACATTCAATATTATGAAATTCAAAGAATGTTACATGATCACCATTTTTTATGGTTGAGCAAGCTTAAGAAATGATGGTCATATGATGTTTAGTGGTTTAATACCAATTCTGCCTAATAGGATAGTGATGGCTATGGTTATTAAAGAATCAAAGACCCCAAAATATATGGATACTAAACTGAGTTCAGACCTGTATGACTATATAAGCTATTGAGCTCGAATTGAAAATAATGTTTTCAATTTTAGACTCATAGTTTTGTAGTTAAGTAGAGATAACAGGTGGCTGCTGGAGGGATGTATTAGATTATAATACCTAGGTGCAGTGCTCTCAGATCCAAGGCTCCTCACTGATGAAAGCCACAAACAAAAAACTAATCTGAGGTTATTGGGCAAGTAGGCACTAAATAAGGATTTTATGCACAAACCTTCTTGCATCCATTGATTACTCTGGTTTGCACTGAGTGACAGTACTGAATGGAGAGTTTTGCCTCTTTCAAAGAATGTTAATGACTAATTTTCTCGATGATTTTTTTTCTTGATGACTTAATTTCTTTTAAGAAACCACCTTTTTGGGATATGTATAAATAACACTTGGCATGTTTATCAGGATTCAAGAATAGAATGAGTATACATGAATCTTCATATTCCTAAAGCTTTCAATGTTTGCCCAAACTTATCATGAACTTTTGTTTTTAATAATCATTAAAGTAATAATCAATTATCTTGGATAGAAGAAGACTCTCCTTTTCAGTAACCTTGGTTTAGTAATTCATTAGAAGTTTATAGTTGTCACAATGAAATTAGCATAACTTAATGTACATGTAATTAAGGATAGCAAACCACTTTCTCTCAGGCTATGAATAAATATTTGAATACCTTTATTGCTACAGTTTATAAGAAAGTTGAATGTTTGATGTGTCAACTCTGGAAATGATGAGAACTTTACACTACAGATTCTGACGTTCTACCACTTCATACTGATCTCTCAGGCTATGAATAACAACATTAATATTTTTGTCAAGAATAGAATGAATCCAATATTTTATAAGATTACCTTTGCCAGCATTTGTGAAAATTCAAAGAGAAGGTAATATACTAACCAAATGTAAAACAAATAAAAACATTGTTATAGATTAGTAATTGGGAAAAAATAAACAAAAATCTAATGTATTAACAATCATAATAAATATTCATAATAACAATTATAAAACATAAAAATACTTTCAATTACTTTTAGTTTAGTCATTGAGAACGGTTACGGAAGAAATTGAAATTACTTCTGTATTTTTATAATTGTTAATACTTTATAGTTTTATTTATTTTATATATATATATATGATTGTGTGGAAAAGAAAATATTAAATATGTCATATACTTTTTTTATATTTAACTGAACTTAGTATTAGTTTTTAGAAAGATTTTTATACCATTCACTTGTGGCAAACAATTTTGATTCATTTATAGATTTTCAAAGTGTCTGCACAAATATGAAATGGCAGTTTAAAATCTGACAACATTACAGTCATCGTTCTGACATTTCTTCAAAAATTTAATTAGTTACAAAAATAGATTTCGTAATTTTGATTAATATATATTAAAAAGGGGGAGGAAATGAAGTAAAAAAAAATAACATAACAGACTTTCAAATGAAACAAGACGTCGTCGTCAAAAAATTTCAAAACATTTTTTAAACCTTGAAGTGTTTCACTTTTTTAATATCTTTTCACTTTTAGAATAAAAAAAAATAATAAAATAAAATGACTAATTAAAAAAAAAGCAAAAGAAAACAGGGTTTCCTAGTAAAAATCTTGGCAGCATATTTAAAAATCAGAAGAAAAAAATGTTTGTAACAATATTAAATTATAACTGTATTGGTTTCTAAACCCACGCTCATTTATATACTTATACAACAGACAGTTATGTCAATATATATATAGAACATTTTTGTATGCATATATATATATTTGTATGTATGTTACTCTGTGGTATTAATAGTCAAATAATAAAGATTTAAATAACTCAAAATATTTGTAGTAGTTTAAAATAAAATAATTTAATATATCCAACACACAGTTCTTCTTTTCAAAATAGTTCATATATATCTAATATAGAAATAAAACAAACTAACTTCTTCTTTTTAAAACTTTATTTTTTATGACTATAATCATGAAAAAGAAATCCAACATTTCGACTATTTTTTATAGTCTTTTTCAAGGCACACTAAAATAAAATATATATACAATAAATATCACAAATTCCAAAAAAAAAAAAAATTAATTAAAAATTACAAAATATATCCATAACCAACATTTTCTTTTTTTTTACCTTATCTCAATCCCCTTTCCTATTACAATCACAACTTAAACACAACTAATTCCTTTTTAAAAATCTATATATATCAAATAAAAACTTTTAATTAAAAACCTATTATTTTCTTTTATCTTTTTCTATTAACATCCTATTTAATTCTGTTTTTATTTCATTTATGTATACATCCTCTTTTCTTATCCTTTCATTATATGACTTAATACATTCCAAAGGTTTTAGTTCAAAATACCCATGCTTAAATTTATTCTTATGAATGTAAATAGCAGAATTTTTATCACCTAAATGCTGTTTTAATCTAATTTTTAATTTATTTTTACTAGTCCCAATATATGTCATTTCTACATTCTTTCTAAAACAATTCAAACATTTTATCAAATAAACTGAATTCATAATGTATAACCTATTATAATCCCCATTATTATTAATTAAAAAATTTAAATTTGCTTTCTTTTTATAAACTGGACAAATTGAAACATTATATTTCCTATTAATCATTTTAACTAATTTCTTAACTTTAATAAATAAATCTTTAGATATATTAAAACCGACATAAATAATCTTTTCTTTATTCCTATTCCTATCTAATCCCATTCTATTCCTTATTTTATTTATATTTTTATTAGAAAACAAATGTTCAACTACACCCCTAGGATAATCATTCATAAAACATTCACTCCTAATAATATCAACCTCATTCTCAAACAAATTATTATTTGAACATAACTTAATTGCCCTAATAATTTTATTATTAACAATATTAATTTTACTATGATTATCAATATCTGAAAACCAATTATTTGATAATCCAAAAAATGTTTTTTTTTTCTAAACACAGATGTTTCTATAATAACACTACCATTCCTATCAATTTTTTTTTAAAATTCTAACATCCATATATTCAAATAACATTAATATATTATTTTTCCATAGTACACTTTATTTTTTCAACTCTACCATTAATATAACTCAAAAAATCATCTGCATTTCTTTTATTACCATTGATAATAAAGAAAATGCAGATAATTTTTTGAGTTATATTAATGGTAGAGTTGAAAAAATAAAATTTACTATGGAAAAAGAATGTTAGAATTTTAAAAAAAAATTGATAGAAATGGTAGTGTTATTATAGAAACATCTGTATTTAGAAAAAAACATTTTTTGGATTATCAAATAATTGGTTTTCAAATATTGATAATCATAGTAAAATTAATATTGTTAATAATAAAATTATTAGGGCAATTAAGTTATGTTCAAATAGTAATTTGTTTGAGAATGAGGTTGATATTATTAGGAGTGAATGTTTTATGAATGATTATCCTAGGGGTGTAGTTGAACATTTGTTTTCTAATAAAAATATAAATAAAATAAGGAATAGAATGGGATTAGATAGGAATAGGAATAAAGAAAAGATTATTTATGTTGGTTTTAATATATCTAAAGATTTATTTATTAAAGTTAAGAAATTAGTTAAAATGATTAATAGGAAATATAATGTTTCAATTTGTCCAGTTTATAAAAAGAAAGCAAATTTAAATTTTTTAATTAATAATAATGGGGATTATAATAGGTTATACATTATGAATTCAGTTTATTTGATAAAATGTTTGAATTGTTTTAGAAAGAATGTAGAAATGACATATATTGGGACTAGTAAAAATAAATTAAAAACCAGGTTAAAACAGCATTTAGGTGATAAAAATTCTGCTATTTACATTCATAAGAATAAATTTAAGCATGGGTATTTTGAAATAAAACCTTTGGAATGTATTAAGTCATATAATGAAAGGATAAGAAAAGAGGATGTATACATAAATGAAATAAAACCAGAATTAAATAGGATGTTAATAGAAAAAGATAAAAGAAAATAATAGATTTTTAATTAAAAGTTTTTAATTAAAAGTTTTTATTTGATATATATATATATAGATTTTTAAAAAGGAATTAGTTGTGTTTAAGTTGTGATTGTAATAGGAAAGGGGAGTGAGATAAGATAAAAAAAAGAAAATTTTGGTTATGGATATATTTTGTAATTTTTAATTAATTTAATTTTTTTTTTTTTTTTTGGAATATGTGATATTTATTGTATATATATTTTATTTTAGTGTGCCGTGAAAAAGACTGTAAAAAGTAGTCAAAATGTTGGATTTCTTTTTCATGATTATAGTCATAAAACATCCAGTTTTAAAAAGAAGGAGTTCGTTTGTTTTATTTCTATATTAGTTTAAAATATTGTTTTCTCATTGAATATTTTGTTCCAATTATGTATTTATTAATTAACTGGAACAAAAATGTAAATAAGTAAAAATAAAAGTAGTCCTAAATCTATAACTTTATAATAAAGGAATTTCTAATATTTCTCCAAAAATGAAATAGTGAGATGGCCATAATTATTAGGTTATTCAATTGTAGTTGAATGCGGGAAGGGGGTACCTGGAAAAAATTACGTATCTTATCAGGAATAAAAGATCGACATGAATTTGTTTTGATTATAAACTTTAATATGTATGTAATGATAACTAATATTTTTATACTGAATAAATATAAAGTTATGTGACAATTACCAACTCTTTTTAATTAATTAATAGTTGAACTAACCTCTAATTACCGTTACCACGTTCAGTAACTTTTTACAATAAGAAAATGCATTTTTTATTGTATTTTAGATCTTTTTGCATAAAATTATTGGAAATAACAACCGTCAGAAGCAATCTTAAATTCACTTGTATATTTTATTGTAAATTGACTTTGAAAGAACTGATATTAATTTTACAAAGAAGCTATACTTCATTCATTTCTAAAACTCTATAATAAAAAGTCACAATATATATAAATCTACCCTACAATAAAAAAAATTATTTTCATATTGTAAATAGTTACTGAACATTGGAACTAGATGGTAGTTCAACTATAGGGGATATTAATGGACATATTGAAGAAATTGATGACTTAGATAACAAGAATGGGCAGCTTCTGAAAAAAATTTGGCAGTTAATTTGAGCATTGGAAATTTGTGAAATATTTATGAGTGGCAATACTCATGGTCTAGAAATAATATATTTCAAACAATAGATTATGTATATGTAAATAGAGCGAATCAATAAAATACAGAAAATTAAAGTTTTTGATAGTGAAGAGAGAGTATGCATTAATGATCATAATTTCTTTATAAAAAAATAGTTAGTAATGTAATGGAAAATAATAATAAAAGTAGAAAGGAGAGTGAAAGATATGGTGGAGAATGAATAATAAATATAAGTTAGAAGAATATAAAATAAAAGTAGAAGAAATTATGGAAGAGTTTGTTGGAAATAAGGATTGGTGTGAAGAAGTACAAAAAGTGGCAAATAGGATTTTAGGAGAGGGTATTAAAAAAAGTGATAGAAAAGTGAGAATTAGTAAAAGTGTAAAAGAAAGAAAAAGCATGCAGAAAATATAAATGTGCTATTAAGAGCAAAAAAGTGAAGAAGTTAATATTAAATGGGAAAACTATTTAAAGGTAAGTTGAATAAAATAGATAATTATAAAGAGAGAAATTAAATAATAAATTATTGGAAGATATTAATAAAAGTGGAAGACATGGGAGTAAAAAAATTTTGGAAATATATTAAAAGAAAGAATATAGGGGGGGGGGTAGTATTACTAATGATGAGGAGAAAGACTGTAGTTCTAGATAGGAATTAGAGATAATCTTAAATATGTAATGGATATAGAAAAGATGTTAGATGTGAAGGACAGAATAATAACAATGATAAAAGCTCATAGTAATAGAAATGTTAGTTTTGCAGAAAATGAATTGAATGAGGCAGGGAAGAAGTTGAAAAATGGGAAGGCAAGAGGTTTAGATGGATGGGCAACAAGAAGTGGTGAGAATTTAGGAAATAGGGCAAAATTAAATCTATTTTTATGTTTTAATAAGATGGCACAGAAGGCAGAATTGCCAGATTACTGATTAAAACAAGAATGAGACTTATTTAAAAGAAAGGGTAAGGACCATAGAAAAATAATTATAGACCAGTAGTCATGGTGGTGGCTGAAAAGGTGGCAAAATTAATGGAAGAAAATAAAATAGTGGGAGAAATAATCGTGGTGTTTAGAATGGATAGGTGTATAGGAGATAGTTTATTTGTGATCACACAACTTATAAATATAAGTAGAAATACAGATATGTAGTTATATATGGTCTTTGTAGATATAGAAAAAGAATATGATAAAATGAATAGAAATAGATTATAAATAGGTTTAGTAAATTTAGAAATGAATGGATATTTAGGGTCTCTTATTAAGAGATTTATCAAATAGGAAATATAGAATCAGCTAGAGTTAAAAATGGTGTTGGAGTAAGACAAGTCTGCTCTAACTCACTTATTTTGTTTTTGTTATATTTGAGAGAAATGGAGAGGCCAATAAAAAGATTAAGAAGAGGGTTGGAGATACCATTAGTAAATGTCAAGGGAGTGTATATATTATCAGGTCTTTTAGTTGCTGATATTTTCTTGTGCACAGAAAATAGGGAAGATATGTACTGTGCCACTACAAATTGACATGATATCTGCAATTTTCCAAAGATTACTAAAATTACAATGACCGGTATGAGGGCGCCACAAGACATATAGCCTAAAACTAGATTGAAAAGAAACCTCAACATCATAGTGATAATTTATTTATATATAGCAGCCACCTAATAAATTTAAAAATGTAATCATAACAGACTTTAATAATTAAACTATATTTTCTTACCAACCGACATTAGATGTTAATGATAAACTAAATTAAAACAAAGGCACTTAAGAATGACTTTAAATATTTATTATTTTCATTTTTCTTACTAATTATTTTCCCACTTCTCCCTTCTACAGCATCCTAAATTGACTCGATCTATTAAAAGACAAAATACAAATGTAATTTTAACCCAATCTTCATCTTTTTTAATACATAAAAATATTCTTTTCTTGATATGCACCATCACAAACCCTATGAACAACAGTGGCCCAAATTGACTATGGAAACCCTATCAAGGGTGTCTTACTATAAGAGTGTGAAGTAGCAGAACTCTTAAACCCTCTCCCTTTTATGTTAAATAACTAATTCAAACCTTTAAGAGACAGTGCAAGTGTCTGCTGTTTGCTTGCAGCCATCTGGCATCCTTATTTCAAACACCAAAATCTGACATAAGGTTCCTGATTTACTTATTATCAAAATTATTAACGAACTTTACCCCCAAACCCCTTTCCGCTTTTTTTACAAGATTGAGCAGCTTATATTTTAGTGAATCTAATTTTATTCTTACATTTGAATACAACAAAATACATAAAAAATATACATAAATCAAAGAACACATTGAAGTAATCTAATACCATAACCCCTACTTTAATTAAATTAAAATAACATGATAAAATTCCCATTAATAGTGCCTCACTCTATTGTTAAGACATTTCACAGTTAATGAGTCTATATTTGGAATAAAGTTCAGTAAGTAACAGTTTGTAGTTTCTCTGCTCATTCAGTGATTCTACTATATCCAGGTGATCAAAGTTCTTAGTCTTATGTAATATATATGGCAGAGCAATTCAGCTTTTATTATTTCTACCACCTGTTTTACTAATTATTTTGGTTCTCAATTGCTCTATGTATCCATGTATGTGCATTCTATAACAGCAAAATTTTATCATGTTAACCACATAATATTAAATATCAGTTCTATCTGCTTTGTATTTATGCCCCACAAATTAATGAGATGTAGGCACAATAGATTTTATATCTATATACACTCTAATATGGGGGGAGGGGTTATAATCATTTTGTATTGGAATGCATTGTGTGTCCAATTTAATTTTAAATCCGGATATTGAATTAGATTATCTTCCAAATCAACTGTCTCATTTAAGCCTGAATTTGTGTTCAAATCTCTGAGCATGTGGATAATTGCATTTTGTAGTGCACAAACAAAGACACCATCCACATAAAGTATATATATAATTTTCTTGTGTGTTTGATATAGAGTCATTTATATTTGTTTCTTTGTAAGCTAGAATCTAACTATAAACAATTCTATTAATGTATAAGCCCATTAGATAAGACTCAGTCATCTTATATTATTGCCTTTAGTATGTAGTCACAATATTGTTGTCTATCCAATTTAAGAACTCTTTGATAAATTCCCTTCTATATGTATCTGTATTTTTATTTCTTAGTAATTCGTTAATAATTTTAATTGATTTTTTATCATTAACAATCCAAATTTCTGTAACATTAAAGGAGGCCATTCTATTATCATTAGAAATAGTAGCATGTCCCCAAATTTGAATTACAATTTTATGGTATGTTTGCTGAAACCCTTTAAGTCTAATTGTGCAACCAATTTGGAATTTTCATGGTAATACACTCTACCAAAATCGATCACTAGATGAGAGGATGGTGTTACTTTCATATTCACAAATAACCTAGGCAATAAAGTTCTAGATGGTTACATTTGCACATATTGTTATCTATCATATTGTTTATTTGTATATTTTTTAAGTCTGCAAGCAGCAAATTGTGTCAACATATTCTCTTCAAACTTATTATTTATCAGTATGAAGTGATGATGTTTGAGTTTCTTAAATACATGTAATTTCATTTTTAGCAAGAGTTTTTTAAAGTGCTTTCATGCTCTTCAGTCAAACTGAGAGATTCAGAATTTTTGTATCCACTTTTAATGCTGTTGCTGCTCTCTCAAACAGTTTTTCTTTATTTTTTTCATTCCTGTGGATGTGTGTTGGTGTATTAACTATTATCTGAATTTGAACTTTATATTCAGATTAAGAATGACATCTCAATCTCTAAACTAATAAGTAATTAATAAAATTTATATAAAGTAAATGGTGTTAAAGGTGTGACTGCAGAAAGTTGGATATTTGTAAGTCAAATTGTTACTATGCATACATACAAATCAAAAGATATATTTATATTTTATATCCCTGAAAACCCTTGTTTTAATATATTTTTGGATTTGTATGTCTATATAGTATCTTGTTATTGATATCAATATAATATGAGTGACTAAGAAATATGCATGCAATCATCTAAGTAGTAGAGATTATTCAAGCTGATGATACTAAAATTTAGAAATCTGGAAACTAATCAATTTGATTTGAAGACTATGAGCACATGAATATTTTTCTTCAATAAAAATATTTACATTTATTAATATACTTATATCCTGTTCATTGGATCTTTATGCAAGGATTTTCCATAGTGATCATTATCAATTTGTATCCCTGTTTTGATTTACAACTATTTATTTTGCTATAACTAATGTGAAAAAAAATTTTGAATTTTTTTGTGTGGCCATTTTGATAATGGTGACCATCTCATAATATTGATGATATCATAGAATATAACTTTACATCATCCAAAAAAATATGGTAAAATTGATGCTAAAATTATACAATACAAAGTTTATTCTTTATACATAGTACAGTATTTTAATTTTTATCTAGTGATTTTACAAGACATCCAATGCATTAATTAATGATATATTTAAAATTTAATGACTACAAAAAAAAAACCCCACTTCATTCAGTACAATAAATACTTAAAAGCCTATTTTGATAATGTACAACATAATGTATTAATATTATACTGTATTTTTTGATGTCTACATTAACTTAAAATCTGTAGATTCACTTACTTTATAGATTAAAATTTTTATTAATAGTATAATATTTGCAGAAAAAATTATAATCATCATATAGTAACTGTAAAATTTGTTCTATAATCGTAAGTTGAGAAAAAAAAATTGTACGTTATGCAATCAAAGTTTCTAAATATAAGGGTAGTCAAGTGTTGGCGGGCAAGAGGTCAGCACAGCTGCCACAAGCAGTTGTCCCAGATTAGCAGGTTCACTTCCCAGTTGATGCTATGACACATGGGAAAAAAATATAGTATAGAATATTTGCTTAATTTTAAGCCATGATTTCATCAACATTTTCAAAGATATTCACGACAAAGTAATCATTATTGAAAACATAAAAAAACAGTGCAAAGAGACAAAATACAAATTTCATTCAATGTAAATCTAAAAATAAGTTTTAATCACATAATATATTATTAATAATTAATTTTTCATTCCATAGTATATTAGCTGAAGTATTCAGTCAATTAGTGTTGAATAAAAATTTTGTAGTCAATTTTTTTGTAATCTAAAATATTATCAGTAAAAAAGAAAAGGACAAACAAGGAAATGATTTATGAATTATGATGTCAATATTCTATTTTTATGATAAAAAATTATTAAATATTTATTAATAAATAATATTTACTTGACAAATTTTTAATCATTATCTCTTAATTGGCTTCAGACATATGCAAGGCAAGACAATAGTGATGTTATATTAAACTTAAACGATATAGTATTCATTCAGCACAAAACTAAAAGTAAATTTTGGTCATATATTATTAATAATTAATTTTAAATTGTATACTATTATGTATTAGCTGAAATATTCAGTTAAGCAGTTTTAAAATAAAATCTTTATAAATCCTAATTTCAGCCAAATCATAATATAAATATTACAAATATATTTTTAATAAAAAAAAAAAAAGGGAGAAGGATAATGTTTTCAGGCAATATGCATTTAATATAATATTTTATATAATGAAATGTAATACAAACAAATTGAATAAATTTCATGTTTTTAATTTTTATTTAAATGACCTATATTTCTGCCATTATAATGCACTGCATTATTTGAAACATTGTGAGGTCATTTCAAGAAAATGATGACCACCATAATAAAATGTGGCATCTCATACCATAAAAAAACATATATAGCATACTATTGTTTATTTATATCTGCATAGTGCATACTATATAAAAAGTCTTAAATATTTATTACAATAGACAATCATTAGATTTCTTTTTTTTTAATATATGAGAATTTTTATTTTTTAGAAGTTAACTGCATGATTAGTTGAGCAGTTCTATAAATTGGATATGCTTATATCATTGATAAATAAAAAGTCTTTATTGTCACAACAGCACAGTTAATGAAATATTACTAACATTGCTTTTTTTGAATTCTAAATAATTTCACATAAATAAATTAAAACTATATATTAAAAAAATGAAACTTCACTATGGGGTGTTTTTTTCAGCAGAATCGTTGATAATTTTGCAAAAGAACACAAATAATTGTCAAGTGTGAACTTACTCTTTTTGCTCAGTCCATTTTTTATATGTTTGCACAGTGAAACCAAACATTTTTTCCAATGATATTAAATTTTTTTTTTAAAGTTTACAGTTATATACATTTTCAATTGGAATCATAGATCAATAATTTCAACCAAACACCACATGATTTCTTCAACCTATGGATTGAAAAAACATTACAACTTTCAAGGTGGACTGACTTCAACAACTAATGCAGAAGTTTGTAGACACTTGATAACAATCAGAATTGATGATGGTAATATTGAAGATGTTTTGCAATCACACATGAAAGAAATAATGTGGAATTAATTAATCTGGATAAAAAAAAGAAAGACAATGAAGAAAAGAAAATTAACAAGCATATAGAGAAGCCATTCACACCAATTTCAAAGAATTTGAACTGACTTAAAATGCTCCATCAAATCTATAAATATCTCAAGTCAATGAATGAAACCTTATAACACATGTTCTACAAAAAAATCAAAGAAGCAAGTCAATTATTCATTCTAAACGTTTTAGCTAGAGATCCACTTCCATCAACACCTGGTATATTTCATAAAAAAATACCCAAAATCATCAAAGGATTTAAAAGACAATAATAGATTCTTAAAGTGCACCATTAATGACTTAGATAACTGAATGGTGAATGCTGAATGGATGGATTATAAGAAAGAACAACATTAAGCTAAGTGTTTTTTACATAGAGTTATGTTGCATCATCATACATACATGCATATTTTAAATGCATACCTCATAATACATAATACGACTATTTTCACTTGCATATATTGTTTATTAGAATTATTTAAATTATTATATATACTATGTTAAGTTTTTCACCATAAAAAACCATTATAATTTCTTGCTTTTATACAATCTTTTTTTTTTATGATGAGTTTCAGGGAATGGGGTAAAAGAGTACATAAATATTTGCATCATTAAATAAAATTAGAATAAATAAATCCAGAATTAAATCAATTATTAATCCTTAATTCTAATAAAAAACTATATTATATCTAAACAATTATTCTACATTATTTTTATATAAATAAGAAAATTAAATATGTATTTTGAAATATTTTCAATTTTTCTAAAATTTATCAGAATGTATTTGATTAGGAAGATGTCATTGCCACATATTTGAGAGTATATATGGGTATATCAGCATCAGTACCCCCCCCTTCAAAAAATTAAGCAAAGTAACTAAAATTATCAATAGTTAAATAATTAGTTTAAAATAAACTAGAAAATATATTTTATTATAACAAGCAATTTTTATATTAATTTTTAAAAAAATTTAATATATATAATTATTGAAAAACAATTATCAAATTAATTAAAACACCCCTCTCCCCAATTAAAAAAATTACAATAAAAATTATTAATAGTAAAATAATTATTTTAGAATAAAGTAAAAATTATATTTTAATATAACAAGTAATTTTATGCTAATTAAAAAAAGAACATATGTGATAATTGGAAAACAATTATCAAATTATCAAATTATGAGTTATTAAAGAAAATATTTTATTTCTTGTATAAAATAAGATTATTACAGTAAAACATTTAAATTTTTTTTATTACATGATAAAAAATAGTGTTGTATTTAAATTAATATTTTAATATATCCCACAGAAAAGTTAGTGTTTGAATAGTATACATATATGTCACTTATAAAACCTTGGGCATTGAAAAAAAATTCTGACAGAAAGATGGGTTTAGCTTAAGAATGTTAATGGCATTTGCTAAGTACTAATAAAATCATTGTAAAAACATATTTATCTAATTATTTACATAGAGAATTTCCCACATTCCTCTGTTTAAATTTTAATCAATCCATGGACATATTTAAATTAGCATTTGAAAGATGATTAATTTTTCCAAAGATTTCAGAAGAGACATAATTCTATAAAATTTTTATATTTATATAAATATCTGAGTTTATGCCCTACTTAAGACTTTAAACATTAAAATAAAAGAGTATCTCCTTTTATTATAACAAAATTGTGACCAAATGCTATTATAGTTATTAGATCAAATGATTTGAGGGTTGGAGATGATTGTTAAAACATACTTCTCTAATTATTTACATGTATTGTTTACATCTTAAACTGCAAAAATATTTAATTTCAACATTCCCATGTAAATTCAAAAGTATTTTGTGAATTAAATTTAGAAACTAAGGGGATAAAATTAAATGGAAATTATTTAAGTCATTTAGATTTTATAGATGATATGTTTGTTTTGAAAATATTGTTTCAAATTTTTAGGAAATATCATATAAAAATAAGAAAGTAGAACTAAAGATAAATGCTAAAAAATGGATACAATGTTCAATGGATTTTTTTGGGACAAAATACTGATTAATAATCATAAATTAAAAGATAATAACTACAAATAATCTATTCAGATTATTAATGAAAACATAATGGATATATCATAGAAAAAAAATTTAGATGGAGTAATTTTGGTATCAAGAAATTAATGTTAAAAGAAAATAATCCTACATATATAAAAAAACAGATAGTTTTAATACATTTGTTTTACCAGTTTTTATTTATAGTACTGAAATTTGAACACTTAAGAGCAATATAAGCTCTTTAGATAACTCAGTAAAATATGAAGAGATGTATGTTAGAAGAAACAAGAAAAGATTAAAAGAGAAAACATAAGTTAAAAACAAACAGTTATCACTGATATCATTACAACTAGGATGAGATTGAATTGGAACTAAGATGGACATTTTTCAAAAGAGATGATAGTAGATGAACATTGAAACTAGATATCAAAAGCTATAAAAAATTACATATGAATTATATATGACTTGCTTTATTGATTATTATGTGAACAACATGAATGAAGTAAAAAGTTTACTAGTGCATTATAGAGCAGAAAGGATATGGATAAAAAAACTGAATTAAATTTGATAAGACCATTCTATAGAGTTGATGAAATAATAATGAGAACATATGTAAAACAATTTGATCTGGGTCAAGTTTATGAATATCTGATTCAATGTGAAAGATACATCTGGGAGTTCATTTATCTTTTTCACATATATTTGATCATATATACTTAAGAAATGTATGATAGAATAGAAATTTAATATATATAAATGAAGTTCAATTTAAGTAAATCTAAAAAATATATATTCATTAAATTAAATTAAAATATGGATTATGTATGTCTTATATATGGAAAGTAAAATAGGTGTTTCAAAATGCATCCATAGTGAGTAAGGTTAAATATGAATATTGCACTAATAAATGTTTGCAACATGATTAAATTAAATTGAGAATCTGTATATATACAATATAAATCATTATAAGTGAACAAGTGAATAAATAATTGATCAAATTGCTCATAATGTTGAATGCCAATTTCTGTGATGGTATATATTGGAGTTTTGGATTGCCATGCCCATAAATCAGGAAAGCCAATTTGCAACAGTATTACTTAGAATATAATCAACTATTGTTAGATAAATAATAACCCATCATGTTCAGACACCAAGTTTGTAATTTAGTCAATAAACTATTATTATCTCTGGTAACTGATTCAATTCAATACACATATTAGGTTGTCAATTTTTAAAACAGTATACAGATATTACAATGATTGTCTATTAATAAATATATGATTTAACATTTTTAGATACCAAATTTTATAATGGTAGAAATATATATGTAATTAAATAAATAAGTTTCTTAAGACCTGGTTGAAATATCAAATTGTAACAGTATGAAAACTAATGATTAAATAAATATAACTCATAAAAGTTCAAATAACATTGTCTGCTAATTTATATCATTTAAATTAAAATAAATATATTAACTTAATCAATTGGTATTTAATAAACATTAGTTTAACTTTTACTAATTAGTTTTGCATTATAATCAATACAGTCTAACTGATGAAATGCTACAATAATATAATAAATTATTAAATATGTAGGTATTTATTTAATACTTTGAAAATATTTAATATGCAAATAAATTATGTAGAGATTATTGAAACTGATCTTAAATATAGTGTAATAAATACACTATGAATAATCATAAGTTCCAATTTTAATTAATAAAATAAAAAGTTATTAATGTAATAAATAAATTCTATACATTAATAAACAAATGACTTTTGTTATGCTATTTGATTATGAATTAGTTATCTGTTTTATTTATTTTAAATGTTGTATAATTTTTTTATTTATGTTTCTAGCAAGTGCTATAAACAGCACAGTAATAAACCAGGAAGAAAATCTGATTTTTACATAAATACTTATAAATAAATACTAATAATTTTATATAAAATTTTTAATTAAGTATGTTTAATTTGCTTCCTGTCTTTTTACAATCATAAAAATGAAATATTAATTTAAATACAGAAATTAAGACACAATCAATGTATATTAAAATATTTACTATACAAAATTCTTATACATAAAATCTACTGCTAAATCACACATATAATAAAGACAATCAATCATACTATAAGATTTCAAACAAAAACATAATTAATATTAGGAAGTATATTTAAATTTTGTTTTTAAAATTTTTTTTTTTTGATTAGCTTATATATTGGGTACTATAAATAAACACATGCTTTCTAAAATAAAGAAATAAATAATGAAAAACATATAACCTGTTTAATTTTGTCCAAAAATTTCCAGATATGTTTCTTAACTAAAACTCCATTAAAAAGCATATGTATTAATACATATCAGTATAACAACAATATTTGCAGAATTACAATCAAAGTAAAACTCATAATCTTTAGAATATGGTATGAAGATATACTAAATAAGAATGGTATTTGAAATGCAGTTATATTGCAATTATAGCATTTAAAACAAAATTTTATTCACTTGAATGAAGTATATATTTTAAATACATATACCATGGAACAATATTGATACATTAATATTTTCTATATTTGTACTAATTTTAGCATTGGTTAATCCTTATATATTCCATAATCAAAATTGTTGTAGCATTGAAATTTTAATCTATAATAAATTTCACATTGTATCATTTAAGTTACTTTCTTAATATTAAACACTTCAGCATTGAGGTCATTTTACATATTAATATATTCTTGCATCACTGTAAATGCATTATAGAATGAGATGATTTATTATAAGATGTTAGCAGACATCTTAAAGAACAGAAGTCTTTTGTAAAAACATTTTTCTTTGCCTAGTTATTCATTTTTTATAGCAAAATCCAAATATTAATATTATATATAACACATTGACTTTCTTTATTTAGATTCAGACTAAGAAAGAGTACCCAATATAAATCAGGGTTTGAATATATTTATTCCTAATGAAGATATATATATAAGGGACTTGAACTCAGACTTTTAAGTCCCTATGTCTATCCAATCCATCTTATATAACTGATACACATGACCACATACATGTGAACAATATAATTGATCTCTAATATATCACTTGATCCAAATCACCATCTCCCACACACATATGCAATTAGTGGGCATTAACAAGGGCTTTGAGCATACCATCCTCATATTTTCAATTAAGTGGAAGGTTGAAGAGTTGGAGAGTGGAGAAGATTGATGCTTGTCCATTAAAGTTTGAAGTTTTGCCATCTTAATATAACACTGAGCACTGATTGTATATATGTATGGGAGGTGGTAATCTGAAGCAACATATGAGGGTTGTTTCAGCACAAAATACAATATTAGAGATCATTTATCTTCTTCATATGTATGTGGATTGGATAAATGCAAGAAGCTTGAAAATCTGAGTTCAAGTCTCTTATAATTAAATTAAGTCTAGTATTAATAATATACATATATTTAAATATTATATATATATATATCACTTTCCTAGAAAATATTTCTTTGGTATCACTTGAATTTAATATATATTTTTGATCTGTTATGATGAGCTAAATTTCACTTAGTAAAATGTTTTTTTTTTTTTTTTTGGAATACATCAGCATTCATGAAATAAAAATGTTTCTTAACTTTGTTAGAAATGAATGCTTAAAAAAATACTAAAATAAATATGCAAATTAAAATAATTTTAAAATCATAATTTAAACAAAATAAGAACGCACCATATATGTTTATTTAATATAAAATATCTACCTTTTTACATACCTATTAAAATAATTAAATATAAAAATATGTTAAAATACTTATGATTATAATATTATTTTAATTGTATAATCATGAAGTATGTATATATGCATAAGCACACAAATAATAATTGACTCTTTTGTATATTTATGTCCATATATTATCTGTTAAATATATGCAATAATTAAAAAAAATACTAGTAAATGAATCTATTAATATGTAATTCAACCATAATAAAATGTTAATTTTATTACAATATACTATTGGATATTCTTTCAGATAAGAAAATTAAAAATTCATAAATGTTTCCTTATATTACACTATATTATTGATCACTATTTATTAATAATGTTGATTATTAATATTTTTTTAAAACAACTGAAAAAATAAAATATAGCAAATATTTTTTTAAAAATATAGTGACTCCAGGTTTCAATCTAGATCAAGATGGCACAATATATATATATATATGAACAGAAAGTAACTGAAGGTTTTGTGAGTTATACAAATAAATAAACTCTTTAAAAGACAAATGATACCATTTGTCCCTTTAGAATTTATTGTTATATATGTTTAGTTTACATACATAATTTTTAATAAAAGACTGTATTTAAATGTACAATTTTTAATATACTAAAAATAAATAAAAGCTATGTTCAACTTATAGACTAATTATTAAGTTGAGTAACATTTACTGTTAAATACTATTCAGAATGTTGGTCATGTAACAAACTGGATTTAGCTTTTATTTATTTATTTATTAGAATACCGAATGTTGTAGTGTTAATTCCATTTTTATTGTATATTATTTTGTATAATATATATGACAATAATTATTAGATTACATTGATGCAATCTTACATAAAAAATTGTATGGTAAAATCTTGAAAATGTTAGCCTCCAAATAATTACCCTTTTAGCAATTTGATGTTAAATATAATAACAAATTCAGATATCATCACTTATGAATGTAAATTAAATTATATTTCAAACATTTATAATAGTAATTTAATTTTGGAAATAACTTTATTTCACAAGGCAGAGTTACTAAAATACATTTTTAATAACTTTGGCAAAGACAAAATCACTAATTAAATATAAATATAAACAGATAAAATTGGTTCATGTGATCTAATTTTTTATTTTTAGTTATGTTGCAGAGTAGATTTATGCTTTACATCCCATTAATGCTCAATGAGACATATTGGATCTGTCTTTGGAAATAAAGTAAAGCCAAATTTACATTATTATTGTGTTTGAAATACAATTAAAATCATTTGCACAAATTGTGATGTTTAGATTTGTTAGAATATTTAAATTATAATAGTTTTCAAAAGCATTATCCCATTTTGTTGGATAATAAGTAGAGATTGGACACTAACATTTTTGAGACTTTACCAAGCTGCTATAATCTATCTATCTATCTATCTATCTATCTATCTATCTATCTATCTATCTATCTATCTATCTATCTATCTATCTATCTATCTATCTATCTATCTATCTATCTATCTATCTATCTACCTATCTACCTATCTACCTATCTATCTATCTATCTATCTATCTATCTATCTATCTATCTATCTATCTATCTATCTATCTATCTATCTATCTATCAATCTATCTATCTATCTATCTACCTGCCTGCCTGCCTGTCTGTCTGTCTGTCTATCTGTCTATCTATCTATCTATCTATCAAAAAAGTAAATCATATATAGTGTGACATTGTTTTTATAAGATTGTACTTACAAATATGTAATATAGAGAGCATACCCAATAGTTCAAACAAGCTCTTAATGGATAAGTGTGGCAAGAGGAAATATTTAAAATCCCTATCTGAAACATTTCTATCTCCAGACCAAATTGTTTTGAGCTTATGGCTCACCTCACTGAGGAGCTAGAACATTCACACCCTAGATCTAAAATATCAACTCAAAAACAGCACTTATTTAATATATATTATTTAAATAAAAGCTCTGAAATTTTTGAACATGAAAATGTATTTAACTCCAGTTATCTAACTTAAATAGCTATATGGGACTGAACTAAATGCAGATCTACCATATATTAATAGTCTTATCATTGCCAAGACCTTAAAGGTAAAATAGTAATGAATAAAGCAAGTCATAGATAAGTGCAGTAAGAGGAAATATTTAAAATCCCTATTAGGACAATTTCTATCCCCAGACCAATTGGTTCCGTGCTTATAACTCACTTCAACGAGAAGCTAGAACATTCAGCCATTAGATCTAAAATATCAACTCAAAAACAGCACTTATTTAATATGTAATATTTAAATAGAAGGATAGCTGTAGTTAAAGACATTTTCATGTCCAAAAGTTTCAGAGTTTCTATTTAAATATTGCATATTAGATTAAGTGCTGTTTTTGAGTTGATATTTTAGATCTAGTGTCTGAATGTTGTAGCTCCTCACTGAGGTGAGTCATAAGTTCAAAACCAATTTGTCTGGAGATAGAATTTTAATGATAGAGATTTTGAAGTTCTTTCTTTTTTAGCACTTATAAAAATAAAGCTTATTTAGAGCTATTGGTAAGCTCCTTCTAGTGATCATTTAAAAGCAAGCTTAAAAGCAAGTTATGAAATTTATAACTTGTTTTATTAATTATTATAAGTGTATCTTAGATGGTTTTTGTGATGCTATATTGCAAAGGCTATTACTATATGGTGAAACTGAGCTGAATTCAGACCCATATAGCTATCTGTTTTGCAAAGCTGAATTTGAAGACATTTATATGTCTGAAAAGTTCAGACTTTCAAATTGATAAAAACGTGTTTTATAAGTGCTGACTTTTAAATTAGTATTTTAGATCTAGTTTCTAGAGACCCAGCCCTCCACTGAGGTGAGCCATAAGTTCAAAAACAATTGGTCTGGAGGTAGGGTTTTAATAATAGAGATTTTGAATTCTTTCTCTTTCAGCACTTATAAAAATAAAGCTGTTTAGAGCTATTGGTAAGATCCATCTACTGATCATTTAAATGCAAGCTTAAAAGCAAGTTACGAAATTTATAACTTGTTTCATTAATTATTATATATTCATAATAGAAAGCTTTAAAAATCAATTATTATATTGCACAATCATAATTTCTTTAGATTAAGAATCCAAACTTTTCAAAAAAGTATTAATTGAGTATAATTTTTATGGAAAATTCACATCTTATTTATTTTATAAAGATTAACTCAAAACCACTTTAAATGTGCTCAATATATATTGCTGTTAAAGAAATAATTTATTTGATAATAGAATACAGTCAAAAGTTATAATTAAATGTGATGTTTAAACTCTTTAAAAAGTATAGTTCCAGCAGGCAGGCAGTGGTCTATGGTAAAAAATAACATAGGAAGATATTAAGTAAACAGACCTAAACATTAGCATATTCTATGATTCTTTCCTGCACAAATTTATTGTTTATATTTCTTATTTCAAATTTAGTTGATTTGGATTTCTTTAAAGAGTGAAACATTGGTAATGATTCATGTATGATACAAATACAGATGACAACATGTAAGGCCAAAATCTTATTACCACATTTTGTCAATAATAGTAGTAGGATACCATTTTTATGCCAATGTGGGTGTGCATTTATATAATTGTTTGAAAAAATCATTACCAGACATGTTATAATATTTTAGACATTACCTGACAAAAAATATTATTGCTTCTTTTAGCCTACTGGGATTATGAGGTATGGATAGTATTTTTCTACTAATTTGGTTACTATTGATATCTTATATCAGGCTACTGATTGATTACTTTACTATCCTGATCAACTTTGACATTGGTGTTTATATGTGGTATCACTGCTAATTTTGGCTCACCATATACAAATATGTTTGTGGAAAGAAAAGTTCGATTTAAAATCAATATTGTACTCATAAAGCAATCATTGAAATATGTATTGATAGGGTTCCTACCATTATATATCTTTATGGTAATGCAGGTAATGCATGGCACAGATGGCCTAATGCTAAATAATTGCATGACAACTCTGGATATAACACTTTACAGGCTAAATTCAGAGGATATGGCAAAAATAAAAGCAGTCACATTAAGCAGGTTATTATTTGGATGCCTAAACTGTTTTAGATTTTTGACCATTATGAACAGACATTGATCACTGAAAGATCATTTTATTTGGCTGATCATTAGTGGTGCTGCTGCCTTAGATTTAGATTTTTATATTGACAACAATCATAAAGTATTGTTGCTAATTATTAAAAACACATTTACAAGTATCCTGGAAATGATTAATCAAATTCACAATACTTCAACTTTTGCCTGATCAATTCTCCAATTACCAGTATTAATCACAAAAGAAGATTCATAAAATCAAACTTACTTTATTATTTTTATGAGGCTTGGCTGATACCCTCATTCCACTTAAAATGATGCAAGATTTATATGAGTTATCTAGGATAAATTAAAGAGACTGATATGATTTGAACATGGAATTCACTATAAAATGTGGCATAGTTCTGGCTTATTATGAAACAATCATCCATTTGTTAGATGATGTATTATTTGCAATTGAAGACAATGTTCTGAAAAAACCTAAAGCTGTAGTCATCATTGAATTGGGTGTAAAATGAATATCAGAGAAAGAGGACATATGTAGATAACAGTAATTTGCAAAATAAATATATATGGGGCTTTTCTCTTCATTTGTTTCAGTTTTTTTTAAGTTAAGGTTTTTTTATTCAGCAAAATAAGACAATGATCTTCAGCTGTGTACAAATATAAACTTGTGATTATAACTTTTATTTGTTTTTCTAATCTGAGTATGAAAAAACTAGTAAACTCTAGATAATTATGGAAAAAACAGAGTCATCAATAATAATAATCATTAATGGAACTTTTCACATCAGGACTTCAAGTTATAATTCTAGTAACTTAAATTTTTTGACAAAAAAGTTAACTAGTAAAAATGTACCTTCAGTGATTTATAGTGAATCCAGTTGTAAAATACTGTAATTTATCATTAAATTTTACTACATATATTATAAAATTTAATATTAGTAATATATTTTACTTTAAAATACTAAAATTTAATTGTATTCAGAAAAACTGATTTAAACAATTGGATACAAATATTTCAGCGAATCTGCAGTCATTTATATGAATCTCAATATATTTTCAATTGAAAGAATAAACATTACATAAAAACTGCATTCATCATGGTAGACTTTTTTTTCTTTCTGATTTTCCAATTTCAATATCCGCTGACAAACGATTTATCTTCTTTGAATAGTTGCCATCAAACAAACCCAAGAATAATTCCCGGTCTTCACAATAAATCTTAAAAAAAAAAAAACTAGTATCACCAATTATATCGTAAAAATTATACTAAATATTAAATAATTGATTTGAAGTACTTATATTTTGAATTATTTTGAGAATATATACATGTTGTTTTTGTTAATTCATATTATATATATATAATACAAATAAAGTGTCCGTTAATTAAAAAATATTGTAATAATTACCGTTATATTTATTATTTATATATATAGAATAAAGCAACAAATTAATAAAGTTGTTTTCAATAATTTAAATTAGTAGTGATAAGACCTAACTCAAATGATGGAAATATCTGGACAGATCCCACCTAAAGAAAAAGTAAAATTATGTTTGTCTGTGCAGTTCAGCTCAATAGAAAAAAATGAAACCTCTCTTGATCTATATTATTCCTAGTGCTCAAATTGCACATTAATAAAATGTGCAGCACTTAATAAGGGAATCTAAATATAATGAAGATCAAAACAAGTTAATGAACAGCAGACATAAGTAATTATAACTGCAGTGAGGTATACACTTCTTTTAATATTCGATTATTAAAAATCACTGTTTTTTCTTTTAAATTCATAATATTCAGTTAATAATATTTTTAACGCTTTCATGATATTTTAAAAACTACAATTTTAAAAATGTGGAAAGAACTTTTAATAAAATATTAAGAATCTAAAGAGAAAAATAATGATTATCAATGATATATTATTAGAGGAAGTATAGTTTTGAAAGTATAAATAAATGTCAAAATACTTATTAATTGAATATTTTGAAAGCATAAGTGAATGTCAAAAGATCTATTAATTGAATATTAAGAACCTAAAAGGAGACTCACCAACCATTAATGCATTTATAACTAATTATCTTTTATGTTCATAAAACTCTTTGGTGTATGTTTATAAATATACATAACAGTTCATATTATATATATTAAACTTAGAACACCAGTTCACATTTAAATAACTAACTAAAATTAAAATACAAATCCACTAACAATGGTTTCTCTGACAATTTAGGATTCTAAAGTACAAAGTATCATAAATAAACAAAAACAATTGTATAATATTCCATCTTTCCATGATATCAATACACATTCCAATTGCCTTAATATCCAAATATTTTGATATTAAAATAGAAATTATTTTTAGATTAAAGATAAATAAAATGTGAGTTGAAAAAATATAAAGGAAAGTTAGTATATTCGTTTTTTTTTTTTTTTTTGTACTTTGTACTTGGGAAGTCTGTTTTGTCAGGAAAACTATTCATTGTGGGTTTATAATTTAACTTTGTATGGTTAATTAATAGTGAATGAGCATATGTAGTTTATTATAAAAACTACTTTGGCTTTTAGCCTTTAATATATATAAATGAAATATTATCCAATACACCCGTGTAAAATTTGAATTATATATATATACCAATGTTTCACAGTTATTTACAATGTCTACAATTATTTTCATAATATTTACAATAAATTTTAGACAGATGTACAGGTTAACATTTCATTTATATCAGTAGCCTATGAAATTCTTTATATATATATAATATTGAAATACAAGTACTGTATAATGTAAATACTTAAGGTAGATGTAATTAAAGAAGATTTGAACCCAGATTTTCAAGTTCCCTACAGTCATTCTTTTTATTGAATATAATCAATACTCACGATCACATACTCTTGAAAAAGATAAATGTATGGTCATTTGTATCAATTACATTGGATACAGTGGATGACTGTATAGAGCTTGCAAATCTGGATTCAAATCCCTTTTAATATACATATACCCAGATAACAACATGATAGAATCATCACTTTCAAACACATTGGGATGTCATTGTGTACTAAATGAATAATAAGGCCAAGTTATGCAGACATATTCCAGCCTAAGCATAGTAACAAAAACAATTCTTTCAATACAACATTAGTCAGTAAATAGATCACTAGCATCCTATCATCAACAATTTGTATATTTTGGCCACTGCAATTATGATTTTTTAGAATAAAAGTAAAGAAATTATTTATTTCTTTAGAAATAATCACAGTTACTCTTTTTTATAAACTTATCATAAATAAATATTGGTTAGCACAGATAGGTTTATTATTTTAAGGATAATATGTTTCATATTTTCCAATGCCACATTCTGATTGAAGAAATGATTTGTCTTTTTTTATTATTTTTTTTCATCTAGTAAGTAACATATGATCTAGCACAATTGAATGCACAGAAAAACTTTCTGCTAATATATACTAGATAGTCCCTAATCATATGTGCATATATAATATATACTATGCATTTAGATAGAGAATGGAATGAAAAATAGTTATAACCACAAATTTTAAAATAATAATTTTAAAACTAATTCCGTTACATTCATATGCAAGTTTATAAATCCTCATTATATAATTGCATATCTGTGTATGTCTTTGTCTGAATTGACTAATGTGTGCACCCTCTTCGTCATATTTTGTCTGAAGCTTATATAAACATGAGCATAAAAATATTTGTTAATTATATGCAACCCATTAAATATCTTTTTAAAATAAAAATTTATATTGTTTGGTATCTCCTAAAAAAGTAAGAGAAAATACTATGAATCTTAAAAAAGAAAGGCTGGATAATTTACAAATTACTTCCATTATCATGTAATGGTAGCATAGTGGCATATTTTTATTAACTATAATATTGAAGATGTCATAAAGTATAATTTAAATCAAACTTATAGCTGTAACTCTTCAATATTTAGTATTACTTTTTGTATTAACTGGGAGCAGTCTAACTTTGAAAAATATCCATTTGGCAGTGTTCACAATAATATTTTTTGTGAGATCAATTATGCTAGTTAGAAGGCTTGCCTTTCAAGTATTATTTTTTCTACATCTGTACTCCCATATTAATAGAATTTCTGAATTTTAATGCTTATGGTTTATAGTTTTCTTCATGACGTAATTTATATACTAATACATCAGTTGAATTTTAGTTTTTATATAGCTATTTTGTATCATATATGGGATCTTGACTCTTGAACACATTTTTTTGTATTACAAACAGTTGACAATCTATAAGATATATTTTAAGGCTTGATATCCCCAACTCTAAAAGTAAGATTTTTAATTAGCAAATCATTTTATATATACAAGTTAATAACTTTCTCATAGGGAAACTGAAAAAAGGATAACCATAACTTATTGTTTCAAGACTGGATTATTTGTTTTGTAGTAAATATAATGTTAACTTCTTTTTTATTGCACTCATGAGAGCTTTAAATTTCTAAATATATATATATATCTCTTCTTACTGTTGACTAGTGACTAAATTTCATCTTCCACTAACTCAACTCGAGTAAACTAATATTACTTTTATTTTTATAGTGGCAATCTTGTTATGCAACAATGTGTGTTAGCCTGAAATCAAAAGCAATACTAAATGTTTCATGCTTTTCAAAAAATTATGTGGATTTGGTTACTTGATAATAACATGTCTTGTTTATCCTTCAGAGTTTGTCAATGACACTTTTATTTTTAAAAAATTGACACACACAAACTTAATTGCAGATCACATTTTCTTTTTCTAATTTTAAATAATATTTGATATATAAAATTTTGACCAATTACAAAAATTTGTTTCATAGTATTAATTACCAAAAACTGTCTTTGAGATATATAATAAAAATACTTAAATGATAAAGTGTTTATTGAAGACTACTTTCAATTTACATTAAATGAAAGTTTAAGTTATTTGCAACACATATCACAATAAATATGGACATCAATAAATCGTTATTTTATCATTTTTCAATTACCCTCCCCACCACCATTTAGATTGCTTATTGAAGCTGGTTTGATTTAAATCTTCATATGTATTCAAATAATTCAGAACTTTGAAATTAGCTGTCTAAATAATTGACATCTTTTATTCTTTCACATATATGGATATTTTATTATATAGACAATCATATATTTAAATATAAGATACTTTACAATACAATAATTTGCATTTTAAAATTCTACTATTTTATAACCTGGAAAACTATGCATATTTAGTGCCAATCCATTTGAAAATCACATATTCTACTTTTCTTTAATAAATAAGGCTGATTATATTTCACTCCATAAATTTAACAGTTATGTGACTTGTAAAAGATGTAATTATCATTTTGATAATCTATCAACATATTTTTTGTTTGAACAAAACTAATGTTTTACTACATTTTATTTTTCTACTATTTATTGTGTGTTTTTGTACTCCAATTATCATGATCTTCTCTGATTTAGCTCAATTTGATAACTTTACATTCTACACATTTTTCTTTTATAGTTCATATATTACCATTTAATATATATATTATAATTAAATATTGAAGATGGGAGGTGATAGCTTCATTGCGAAAAGTGCATTGAATTCATGTGCATTTACCATCAATCAAATCCTTTTAAAATAAAATTTAAATTAAGTAATATCCATTTTACCCATTCAAAACAACAATAATAACTACTCTATAATCTACTGGGTCAATACCTCAACATTCAGAATGATTATATCCCAGGATACTTGTATAATTTTTTTTAGCTATACCAAATATATTTTAATATAAAATAAAATATTGTTCTAATGTAAATGAATAGGTTTATTTGTTTAAGGCCAGAAAAATAAGTCAGTCCTTCTGAAGTTATATATTATTTAAATCAATAAATTATCTCAATGTTTTAAATAAATTATTGAGTGATTATTTCTAATAAAGTAGAACTCATAAACTTTTAAAACATTATGTCCTTGATAAGATTAAGATATCAAAGGGATTTTGTTGTACCTTATCATTCCTCAATAAATAATACTATTCTTAAAATGGAATATGGAAAATAGCAATGGTGCAAATAAATGAAGTATAAGAAATTAATGTTCAACAAAGTATAAGTATGATGAAATTGTATTAAAGTATGTAGCTGATGATGATTATTTCCATTAATGACAAACAACTGTATAATCAATAATAAACATTTAATTTATTAATCATAAAACCTTTATATCAAGAATATTCAATAACAAATATAATTATATCAATAAAATTTGTCCAAAGATTTCTGAATAATATTGCTCTATTCTATTTACTTAATATTTTAATATTGGTTTATAACTACTTGTGTTACAAAAAAACTGATGCAAACAAAGCACTTTCTTTGAGAAGGTTGTACAATATTTGTCCAAAGCCTAAACATCAATTATAGAAGGATCTAGGAGTGTTTTATTGCTCCTTTAATGTCTTGATGATAATAAAGACTAGAAAGACAAAGGACTTCTATTCTAAGCATCAGATGAATTACTTAATCCTTTTAAGAATAAGTAAACAATTTATTCAAATATAGTATGACTGCTATTAAAATATATAAATTAATAAATATGACAATCATATGTTGAGTGGCATGACTTGTATTTATAGCTTATAACATCTAAACTTCAAATATTTTATTAGGAGTCTGCCTCTACTAACTACTAATATTTATAAGTCTTGCCACCACATGGATATTTTACTCTACTGCTTGTGATATTCTAGATGACATGAACATTTTCTGGGTAAATGGAAGGGTAAACTTTTATGGTTTTCCTTCATTGATTAATGATACTTCAACTGCAGAAAATAAGAAATTGCTTCCAAGGATCAATAAAGGAAATAAATTAATATTAACAGAGCTACAGCAACTTGTAAATTTATAACTTAGAGCTTAATACAACAAATATCCAATACCAATAATGTAACAAACACACATTTGTATACAATTGTACTATTAATCTAAAACATTTACCTGTTTCTTTATTCTACCAGTATTTCATGAGAACATTATTTAAATTGTAATAAGAACATTTCAAATAATCAAAAAATGAATAATAAAATTAACTATATAATCTCTGTAAAATAGATAATTCACAATCTTGAATAAATGTTCTGGAATTTATTTAGGCACACTTTAAAATTCCAATCATTTCTGAATATTGCTGGAATTATATGAACAATAAATTTATAAATATACAAGTAATACTTAATCCAGATGGTATAGTAAATTCCTTTGGAGATTGAGATTTATAATCAATATTTAACAATATATATTCCCAAATATTAAACAAATAACAATTATTATTTGTATTACAATATATATAGTCATAACACTTTATCCATTCACAAATGTTGACTTTCATAATTTGTAATGTTTTTGATCATTTTAAAAAATATAACAAGTTAGTCAATTTAAATTCACAATCCCTTGACTGATATTGCACTCATGGTATCATTCAGTTTAAAAAAATATTTAACCCACCAATTGTTGCAATATACATTATCCAAAGTTTAAGTAGGATTTTGCATGTATGACAAAATTTTGATAATCCATAGGTTTGAGTAACTTGATGACTGTAACTATAAATCAAGTCACTATATAGATTATGAGGCCAGCAAAGTAATATGAAATAATCCACTGACTTGGATATAAATTAGCTAGACTTCTTTAAAATTTAAATGCATATTTACACAATATGATAATCTATGAGTTTCTATGACAAATGTAATATTCAAGTTAATAATTAGGAAGATAGTCAATATCATTTTAGCAAGTTATTTTAATTTAAAAAAAAACAACAATGATTATGGAAATGTTCTCACATACAGTTGAATTTTGTAAGCCATTTCAAAATATTAATTAATGGTTCAGAATATTAAAATTTTATTCCCTTTTAAAATATTATTTGATGATAGTAGTTGTTGATATTTTAATTTTTTCATTTGTGTCAATGACAAGAAACATTTTATTAAGTTAGGCAAAATGCCTAGCAGATTTGTCTACTCTTTCATATTGAGGAAGGTTAACAAAAGGGCTAAATTTAGGTTTAAATTTTCTAAGGTCATTAGTACACTGAAATTTAGCAAAGACTAGTCAAGTTTGATGGGTGGTTATATTTATAGTTTACTACCATGAGGTCTGTGATATCAAATATCATCCATAATATTTTGATTTTCAATTTGTACAGGGAAAATCTGTTTCATTGCTATCATAACTATTGGAAGCAGGTGAATTCCAAAGTTTTATGAGTTTAAAAATGCCAAATTTCAAGACAAAGTATTAAAATGAAGATGTAAAATATTATATTTTTAATATTAAATACCAAAAAGTGTTTATTTTGCAACCAAATGGTTTATAATATTAGGAAATTAAATAATATAATTTATTTTATTAAATTTTAAAGTTCACATAATTTTAACAAGATAAACTTATTAAAATAGCCTATTAGTTAGGCAGTAATAATAAATTCAATTCAAATATTTTACTTTTTTGAATTGACTATATTTTGAAAATATAACTTTCATGAACACACACAAATATTCATTCACACACAATGTCAACATTTACTATTCTGGCTAAATGTTGTATGAATTGTCTAGCACTCGTACTAAATTATTATTGTATTATTATTTTAAACTATGACCTTTCTTGCAGTTAAGCTTGTATATATTTTATCCTGTATATTTTCTTTGTAATATTGGTTTTGTGTAGTTTGTTCAACCTAAGAAAATTGTAGTTGCACTTAAAAATGGAAATCTTGAAATGTATATATTTTTTGATAGGCTATAATTAATAAAATTTTGTATGTGAAGATATATTGGATGATTTTACCCAATCTATTATAGTGTAGTATTGAAAGAGGCACCTGAATTTTATCTCTAATTTGTGATAATAGAGATTGATATTATCAGTGATTCCTTTAATACATGATAAAACCATTCTATAACCAGTTGAATTATCAATTTTCTTCTTAGTACCAATGCTCATCAAGGAGGTAACAAATGGAATTTTCATTGTCTTCTACATTTACAACTTTTTAGTATGATAACAACCAAAATAATAACTTTATTAATTAAAACTTTGTTTTACTGGTATTTTTTGTTTATTGGGAACTACTCTCTATAATAAAAGTGCCCATCATCATCATTTTAATAATACACTGCCAGTTATTTTTCATATTCATTATTTCATACAACTATGCTTCAACCTGTTTGGTTGGATGCATGTTTTTTTTTACTTGTGAGTGCTTTTGTGTTCAATAATTGTAGTTCTAAATAAAAATTCCTTTTATCTTAATGTCAGTGCTTTTATTGTTATTGCAATCCAATAATTGGTTGTGACTTTTTTTCTAAAAGTAATATTTTACTTCACTGTCAAGAATATTATGGCAATCTTTTAAAAAAAAATGTATCCAAATTTATTCACCATAATATACATTCACATACTTCAAAACTAGATAAGGAAATACTCTATAAATCAATTCACGTGATTTAAAAAACTTAATTATACAATCAAACTAAGCCCATACCTAATTAAATAAATTGATTACAATAGAAATTTCATGACAGTTTTGGAAATAATGACTGATAACAATATAATTACACTAAGAAAAGAAAAAAAAAGTGGATGTTTTTTGTATGGCTGATAATGAGGATAGAAGTTAAAAAAAGCCAGATATATTTATTTTTGACTGAACTTTAATATCTGGTCACTTGAATACTAATTACAAACTTATTTTCAAAAACAGAAATGATACAATAAATGTGTTGCATCTATACAGATACTAGTCATAAATACTGCATCAATGATGATAATCCTAAATATTCTCCCTAGTTACAATCTATCTTGAATGTAGACAGTGAACAACATTAGCTAATATACTGAAAGAGTGCAACATAAATATAAATATAAATGTTTAGATCATACAATTGAGAAAGAATTATAAAGAAAAAACATCAGATGTCGTCTATTCTCAAATGCAAAATATTTTAGCAGATAATTAATTTACTTTTTTTTCATATTTACTTGATTAAGAAAAATAACAAACATTATAGACGTTGCAAAAAATATAGACATATAATTGTCATTTTCATGAATGGGATTTAGATAGCAAAGGTATTTGAATTTTAACTAACAGAAATTAGAGCCAATAATAATTATAATCTTGAAGAAATTTTATTTCTTCCCTGACATGAATAAATTAAAATAAATAAATTCAGAACTTATACAATCATATATATTAATAGTTTAAAGAGAGATTGTTTTTATTAGAATATTTTATATATGTATACATATTTTAACATGTCACTCTTGAACTTAATCCTCCCTCTTATAAAAAAAATCAAATAAGAATAAAAAATATAAATAATATTAATTTCATCTAGTGTGTTGTATCAATGTTTTCTATAATAATACAAACATATATACAATTTTACATTTGATTAAAACATTATCAACTTCCCATTTTGTTTTTATTGGATTGAAAAATTTGAATATAAACCACTGGAATAATTTCTTTAAATATTTTCAAAATTTTTATTTTATAAAAATTTAGGCCTAATATTTTCTTTAAATATTTCTTTAAAAAATTCCTAATTGTTTGTACTATGCATACTTATGGATTCTATATTCCAATATATTATATCTTGAAATATATCACTTTTATATTAATTAAAAATGATATATAATTTGTTTAACTATTTTATTCCACTATCAGAAATGTATATTTCTTTTTGAAAAATAAATCTAACATATATATCACATTATAATATTATCATTATACAATGACAAATTAAACAACCCCCTTTTTAAAAAAAAAATATATGTTCTCTAACGTTATAAATAAATGCATAAAACGTATTTCTTCCTAAAAACTTAATATGTAAAAAAAGAAATTTTATTATAAAGGAAGTATAGGGAGAGAAAAGTAAGTAAAAATATAATTATGTATAACTAATATGTTTTATTATAATGAATTTGATGTGTTAATGTTAATATAAGAAAGAGATTTTATATTTAGAGTAATATGTAAAGATGTGTATTTTTTGTTGGAGATCCTTGAAAATGACTAATGGTATAGAAAACAGTTGAAACATTGGAAATGTATAATACATGAATTTATATATATATATGTTCATTAGTTAATATATGGAAATAAAACTTATAGAAAGAAGTAAGAAATTTTATGCATTTATTTATAAATCTAACTTTATCAATACTTTTTATTTTAATAGAGTTTATTATTCAATTATGCACTTGCCTGTTGTTTATATGTCTTTCTTGTGATAAGATTACTTTTTAAAAAACTATCAATTGAGCACATAAGAATTTTTATAGGCTATTTTATTGAGCCCCAAAATAATATTACTAATTTAATAGGTTTCAAAAAAAAATTTGTTTTTCAAAAAAGCAAAATATTAACCCTTTTATTGATATTCACTAATAATATTCTAAAACAATAAAATTAATACTGTTGTTTACTTGATTTTTTTTAGATTTACAATTATTAATTTAACATTTTGTGTGTGTGCTAAAATATAAATATCTATCTTTCTGTCACATACATAGAAAGAGATTCTATACTTTTACAGAACCAAGGATCAAGGTATATGATTCTTGGTTAGAGATCAAAAAATAATTATTGGATTTCAGTTAATTTATTGATATTTGGTTAAGATAAAGTGGCAGTATGGCATTAAACTTAGTATATAGATACAACTGTTTATTATCTTTTTAATATTTTTATTTTCTTTAATAAGTACATATATCATAAATTTGATTGAGATATAAATTGTTATATTGCTATTGCTAATGCTTCATTCGCCCACTCATCATTAACATTCTTTTTATTAATTTAATACTTGATTATTCTTCTGTTTATATTCTGGGTTTAAACTCTTGACACTATAAAAACCTTTTTCTCTCTCAATTATTTTTAAATATAAATGAATTGTTGTTATATGCATTGTTAAATGTATCTTCAAAAATATTATAAAATTCCTTTAGGTGGATTCAAAGAATTTGCTGATCATTGGAATTCTCACATATATCTCATTATTGACAAATTATCTTGGAGATAATATACCTCTTTTACATTATGCCAGCTTCAGTTCTGTTATGCAATTTTGCTTGATCTTCAGATGCATTAATATATTCTAGAATGGCAAATAACTGAGTTTTATTAATCTGGAACTGTTTTTGATGAAGGACTCATATAGAAGTGTGGATTCATTTAATTATTGATATACATAGTTAACAATTGTTTGGTGTTAATTCATTCTCTATATTAATTTTCTTGAATACTTGAAACAAACTGTAGAATTGTTGCACCACTCTTTTGCATTAAAAGGATTGGAAATTTTAGACATATAATAATGCATTCTGTACTAAACTTTATTTCTTTCATTCTTCGGGCTGAAAGAATGTAGCATAGTTAGTAAGAATGATATTTAGATTTCCCATAATAAAAACTTTTGTGTTTGGAGAATGTAAATTGCTTTTTTGGCATTCACTTTTCTAATGATGTATATTGAAACAAGATTTGAAAAAAAAACAACAATAGTTTGCAAAAATCTATTGGAAAAAGATATGTTGATTACTCTGAAATTATATGTTGGGATGATACCATATTTAATTAATTCATCAGTTTTCTAAACAGGCTGCAATCAATATTTTTAAGAATACCTATTAATATATATTGATCATCAGAATATCATATTTTACTTGGTCTCTCACTCTTCATTTTGGATAGTTGCATTAAAATATTCATGAGCGACAGGCAATTTATTTTTATATAAAATAGAATGGATTGGAAGTATTCAATATATACACAAATTGATTTATTCTATTTAAGATCAACAGCATGTATTATTAAAGAGAACTTAGTAAATTAATATTAAAATCACATATATGAATACTTATATATTCCAAAATGTATTCTTACAACCAAATTTCCACCTTTTAATGAAAATCAAATAATGATAAAAAAAACATCAATAATATTATTTTTCTAGTGCAATGAAACACTATGTTCATAATTTTTTGCATAAATGATATATACAAACAAATGTTAAAGTGTTCTTTCATTATAACTCTGAGATGTTTCTTATTTAACCATTATTTTCTTAAAAGTGTTCATTTAAATATAATATTTTAAAAGTAAGCAATTGTCACTGTAATAATCAATTCAAAAAATATTTTCATAATTTTACTATAATATTTTTAGCTAAACTATAGCAATTTCATCAGAGTGATCCTTTAAATTTCTACTACTTTTATTTATTTTCAATCTATTCCAATATATAATGACTTAAAAAATAACATTTTAACTCCAATAAAGAGTAATATAAAATATTTTAGTCCAAGCATAAGAGACTGACATATTTTTCTTTTAATATAAATCCAAAGCATAACTAATATAAATGTTTTGTGCCAAGCACAAAAGACTGACATATTTTTTTAAATATGAATCCAAACCAAATTAAATAAATTTTATTATTATTCATTTCTCTTTTAAAAGAGTTATAATAAAGTTCATTATCCAATTATGTCCTTGACTGTTGGTTGTAGATCTTTTGCTTTTTTTGTATACTTGATTTTATAAAAGATATCATTTCCATATATGACAGATTCTATAAGCATATACTTTTAAGATCAAAATAATAATGACCCATTTTTTTTGTCTTTTTAGTAATTTATTCCAAACAACATCAGTAATGTTGGTTATATATAGTAATCTTAGCAAAGTTAAAAGAAAAAGTTTTTAAAGAAAAAAACTACTTTAATATTTAAAGCAAATTTTTTATAGTTTTCTTAAACAAAAGCAAAAATATGGTAGCTTTTTCCTAAAAGCTTCTTGACATTAACTAATTATATCCCTTTAATGCTTCTGCTAATTATGGATGCATGATTTTAAGCTTGTTTTTTTTTTTTTTTTTGTATTTTAATTAAGAGAAAGAAATATTTAAAATTAAAAAATAATAATGAATCATTTACATTAAATAACTTATTTTTATAAGTCTATTACATTTAGAAAAAATAAAATTATATATGTTATTCCTGTTTGTACTTTTAATAAAATAATTAGAGATTTATAAATTTAGTTAACCCAAACTTGTACGTCTATTTGAAATAAATCCATCCACATACTAACTGATGATAAAAAAATGTCTTCAATAAATCAAAAAATTTAGTCATTAATTTATTAATTTAAGTAAATTAATTATCATTTAATTACAATGAGTTGTGATTATGATAGTAGTTTAATATACATACATACTTGACTCATCTATTCTTAGATGCATTCTTTCTTTTTTTTAAAGAAAAAAAAATTGTGCCATTTGTAAATAAAATGTAAAATAATACTATGATTAAAATACTGTATTCTTCATAGTCAAAATAATATATAAACAAATTGGTATTTCTTTTATAAAGTGCTAACTAATTTTTAATTATAGTAAATCCAATATTTTATACTTTAATAAACATTTCAATATTTTAAATACAAGTATAGTTGATGTACCTGGAGTCTAAATGTAATATAGGGAATTTGATATTATTATTAGTATAAAATAATATGTATACATGCGAAAAAGATAAATGATTTCAAGTATACCTAATTTATGCTGAACAAGGACTATTCACTTGGTCCAGCTCACATTCTCCCACACATGTATACAATAAGATAGCAAATCTTCAAGCTTTAATGGACACATTACAATATTCTCCACTCTTCACTCTTCAGCCATCCATTTCATTGAAAATCTGAGGATAAAATGATCAAAGCTCTTGTTGATGCCAATATTATTGTCATACCCATGTTGACATTAAATTAGTTTGACATCTTAATATGTCTACTTAATTATACAGAAGACAGGTGGACAGAATACAGAGTATGTAATATTTAAATGTATGTATATTTATCTATACTAAACTTAATGTAATTATAAGGATTCTATGTATTTTACTTATAATGATAATTTTTATAAGATTAAGGAATGGTGAATAATAGGTTATATTGTAACGCCTTTAATTTTTTCAGTTTATATTAATTATTTGGAAGAGGAAATTATTATTGAGGAGGATTTTTCATATTTCAAGTTATTTGTTAGATATATCGATGATTGTTTGTAGTTTAGAAGGATAAATTGAAAGAGTTGGTAAATGAGTTTGATTGTTTTGATCCTTCTATAAAATATATTGTAGAATGAGGGGCATTAAATTTTGTTAAAATAAATTTTTTAGATCTATTGGTGATTGAAAATGTAAAGAATAATTGTTTGGTATGTAAGCATTATGTTAAGAAAGAAGAGTTAAGGTCTATAATTAAACCTGATAGCTATCACTTTGTATCTCATAAAGTATCTGTTTTAAGAAATTATTGTTATAGAAATAACAAATTAAATAATTTTATTAGGGAAGCTTTGTTTCTAAAAGGTCAATTTTATAAAGATTATTTGAATGTTGGCTACACTGATAAATTTGTTAAAAGTATTTAATTTAATTGTAATAATATTTATAATAATAAAGAAAAATATGATTTTATTTCTTTGCCATTTAAATTGTCTCATTAAATTGTATGTAAAAATAGTAATTTCTTTAGAAATAGGAAAATTGTTTGGAAAAGAGGTATTACTTTGAATAATTATATTAAACAATATAAAATATTTTTTGGAAAAGAGGTATTACTTTGAAAACTATTACTTAAACAATATAAAATAAATTTTTGATAGAAAGACTATTCCTGGAGTAGTGTATAATATTTCTTGTTTGTATAAGAAGGTATATATAGGTCAGAGGAGTTTGAGCATAAATGAAAGAGTAAAGATACATAAAATTAGAATTATAAGCAAATATTTTAGTTCTGCTTTATATATCTATGAAAAAGACACAGCTCACATTATTAATTTTGATGAAGCTAAGGTTGTCTTTTTTGAGAGAAATTAAATAAAAAGAATTAAAGAATCTTTATTATTAAGAATTTATGATTCTGAAGCAATTAACTTATTTAAAAGTTCTTTTAATATTAAGGGTGTATGGGAGATAAGTGGAATTGCAGGTAATGTTTAGCATAAATATGTTATTTTGTAGTTCTTTACACTTGAGAAGTCTGCTTGTAGCAGTGAAACTATTGATAGTATTTTAGAATTTATTTTCTTGGTTAGTCAGGTTAAAGTAAATTTGGGGTTGCCTTGACAACAGTTTAAATTTCCTGATTATTATCTTTATTGGGATTGTCTAGTGTTGACTGGTTTCTAATGGTTACTTATAAACTGGTTACTTATAAACCCATTTAGTTTTGAGCATTATTACACTTATTACATAAGTAATACTTTTAATGCAATTTGAAAATTATAATTGCAATTTGTAATGTTATAATTGACTATTTATTAGTCTGCATTCAGAACATCTTTTATTTACCTGTTTAAGAAGATTTATTTAAACTTCTTTCTATCAATAATTTCAATATCTGTTGTCAAGTTGCAATCTTTAGTGTCTATATAAATGTATGGGATCATTAATAGAGTTGGGATTCCATCTCTATTGCTAAAAGGAGGTTGCCTTGACAACAGTTTGAAATTCTTGATTACTATCTATATTGAAATTGTCTAAGTGTTGACTGGTTTCTAATGGTTATATATATATAAACACAGAATTACTTCTCTGTAAAACTGCTTTAATATTTCAACCAGCAGACTAGTTTGTTTTCTGATAAAAACCAGTCTGCTGGTTAAAATATTAAAGCAGTTTTATAGAGAAATAATTCTATCTTTTTATTTTTCCTTTAGTTAGTTCATATATTTATTATTTTTTTATAGATATAGTGGTATAAAGTGGGAGAAATGGGAAGAAGCCTATTATGTACTCTCAAATTGAGGTACCAACCTCTAAGGTAATAAAAACTAATTAGATACAAAAAAAGTCCTCAATATGCCTTATGAATTCAGGTGTCAATAATTATAATGATGTAGATTGTCCAAGAGATAAGGACTCTTTAAAGTCAAATCAAGATTCAAAATTTATAATAACCCAAAAAAATATGGCTGCAAAAAAAAAAAATGAAAGACTTTATATGTCCTGGCTTCAAATCCCCTATTCATATAAGAAAAAATAAAAATGAATAAAAAAAAAGCTACATCTTTTTAATGTCCTATAAATCATAAAGTAAGGACTTAAAATACTACTAACTAAGTAATATGAATATGCAATGAATACATGTACAAACTAAAATTGGTAGTGGTGTATCAGTTGATAAATCAATCCATAATAGAATAGATGAATAAGGATTTAACATGCTCTTATAAATAAAATAATCTAAAGTTCATGCGAATATAATATTCAAAATTTATTATTAAATTTATATTGGTATTTATTTTTAAATGAACTATAGGCTGCTATATGTTGACTTTATGTTATATTTTAAAAGTATGAAAACTTCAAATTTCTATAAGTCACAAATTTTATTACCAAAATTTATTATTAACTTTGATACAAATAAGCATTCATAAAATTAGATTAACTTTCATAATTGTTGAGCACTATGTAGTAACAATATTTAGATTACTTACTAGTTACATTTTGTGTATCCATGTTTATTATTTTTAAAATATAGATTATGTGTAACTTACTTTATAGTTATTAAGGTAAATAAAGTTATAATTTAAATTTAATAAATAATAATGATAATTTATGCAGAAATAGATAATCATAAAAAATAAATTTATGAATATAATATAGAAATTAAAATTTAAAATGCTGTAAAATGTTATGTAAGTTCAAACTATGAAGTGTGCTAGACAAAATACTTATTCCAAAATTAGAGGAAAATACCCATCTATATATTAATTTTGAATAAACAATATAAAATAAATCCCAACTTGTTACAGTTTATTTATCATAAAATACTGAATAAACTTAAACAAGTTATTCGGCTAAATTTATTTAATTACTGATTATACACTTTAAAAGACTATTGCAATTTTCCTTTGATTAATTGTCCTGATAAATATTCATTTACATACAAAAACATATGTTAAAATGATCTCTTTAAAGATAAATGTAATATTGGACTATAAATAAAATAAATGATCTGTAAGCAATGATGAATGTTCATCATCCAAAAATTCTACTACACTTAAGATTTTTTATAAAGTTCAAAAACATATAATCCACTAAAAGAATCTAACAATTAGAATGCAGCAATTAAATAATCAGTGGGCATAATATTTGAAGTTTATTCCATTAAGCTAAGAACTAGTAATTTCCATTAATTCTTTTAATAAATATTATTACATTGAATGTTATTATATGTATCCTCAGACTTTAATGGATAGGCTTCAATCTACTCCAACCTCCAACTCTTCAGCCATCCATACCATTGAAAATCTCATGATAGAATACCCAAATCCCATGCTGGTTCCAATATTGTTATGCCCATGTTGAACTCAAGTCACTCTGATATCTCATGTATAGGACAATTTTAAATACATAGAAGAGGGATGGGCAGAATGCAGGCAGGGGCAGAGTGACTTGAGTTCAACATGGGCATAACAACAATATTGGCATCAACATGGGATTAGGGCATTCTATCATCAGATTTTCAATTATATGTATCCTCGTAATTTTGGCTTTATTGATATCTATATGAAGCTAGAATGTGAACAGATATTAATTTCTATAGTTGATTATATTTCATTTTTTAGCTATTGAAATTTTCCATTTTGAAATAATTATCACTTTATCTATGTATTAATCTATAGGCACTGTATGGTATGAATGCATATATAGATTTATAGTAAACCCTTTATTAACATTTTATAATTTAAATCATTCCATTAGTTAACATTAAACATGTTATAATAGTGTAGTAGGTTTAAACTTTTAGCATTGCTTCATAAAATAACCATTCTACTTAACTAGTTAATATTTAAATCCTTAGTAAATCATCAATTTTATTTCTTAATAATTATATATACACCTGGGTCTTGTTTTATGCGATAGATAGGTTCCTCAGAAAACATGCGCAAATGAAATCGTGCAAAAATAGACGTAACTTACATTAAAAAAGGGGGATGCGGTCTGTGATTTTTCAAAATTCGCATAAAAGCAAAGCACCAATGTAAATTTTTTTTTAAATTCGTGCAAAAAAAAAAATAAGGAAATAAAATATGACTAATAAAAAATTTCAAATTTGAAAAAAATTGATACAAGGCAAACTTTTTTTAAATATGATATTTAATTTTATTCAAAATAATATATTTTTATCCATAATTTACAGTACAGTAATTTACATTTTTTATACACGTTTTAATTATTATAGCTATTTGCCGAAAAACATGTTCACTTGCAAACAACTAGCGCCAACTTCACACTCATGTTGTGTCAATGGTTTTCTGGTGACAACGTAATTAGTAATTAATCTTTGAGACGATGATTTTATTAATTGTTTATGAAACTAACAACTTTGTCTTTAATTTTCAATTCCGTTTAAAAATCAAATTTCACATCACATTAATTTCAAGTCGCCGCCATAAGTAATTTTTAAATTGTTAATTACAATTAAAAATCAGATTTTAATTTTTAATTGGCAAATTTAATTGTGCCCACTGCTATTACTGACCTTTTAAAAATAAACTAGTGGACACTAAATGATTAATAATTGATTACATTCTTTTTTAAAAAGCAAAAACAGAATGTGATTTAAAATGCAAAATTAACACGCACGATGTTTGAACAAATTTACATTATAATCTTGTAAAATTTAATGTGTGTATCATAAAATGTGGAAATCACGATTTTAATTTCATTATTGCATAAAATCTTACTATTATAAAGCACTGAAAATATTGAAATTACTAAGATGAAAGTTGAATTCCAATAATGTGCTATTACTTTCAATATAACATAAGTGCGTGAAATTTATTATTTAAAGTAATATATTGCACATTATCGGAGTTCAACTTCCGGTGAAACATGAATCGTGTAACTTCAAAATCATGTTAAATAAGTCCACATAAAAAGAGAACCAGGTGTATATCAGACACATGTGTATGACAGTGATGAAGCATGACATATTTAGGAACGGAAGCATAATACATAATCTTTTTTTATAATGTTTTTATTTTATTTTGCTGCAACAATTTTTATGTAATAGCTAATATTGAAATGGTATATTTTCTTTGTTATATATGTTTCACCTATTTAACCTTACACCTCTATCTGTGCCTGGTTAAAACCCTTAAAGAGTACCCATCTAAAGATGCTAACACAGTTGTACATGTGACACTGCACACATATATGCAAATATAATGTCTATAATATAATGGGAATAGCTACATTGCAGCATGTATTTATTCTAAAGTCATGTATGTTTTAATTTATTGGCTATTTAAATGTAAAAGTCAATGTATATTTTATATACTTAAAATTGCATGTATAATGTGTAGTCCACACACCACTGCTATTTATATATAGAGTCATTTTGTTCTATATTTCATAAAATTTATGTTTGACTTAAAATAAGTTGTAAATAAGAATCACCCATTTGCAACTATTTTAGTATAGCGTGAGGAAGATGTCCAAATTTTGGATATTTGACTATCATAGTGATTGAAGTTATTTTAGTAATTAAAAATATCTAAGTTCGAAGATGATAATGGATTTACTCATGGAATATAATTTGTTTATTAAAATTATGAGTTGATTTCAGCCCAATATAAATAGGCTGGATTTTATATTATAAAAAATACACTATAAAATTTAAAGAAGCGTAGCTACTATATTCCATGCCAGTTTTAATTTTAATATTGTTGTAGTAGTAAATGCTGATCTGTAATCCCATCTTACATGAAAAATGGTGTATCATCATGATCATGGAGATAGAAGACATTCCTGCCAATGGTCTGCTGCAATGAGATCACAACTAAAACCATGTTATCTATCCAGGATCAATATTTGCTACCATCTGTGATCCAGAAGTGCTGATGGACAAGCTGCTGAAAAATGAGATAACAACTCCTCAAAACACTGCAGAGAGCTTTATATGTACTTTAAATCATAGTCTTTAAAATTATAGCTTATAAATGAAAATGAACATTCAAAATTTAACTCTTTAATTTTTTGTCTAAAATAAATATGAAACCAATTATAAATCTCACCTAAGATTAGGTTTGTAAACTTTAAATTTACTTATTCTAAAATAGAATAATTATAGTTATTTGTTTATTTTAAAATATTTTTATCTATTTTATTTTTCAAAATTTCATTTTATTATATTTAATTTTATAATTCTTTAGAGAAGATATTATAATTTATATCTTCAACTTAATAAACCTAGATAAGATGTATTTAGCTTATTTTGCTCGTTATTATATTTTTGATTTAGTTTTATATTGATTAAATATATGTTATCGCTTGCACAATTAAAATTATAAATTGAGTTTAAAACATTCATCTTATCAAATCAATAGACTAGCCATAGAGATGCAGAAGGAGGTATATTTCATAATGTATTATTAATTTGACCCTGCTACATATACATTTCATTCCTAGTGAAATCTGATTCTAGAGATAGTTTAAATAAATTAAGCCTAACACTATTATACTTATAAAATGTAATATAGTCACTTACATAATCTGGCCTTATGGCATACTAAATAAGTCAATGGTCTACATTCTACTTTGGCACCTTCAGTGGTGGAGAGCACTGTGTCACAAAATCCATTTAGAAGTATAGTGTGTTTTTATTTTACTTGCCACAACAATTTTTGTGTAATAGGTAATATGTACATATCAAATACATCTAGAAAAATCTGGAACTCATTTATCTGTTAATCAGACCATGATTAGTTTAAATATAGATAATACATTATTAATATATGTTTATCTTACAAATGCTTTTAACATTCTTAAGTTTTAATTGTAAATTAGATTTTAGCATTGTGTGAACTTCTTATAATCGACCAATAATGCATTTAGTCAAACTCATTTCTTTCCATATTTAAAACCAATTCAACTGTTGGTAAAAAAAATTGAAAGTCAACAGAAATTCCATACAATAAAAAAAAGTTTGAATAGTTCATCATTCTTTTTTTATGTTTAGCAAAATAGTTGAGATTATTTTTATATTTGCAAAATAGCTTATATACACTAATGTACTTATTGTTCTTACTACATTATTATATATGCAACTTGTTTGACATCAATTTTGTGAGGTTGAATATGTACATATTTTAGTGATTTTTTTAAATTTAATTTTAATTAAAGCTTTTGAAAATTTTAGTGAATTTTTCTATGGAAGCACTCATTCTGTCCAATACATGGATACTTTGTCACTGGTGTATGTACATCTCCATTGAATTTTAAAAAAGTATTATCTGTTCCTCTTGGAAAACTTTTAGATCACTCTTACAACGATAAATTTTCATAACATTTTAAGGTCTCAAAGATTTACATTTGCCCTGGAAATAAATGTCAAATTTTTCTGTCTAGTTATCCATAATGTTATCCATAATGTATATTTCCAAATATATGCACATCACTTCTTTTTAAAAAAAATACTTCATGCTTAATGCATTATATTGATTAAAATATTAAAGATATACCCTATGTAGAAAACAACAAATAAAAGAAGAGATTCAATTTAAAGCCATGGGCTTATTTATATTATTTGTTTTTTGACATAGTTTTCTGAGGTTATATTGATCACTATTATTATTGATAAAATTTATTGTTGATATCACTTAAACGCAGGTTGGTATTTCAAACAATATATTCTCTTAGAATTATTTATTTTGAAAACAAAAATAATTAAACATATTATGGTTTATTTTCAAAATATTAATGTAAACATTACTCCTTTAAACAAGTATTACATTTAAAATATTTGTGGACCCAGAATCAAAACTGCTCATACATTCACACATATATACGTGAAATGTCATTTATTATTTATGTATTATAGCTTAGAGATTTTAAAAAACATATACATCGCTGTTTTATTAAAGACTAAACATATACTCATCTTCTTTTTAAACCTTATAAATAACTTTAACCTTAATAAATATGTTATAATGTATTATCTTTTTTAAAAGGTAAAAGAAAAACAAACCATAAATTGTTTTATATTTTAAAATGTTTATAACAAGCTAAAACTAGACAAAATATCATTCTAACATTTATTAAACGAATGTATATCTTGTAGTTCAAGTAATCCTTTAAAATGATGTGTAAAAACAGATTGTGTATAATTTAAAAAAAAAAAATTGAAAATATTATTTTGTATTGCAATGTGTTTTGATAATGACTTAAAATTAGAAATAATAAGAGATTAGAGAAGACATCAATTGATGATTTTAATAATCAACAAACTCATAAACATTAAATAAATGGCTTAAATTTTCTTTATATAAATAAACCAAGTGTTCGACTAAGCTGGGATAATATATATATAACTGGAATAAACATAACTTAACCACGCAATGAACTATGTAAATGTCAAACAACTATTAAAGAATAGAATGATATCATCTGTCATTTAGCTTTGTTGGTATCTGAATATAGCTCATTGACAATGTTCTAAATGAGAGAATGAATTATTTCTATTATTTTAATTTATGTACAAAATAAACAATCTGAAATCACTATTTAGCTATGCATAGAATCAAGGTAGAGCCTTAATTTTAGCAATCTTCTAATATTAAATAAAATATCAGTTCTAATAAATGTAACAATACAAATTCATAGTTAACTATATGTAATTATCGTACCTTTTACTAAACCATGTAATTGTCAATCAACTATAAAAAGATAGAATGATACCATCTATCCTTTAGCTTAATTAATTGACCATTGTTTTAAATTAGAGAGAATTTTATTTATTTTAATTTATGCACAGAATAATTATTCTGAAATCACTATTTAATTACTTAGAGGTTGAAGTCAGATTTCCAGTTTTAACAACTTCTAAATATCAAATGAAATATCAGTTTTGATAAATGTAACAATAAATATTCATAGCTATATGTAATTGGAACAGAAGTATCTGGATTTCCCACTGAGTTATTTGAATGTCAATCAATTATAAAATTAAGCTTAAATATCAACAAATCTAAAGGATCATCATCAACCATTATCAATCCACTGCAGGATGAAGGTCTCTCCAAGTTCAATCCACCTTTTTCTATCTTTAGCTTCTTTTCTCCACATCACTCCTGCACACTTTCTTATTTTATCCATCCATCTCACAATAATTGAATCTTTTTATAGTTGATTGATGATTATGTAACACAGGGGGAGGTCCAATTACTTTTGTTTTAATGACATATATAAAATTTATGAATATATATATTGATGAAAATAATAAATATATGAACTAACTATAGGAAAAATAAAAGCATAATAAAAAACACACAATTACTTCTGTATAACACTACTTTAATATTTCAACCAGCAGACTGGTTTTTATAAGAAAACACTGCAAAAATATATATATATATTATAATATAATTAAAATTACCCTAAATTCAAAATTCAACCAGACCAACAAAAAAATAATATTAAAACACAACCAAAGATTTCACTGCTACAAGCAGACTTCTCAAGTGTAAAGAACTACAAAACCTACACAATATATATAATATTAAACAATACCCACAAATCCATTCACTTCCCATCCACCCTTAATATTAAAAGAACTCTTAAATAAGTTAATTGCTTCAGAATAATAAATTTTCAATAATAAAGATTCTTTAATTCTTCTTTTGATTTCATTTTTCTCAAAGAAGACAACCTTAGCTTCATCAAAATTAATAGTGTGGCCTGTATCTTTTTCATGGACATACAAAGCAGAACTAAGATATCTATTTTTAACTCAACTTTGATTAACCTTTATTCTTTCATTTAAAGTCAAACTACTCTGACCTATGTAAACCTTCTTACAAAATTAACAAGGGATAAAATATACCAAGAATAGTCTTTCTATCAAAAATTTCCTTTGTATTATTTAATAAATTATTCAATATAACACCCCTTTTCCAAGCAATTTTCTTATTTCCAAATAATTTACTATTTCAACATACAATTTTATAAGAAGACAATTTAAATGGCAAAGAAATAAAATCATATTTTTCTCTCTCCTTTACATTCTTACAAATATTACTATTAAATAAAATACTTTTAACAAATTTATCAGAGTAACCAACCCTCAGGTAATCTTTATAAAATTGTCATTTCTGAAATAAAGCTACCCCACTAGAATTATTTAATTTATTATTCCTATGACAATAATTCCTTAAAGCAGCTACTTTATGAGATACAGACTGATAGCTATCAGGTTTAATTAATTTTGATGAAGCTAAGATTGTCTTCTTTGAGAGAAATGAAATCAAAAGAAGAATTAAAGAATCTTTATTATTGAAAATTTATTATTCTGAAGCAATTAACTTATTTAAGAGTTCTTTTAATATTAAGGGTGGTAGGGAAGTGAATGGATTTGTGGGTAATGTTTAATATTATATATATTGTATAGTTTTTGTAGTTCTTTACACTTGAGAAGTCTGTTTGTAGCAGTGAAACCTTTGGTTGTGTTTTAATATTTTTTTTTTGCTGGTCTGGTTGAATTTTGGATTTGGGGTAATTTTAATTATATATTGACTAGTTTAGCTTTAGGCTTGTAATGTTTATATTATAATATATATTTATATTGTAACCTTATGTTTGGGCTCAATGTTTTTAAGCCCTATTTAAACAGTCAAGTGGCTACAACTTGAAATTTTGATTAATAATAAATTTTAAAAATCTATGATTAATATCAGTGATGTGGTCTCATGATTGTCAGGTTATGGAACAAAAATAGATAGATTTCATAAATAGATCTCTCTAAAATGATAAAGTATTGAGCTGTTCAACACATGTGTTAGCCCTTTGCCAGATTGTGAGTGAGACTTTTTACATACAATCTGTTAAATTAATTTCAGTAGTGTTAAAAAAATAATTTATTAGTATTATTATTAAATTAAAACCATATAAATATTTGATATGTTGTTATTAGACAATAGTTGTCATCAGACTTAAAATTATAATTATTTTAAATTAAATATTATAATTAATTATTAAACATATTTTATTGCAATCTCAAAAAACAATGTTGAACAATTTAATTAGTTGTCATTTATTTTTACAGATGGAGATTTATTAATTTTATGTAAATGTATTTACATACAGTAATATGATTGGTCTATTATTTTTATAGTCAGACCCTTGGCCAAAAAGTTAATAAATAGGTCTGCACAGATTTTATTGGCTAATTGTTTGTGATAATTAAGTAATAAAGCTTCCAGTAGTGCTAAATTTTTCTCTAGCTATCTCTCTATTGATTCATTTCTCATAATAAAGAAGGAAAAAACATTTTTAATACGGGGAAACAAATATAAATTACTTGTTACTTTCAACCAGTAACTAATGGAGTAGATTGTTATTGATGTACACCCATAAAAGGACAGACCACAATCTCAACTGATAATTAGAAAAATGACTCACTAAAAAACTACTAGATATACTGAGAAAAAACCTGCCAAAATGGAATACAAGCTTAAGATAAGCCAGAAATTTGTAGGCTTAAAATTTCATTATTTATCTTGCAAACATTTTATTTATAATAGTTACAAAATGCCTTATAAATATGGCTATAGTAAATTTGGAATGATAAGAAAAAGAAAAGAAATTTTTGAACTTTCATTTGTGAAATAGGTTTAAAAAAGCAAACTATGATAAAAGATACTAATCATTTTTATTACTAATTAAATTTATGAGACCCTTATGACATGTTTCCATTAAAGTGAAACAACATTTGAAATTTAATCTAGATATCAATAATGTTCATTATGTTATAAAAAGCTATAAAATACATAGGAAACTAATTTAAGAAAAAAATCTTGTTACATTTAATTTAGGTGCAGCAACAGCATGCATCCACTTAATTTAGTAATTATAAATAAATACATTAAAAATACTAAAAGTTCTCAAAGTATTTTTAGTAAAATTCTTAATATAAAAATATTTTTATTACATTAAATTTGCATTGAAATAAAATCGGATTTGATCTTATATAACCTTGCTTGACAAGTGTAATTGGCATATTCATTAAATGAAACAATAGTATTTTGCCAAAATTAAATTAAATTTTAACTTAATTTCCAGCATATAAATTACCATGTTAATCATGTTGTAAATATCAAATGTATAAGCTAGCAATTATTGAATAGTTGAATCATGCCATAAAATAAAATAAATTTTATTCATAATAATAACCAAAATAAATGATCATTTTCAATGCCTTAATCTCTTGTACTTCAAAATATTAAAAATGTTAACAGAAAAGGCTGCAATCACTTAATGATCTCAAAATTCCCCAGAATCACCAATTATAATAATAATTATGGATGGAACATACTCATAATGTATAATCATTGTAAATGTGTGTTGGAAGGACTATTTACAAATATCTATTGAAGATAGGAAAAATTCTAAAGGTACCATGTAGAAAATAAACTTTATGATTATTGTATATTAAAAGTTCGAGAGTAAAAGCTGATATTTTCAGATAATTTACTTATTGTATGTAAAAGAAGAAAAAAAATTATTTGCAATGTTAATAAGGTAAAAATGATATGGTAAATATAGAGTAATTTTAAAATGATAAAGAATATTACATAAGCCTTAAATAATTCTACAGATTTTAAATTGTTGTAATTAAAAATTGCTTTTCTTCACTGAAGAAGCATAGAGAAACTTTATGCAATGATCTTTTATTATTTTAAAATGTATTATGTCTTAATTTTGTGTACATTAGTGTTATAGATTTGGCAACCAGTTTGCTCAAAAAATAAAATTATTAGTGTGTCTATAAGATTGCTATGAAACAAAAGACGCAGATAATATTAATAAATTTAAAATATGTTTATATTTTAAAGGTGATTATAAGTTAAAAGGTAAATTTTCTGACAATAAATTGTTAAACTTTGTTTTGTTATTATAATTTTATCTTAATATTTTCCTTTGGTAAATCTGCAATTGCTGTATGGTAATAAAAAGCTAACATCCAATTTTAATCAATTTAGGCACATTGAATATTATCTTGTATATTATGATATGTAATTAATTACTGTTAATGATTATTATAGTTGTGGATCACTTTTGTATTGATAATTGTAATTTTAATTTTGTGTATTCTTTAATAATATATTCCCTTTGCTTAATGTTTACATTTTTATGGTAGGTGGTATTAGTATGAGATTTGTTTGTTATGTTAAATGATTATGATAATATGCAAATAATATTTGTAATTTATCCATATATCTATGTTATATCACATCAGGTATACTTGATCCCTTACCCTACTTGAGTGAGTAAATTATTATCATGGGTGAATTGTGTATAATACCTATAAAGCTTTGAGTGAATTAAGGCTATGTTCTCATAATGTATTTAGTATAGTTACTTAAACAAGGGATTGACTTCCGCTCCTTTTTTCATGTCCCTAAAGTTGCTCTAAAAGTGACACCAGGGTTCCAGACCATTTGTAGTTGTGAAAAATGACCATGATCTAGGTTGTTTGTTCATTTATTTGCATTAGTTTAACCCCATTATATCTCTGGATATATTATATATTTCATTATATTTCATATTCTTAAGTTTTAAAATTTTTATATTGATAGCAATGGAATCGTTTCTGAAAAAGATAGTAATTAGAAGGGTAAACTGTGTTTAACATCAGGCAAATGATGATGAGAAATAATCATATCTTGCCAAGTATTATTTTATATTGGTAGATTATGTCTAATACTTTATCTATTTGAGATGATTTCAAATATACAAGTAATCTTTGCTATTTACTATTGATAGCTAAATATTTAAAATGCTGATGTTTTCACTAGTATTAGGAAAATCCTATAATATAAAATTAATGATTGAAGTGTAGAACAATAATAATATTGATTCTCAAAATAATATTGACTGTCTAGCATCCTGAATAAATAAATGAAACAGGAACTCAATAATTTTCTTAATATATTGTGGTATAAATTATTATGCTTTATGATTATCTATTATATTATCTTGCTTAATATCGAATATTGCTAGCTTGTTAATCATTGGATATGCATTTTAGGATTATATTACCTATAATTATTTTAAATAAATAAGTTTCATAAAACTATGCTTGATAAATAAGTAAAATATAAAATGGGTAATAGGTTAAAATAAATCTAATTTAAAGAATAGATGGAAATGATAATTCATTATAAGATGATAATGTATTAGAATTATAAACAAATCCAAAGAGATCTTTCATTAATAATATTAAATATTTTAACTAAATTTTGTTCTTTGTATTTTCTGTCTATAAGTTGATCAAGAATATATATTTTCTTTTGTTGTTGTTATTGTTGATTTATGAAATATGTAAATAATGTAAATAAAATTTTGTTCTGAAAATGTATTCTGTTGTGTGTAGCTTTATTGATAAATACTATCCATATTGTTATTGCTATTGCTATCCACACATTATTATTATTGTTATAAATATCATCATCAGTTAATATGATTGATTTTATTATATGTTAGCATATCAGAAATAAGTTTTACCAATTTCTGATATTTAGAGTATACAAAATTTTGCTATTTATGGATCAAAACATTGTTACTATTATAATACACATAATATTTTCAAATAATGTCTTAAAGGTTAAATTTTTGGTTTATTGGGAATAACCTTTTTTTATAATTTTTCAGATACCATCATTCACTGAACTTGGTCATATTGTTCATTCTGGACAGATCAGAATTAGTTTATAAATAGTTATTATATTTACCTTATTATTATTATGGATTTATTTATTTGTCATAAAATTTAAAGTTTACTTTTATTATTGCCAGTAGAGTAGTAAAATATGTTTTATGAATTTCATTTAAGTATCACAAGTCATCTTGTTTTTATATTCGGATAGTAGTAAAATCCCTCTTACTGATCCAAATATACTTTATAAAAATAGCAACACTTCAAATTATATAAACCCTGATAAATTAAATTATTGATTAATAGTTTTGACTGTGATTTTATTATTGGCTTTTATTTCTTAAGTTATTTGATACACATTATCTTTGTCTCTTATTTCTGTTCTTATTGTTTATTTGATTCATTAGAATCTCATTAAACTTTTTTCTTTACTCTTTAAAACTTAGTACCCATTTTTGTTAGTAGTTAAACTTTCTTCTCTAATTAGTCAAGCTTAGAATCGCTTACTTTTATTTCAGTAGTATCTTGTGTTTGTTTGGAATAATATCAGTTTAATAGTTCAGTATCCCATTCATCATCACCAACATTGTTATCATAATTCATTCATACTTTATTTTATTTTCATCATCATCTCATTTTATTATACCATCATGATTTATTCATTCTCCATTGTTCCCTATTCTATCACAACTTTAAATATTACATGATCACCATTTCTTACTCTTGCTCATAACTATTATTAAACAGGCAAAATTCTCTATATGTATTGCCACTCAGTGCAAGCCAGAGTAATCAATGGATGCCAAAAGGCTTGTGCATAAAATCCTCATCTAGTGCCTACTCATCTAGACCTATTCAGATCTATATAACTATATAAGCCACTGAGCTTGGATTGAAAATATTATGGTGTTTTCAATTTAAGACTCATAGTTTTGTAGTTAAGTAGAGATAAAAGATGGCTATGGGAGGGTCACATTAAATCCTAAGATCTAGATGCAGTGCTCTCAGACCCAAGGCTTCTTACTGATGAAGGCCACAAGCCAGAATTTAGTCTGGGGATATTGGATGAGTAGACACTAGATTTTATGCACAAGCCTTCTGGCATCCATTGATTACTCTGGCTTGCACTTAGTGGCAATACATATAGAGAGTTTTGCCTGTTTTAATAACTTTAAATATTCATTACCCTAACACACTTCTTTTCTCTTCTCCTCATTCTTAGGTCTATTCATTATTCATTTCCATTACTTAATTATTATTTGCTCTTCACCACTCATTCAATCTTCTATTTCTTTATTCATTTATCATTCATTGGATAATTATAATTTCATACTCATCTTATAGATAGATACCTTCCTAATTATTAATGATCATTTAAATTTGTAGATTAAATGTTTGTATTTTAATAACTTGTTTTAGATATTGGAAGTTAGTTTAATAAATGTGCTTTGTTTAATATTAAACATAAAAGATTTAAAGTTAGCATAATGTAAGGTCTGTAGTACACTGTGGCCTCTTTTCCTCATGCTCATGCTAGCCAGTTATTTATTATCCTCTGGTTTTTTTTTTTGTTTATTAAGCCGGCTCTTACCCCCCCCCCTTCATTATATTTTACTTCATTATATTTTAATGAGTCAGTCAGCTCTTACAATTCTCTATTTTACTATAGGAGGTAATAACATATATATAGTCACACATCCATATATATATACAAATGCACACATACATTTGCAAGTTTGTTTTTATCTAGGCATCTTTCAACTTAGCTTCAGCCCAAAATTCTGACCAACTTATCATACTATGGAAACATTACAAAGATTCAATGCACATTTTCTGAAGCATGTTATTTTTAGATATATTTAAACTTAACTTCATATATATATATAATTTCTATTAAATCATACGTCACTGAAACATATGATTAAACACATATGAAATAGATAAATGATCCCTAAGATGGGCATTTCATGCTGAACCAGCACTCATCAGTTGGTCCATATCATAATCTCTTACACAAAGCTTCATCATTTGTGCAGTATAAAGAAAGAGAGAGAGAGATAGATAGATAGATAGATAGATAGATAGATAGATAGATAGATAGATAGATAGATAGATAGATAGATAGATAGATAGATAGATAGATAGATAGATAGATAGATAGATAGATAGATAGATAGATAGATAGATAGATAGATAGATAGGTATAGATAGATAGATATAGATAGATAGATAGATAGATAGATAGATAGATAGATAGATAGATAGATAGATAGATAGATAGATAGATAGATAGATAGATAGATAGATAGATAGATAGATAAGTAGGTAGGTAGGTATGTAGGTAGCTAGGTAGGCAGGTAGGCAGGCAGACAGACAGATAGATAGATAGCAAAGTACTATAGTTTAATTGACAAATTTCAAATTTTCTGCAGTCACTACTTTGATACAAATTACATTATGGAAAGACCTTAAAAAGTTGTACTAAATTATTTGCTAAGTTAGACATTATCCTAGTTCAAATATATGCTTTGATTCTGAATTTTAGTGAATAATATATCAGTAGTGTTATAGAGGTATTAAGGCCTGAGATCTATCAAGCCATCTACCCAATTTACTATCAAGCTATCAATCACTTCATATATATATACATCCATCTATATCTAATTATCTTTATAATTATCTATATATCTATTACCATTTCCATATTTTTTATCATCATCCATCTATCAATCTTTTTATTTATCGTTCTCTTTAATTAACTGTATAAATATATCTATTTATCTATTTATATATACTTACCTTCTATCTACTTATTATCAACGTATTTTAAATATCTATCTATTTATCAATCTATCTAATGTATATAAACAAAGATAAAATTATTAAATACAATCACATACACACCTATATATATAAGGTTATTTAGATTTTTTAATTAGAATATTATACTATTCAGAAAGCAAATGAAATTATAAATTACCGGTCAAATTGATAGTTAGATGAAGGGATTGGTGAATGAATGGGTTATTAAATATACAAAAAAGTTTATAGATAAGAAAATTACTGGATAAAAAAATAAATAAATTGACAGATACGTGGTTATATTAATACATTAATAATATTTTGTGTTAATCTATTTATTTTTTTATCAATCAGTCTTTTTGTCTATCTTATTTCCTTATCTATCTATCCATCTATCTATCTATCTATCTATCTATCTATATTTCTATTTATCTATCTATCCATTCATCTATCTCCATCCATCCATCCATCTCTCTATCCATCCACCCATCTATCCATTCATCTATCTATCCATCCATCCATCCATCTCTCTATCCATCCACCCATCTATCCATTCATCTATATATCTATCCATCCATCCATCTCTCTATCCATCCACCCATCTATCCATTCATTTACCCACTCAACCACCTATCTATCTACCTACCTACCTACCTACCTATCTATCTATCTAAGATAGAATACAGACATGTAAGTTGCTCTGAAAAAGAGTAGATATGTAGATTGTTCAGAAAGTTAATAGATATCTAAATGGATGGATAAAAGGATAGATAAATGTAATAATATATTATGGATAGTTGGACTGTTAAATAAAGTGAGAGATTTGTAGATATAATTATTGATATAGATATATAAACCAATATATAGATGGATAGGGAGATATATAAAATGAAAATAGAAAAATATAGAAATCTGACAGTCTTTTTATCTGTTTATCTATTGATTCTTCTGTTAATCAAGCATTTATCTCTTTATCAATCAATGCAGTCATCTATCTGTCCATGTAGACTTTTTAATTATCTATTTATACATTCATTTATCTATATACCTATCAAATAAAAAATTCATTTATCTATACGCCTATCAAATAAATGAAAAAAATGTAAATATTAGATAGATAAATAAACATGTAAGTTGATGAGAATATTTAGTTATGCATGTTTGTCACATATCGAATAGATATATAGATTTAACAAATTGATAGATAAATAGAACATATTATGGATAGATAAGATTATTACATAAATGCAGACATCTATAGATGAGGGGCTAGATAGATGAATATATATACATAGATGAATAGACAGATAAAATAAAAGATAGAAGAATAGCTAGCTAGATATGTAGATAGATTTTTGTCTGTATTTCTGTCTTTTATATCTATTAATTTATCTGTAGTTCTACTTACCAACCAATCATATTATCTATCTATAAAACTATTTCAATCTATTTACTTACTTATCCGTTCAGCCATCCATTTATATATCTACTTGTTCATCTCTACTCTTATGTATGTATTTGTCCAACTATCTACTCATCTATTTACCTATCAACTATTTATCTATCTGTACGTATATATATATATTCATCTATTTATATATCTATGTTTATCGCATATAGCATAAGATATGTACGTGGGTTTTTTTTTTAATTTAGGAATATCAGCATAAGTAATAAAGTCGTACGTGGGTTTTTTTTTTAATTTAGGAATATCAGCATAAGTAATAAAGTCATGGGACGATGAATAAACTATTCTTACTAAATGACAATAAATGGTAGATATTGGACATTGTAAGGCATGTGTAATAAGACCAGTTTTATAATATATATATATATTATTCGACATGTTTTTTTTATATTTAGAGTACACAATAATATGTTCATTCAGTGATCAAAGAGAATGCATAATACTTTTAAAAAATAATTATATAAATAGAAATTCATAACACTTTAGCTGAATATTGTATGAAAAAATTGAGATTTAGATAATGAATATTAATACATTGTACAGGCTTAAACCTGCATTTATATATGTAATATATGCAGGGTTTGAATTCAGACTTTCAGACGACCCACCACTCTCAGTGCCATCTCATATTGCTGACCCACCTGATCACACACATGTTGAAAAGATAAATAATCACCAATATACGTATTTCATGCTAAACCAGCAATCACCAGTTGGTCTAGATTATTATCCTCACACATATATATAATCAGTACTCAGCTTTATATTAAGATAGCCAATCTTTATACTTTAATGAACAAGCTTCAAACTATTCCAACTCACAACTCTTTACCCTTCCATTTCATTGAAAATCTGATGATGGAACGTTCAAAGCCCTTGTTAGTGCCAAAGTTGTCATCCTACCCATGTTGACATATTAGTCATTCTGACCCCTCATGCACAGGAGAATAATCCATTTGGGTCAGCAATACGAGATTGCACTGAGAGTGGTGGGTCGTCTGAAAGTCTGAGTTCAAACCCCGCATATATTATAATGAATATTAGCAAACTTTAAAAGATTTCAATCGAGCTGCTGATTTATATGTTTAATAAAACCTGAAAAAAAAAAATTGCTATATGAAGAGCTGTGTGCTTCTTTACGGTCTTTCAACTAAGGAAACAAGATTAATTAATTAATGCCATGACTACAAAAGGGATTCAGAACAATTAATTCTCTTAACGAAAATAAACTATTACTGACATATTTAAATATATATATATTTATAAATTATACTTCTTATATAATCTTGTAAATTAAGTAATACAGTGAAATATGATCTACTATTATATATATAAAATGTAAATTTTATACGTTCACTATCTCAGTTGCATATATATAAAATAAAAACTTGTAAAACGTTGACTCTTACAAATTTGTGTAAAAAGTAAAAACGTATTCGTAAAATAGATTAGAATTATTACATATGCAAAAAAAAAAAATATTTTAGTAAAACATTTTAAAAAGACAATATACTTAACAAATGTCATTCATAAATTATACATTTATTAATGAAAGAATGTAGGTATGTTAGACTTTTTTCTCCGCAAAGGTAATTTAGATCTTAAGTTATAGTTATTGCACTTGCATGATAACTCTTATTATCATAGAATAGATTACAACTAATTTTCTGCTGCTTTATTAGTGTATATTATATTTTATTATTTTAACTTTAGTGCTACATTATAACGTAATGAATTCTAAAAAATACGTGTCTGTTACACTGGATATAAATCACCAATAATGCTTTTTAAAATAAGTAATGAGTCTGGTTTTCTTCTCTATACTTATTTCTAAAATGCAGATTTTTCCATTTAGAAAAATTTAATTAGATATATATAAAATGTTATTTGAACATTATTTCCAGATAAAAACTAATTATCATTCAGATGTAGTATCAAATTAATTATAATGACGCTTAAAAATATGTTTTAACCATATATATATAAATTTCTTAGTGTTAAATCTACCAGCAATATATGCTAAAAAAAATAAATCTCTTTTCGATGACTGCTAAAGATTTTAAATATTCAGAAATGCCGAACAATATAAACCATCAGTGTGAATATAACCACTTATCGTGTTATAACAACTTGCAACAATTAACTTCCGTTTTATATTTACAAGATAAGACCAATGAATAAAATTATACTAGAAAATATATATATAAATATGATATCAGTTAGCAATACAATCTCTACAAAATCTGATTTAGTTGAGCAGTCATGAAAAAGATCAATCTTTCTCTCAGAACCGTTAAAATTTTTAGTAGACAGACAATTCAATTACAAGTTTACAAGGCAAGATTAATTAATTAACCTCATATCATGTCAGGTTTTTGAATACATATATAGTTTTATGTATTAGTTTAATGTCTTATTTAATATTATATAAGCATGCTTCATGATTATTAATACCCTTGCTTTATAACGTGTGAAACTGAATTTTTATTCAATTCATGAGTAATATAGTCACTTAATTTTTTTCATAATTATTTAAATGATTATTCTTGCTTTTCAAATATAAAATGGAAAAGTGGTTATTTAGAGCAGTTATAACATCTTGGCTTTTTTGCATTCATGATAGGTATTCACATTATTCTGAATTTCTGCCTACTCAGAATCTTAGTAGCTTTTAAAACATAAGCAGTGCAGCTGAATGATATAATGATATATAATGTTTTTCTAAATATAGATTTTCATTATAACTTAATTTAAAAGTGACCAATAGTTATAGATATCTATAGAAAAGTTCTTACCTGATGACAGCTTAAATGCATATTCAAATGATTCTTAGAACCTTCAGCCTTTAGTTACTATTACTTGTGTTAATCATGAATTTTGATTAGTAAACTATCCATTTAGCTATAGGAATGAGAAAATATGGAGTGGATATTAGGAAATTTGATGCTCTCATTTTTTATAAGGTTTCAAAGAGGAATCAAAAAGCTTTCTTTAAATTAGTAAAGTAATTTCTGCAATGTATAATCATTTATAAAAGTAAAAAAATTAACATTACTAAATAGACTATTTATTTAAGTATAATATAAAAAATAATACATATTTTATGAATTATAAAATTACATGTTTATCATCATTAAATGTAATTTAAAAAATTATAACAAAAAAAGGAGTAAACCAATAAATATCACATGATCACCATTTTTTTACTACTGTATGGAGAGTTTTCCCTGTTTCAAAATAAAGAGTATTTGACTAAGTCCTTACCTATCTATCTATCTATCTATTTATTAATTAATTTATTTCTTGTTTTATATATATATATAATATTAAATGAAATAAATATAATAATCAAAATACTCTAAAATAGAACTACATAATTTAATATGCCTATATAAAATAAAAATAAAATCTTTATTATAGCCAGTTATGACATTTTATGTCAACTTGAGTATCAACCATTAAAATTTAAATCTCATTAAAATCACATAACAGTAATGTTCCCACATGAATGGACAACTTTCCATAAATTATGAATATTTACACAACTGCATTGTTTATTCAACACATTTTTTGTAATATTTATAAAGTATGAGTTTTTATTTTTTTCTTCATTTTCCATATGTATAACAAAAATAGTATTAAAGCAGAAATCTCCATTATAAATCACTGAATACTCTGCAAAGACAAATTTATAGCTATCTGCTGAATGATACAATTTATTTTATAATAATTCATGCTCCTAAATTCTTTTTTATGCATATTTAGTCTTACTGAAATAACTAAATAACTGAATCCACAATGACATGTCATATTATAAATAATATATAATATTACATTTATTGATTTTATTAACACTATCTTTTACATAATCAATTTTTCTGTATTTGAACCAACCTTAAATGCAACATTAAAATGAGAAGACACTAAATATGTAATCCTACTACACACAATATTATTTATTATAAGGCAATGTTTTCCATATTTTTCCCCCTATTATCTTTCCTCAAATCTATTTCTAAATTTAGATAATATACATAAAATACTTTTTTTTACTTTATCCCACTTTCAATAAGTCATTAACATATATTCCAACATTACACATTTTATGTTTCTCAAATTTACATTAAACATCATTTCTAAACAAAAATGTGTTCTAAATTCAGCTAATTTATATATAAGAGTAATATTTGAATTTGGATATACAAATTCTTTAATTGATAAAGATTTCAAAAACATTTTATAATTAATTATAAAATATGTTTAAAATCTTTATCGATTAGATAATTTGTATATCCAAAATAAAATGTTCAGCTTATATATAAATTAGCTAAATTTAGAACATTTGTTTGGAAATAATGTTTTGTATAAATTTCAGAATAATGAAGTGTCTAATATTGAAATATATTTATTAATGACTTATTAAAAGTGAGCTATAGTAGAAAAAATATTTTATGTACATTATCTAAATTTAAAAATAAATGGAGGAATGATAATAGAGAAAAGAAGATATGGACAGCATTGCCTTATACAAATGGCATTGTGTGTAGGAGGATTACCATTATTAGTGTCTGCTCATTTTAATGTTGCATTTAAGGTTGGTCCAAATACTGGAAAATTTATTAGTAATGGAAAAGATCATGTTGATAAAATCAATAAATGTAATATTATTTATAAAGTCGTATTCAAGTTATATCAGTGAGATTAAATTGTGTATTAAAAAAAGAAATTGGGAGCATGAATTATTATATAATAAGTTGCTTCATTCTGTGGATAGATATAAATCTGTTTTTGCTTGCATGCAATAATTTGTAAAGAAGATTTGTGCTTTGATAGTAGTTTTTTTACATGTGAAAAATGACTTGAAGAAAAAAAAAATAAATAATCATATTTTTGTATTAAATGGATTATGTCCTGTACATGAGGGTTTAGATTGACCTTAGGTCAACATGGGTGTGATGTGAATCTCAGACTCAGGGTGGCCTTTGAGCATTTCATCATCAGATTTTCAATTGGATGGATGGTTGAAGAGTTGAGTGTGGAATAGATTGAAGCCTGTCCATTAAAGGATGAGGATTGGCTATCTTAATATATATCTGAGCACTTATAGCATATATGTGTAGAGATGGTAATCTGGACCAACTGATGATTGCTGGTTTAGCATGAAATACATATATTGGTGATTATTTATCTTTTCAACATATATGTGTTCAAGTGTATCAGTGTTATGAGATAGTGTGGAGAGTGGTGGGTCGTGTGAAAGTCTGTGTTCCTATACCCTATATATTACATATATCATCATCAACCATTATCAGTCCACTGCAGGATGAAGGTCTCTCCAAGTTTAATCCATCTTCTCCGATCTTTAGCTTCTCTTCTCCACAACACCCCTGCACATTTTCTTATTTCATCCATCCATCTCACATGTGGTCTCTTTCTGGGTCTTTTACAGTCTCTTGGAATCCAGTTTAAAATTTCAATTGTCCATCTATTATCATTTCTTCTAGCAATATGTCCAGCCCAACTCCATTTCAATCTTTTAATTTTTTCAATAAGATCAGTAACACCTGTTTGTTGTCTTACCCATACATTGCGTTTTCGATCTCTTCTTGTTACTCCCAACATACATCTCTCCATAGACACAGGTATATAATAAGCCTGTGTTTCAGTTTTTATGTAGGCTTATCAACTTGGAGTCTTTATATATACATATATTAAAAATTACATGAATATATTAAAATGGTATAAGAGGAAAATGATTAATTTTAGAAATTTTTTATTTCCACAAGCATCAGAAGTGTTAGGAATAGCTTTAACTCAGGTATTTTTAGCTTTCAAGTCTATCGCTTTACTTGGGCACAAATATAAACAGAAAATCAATATTTTTTCATAATACCATAAAGCAAATTATACAAATGAACAACTAATTAGGTTATTGCATTTATTTATTTTACAAATCTAATGCAAAATTCTATTCAAAAACCTTATATTTGCCAATTTTTATAATGCCGAAAAAAAAAAATTTCAATTTGAGAAGATAGTTTAATTTTAAATATATATGTATCAATCTTACCTTTACCAAACCTCATAGAAAAAAACTCAAACATTTTAATATTGAAAAATTTTAAATAAAAAATATAAATATCTACACTTTAAACCCAATAGACTTTTTGACTTTTATTATACCACTTCAACATTCTTAAAATAATAAAACATTTCTTGTGTCACGTACTTTTAAAAAAAAAAAAATTATAAAAATTTTAACCTTTAAAAACTTTAAATCTGATATTAATAATATATAAAATAGATGATATTAGACGAAGATTAATTTCTTGTTTTAAGAATGTCATATTATATAGTGTTAATAATTTTAAATTAAAATTTTAAAATGTTATTTTTTTTTATAAATATGCATTGATTTTATTATTTATCCTACAAATAGGCCAGAGATTTGAAAAAGTAATAATATATATATTGCTTTTGAAGGGATTTTTGTTAAACTTTTATCCATATAAGACGTTAAAGACATTAAGATGAAAATAAATTGAAATTAAAGTGTAATCATTAATATTTAACAAATGTGAATATTTTAATATTTAATTTTTAAAAATATTTCTATTTTAATATTCTGAAACAAGAATAAACATTTTCCTGTTAAATGAAATAAAACCATTGCTTCTTCATACGAGATGTTAAACAAATCAAGAAAGGCAAATATCTAATATTCACTCCATACATTCCTATCATGACAGATGTTATAACTTTGTATTCATTCATATGGTATATAAATATGGATGTGTTTCTCACTAACACCCATCATACAGCATGTTAAGATGATTAGTCTTTCATAAATTAGTTTAAGAGAAAACACTATGGTCACTTTCTCAACTGCCTGATAGTTCTTAAGGTGAAATATCAGTCAAGTAATACTAAAGACAGAATGAATGTGTGAGTTAATGACTTTTTCAGATATTTACATTCATAATAGACAAATTATTTCCAGAAGATTGATTTAAACTCCAAAGTCATGTCAGTTACTGATTGATAAATCCAGAAAGTGTGAATGACTGATATTCAGATATCTGAAAATGCATATTACTTTTAAGTGAAAAAAGATTACATAAATTGGAAGAAGAGCTACCTAATGATAAATATAATACCATTAAACTTTGTGAAGTTAGAAGAAAAAGTGAGACAACAATTCATTATAAATAAAAACTGGAAAAACAATCTTATAGAGATTGGTGGTGTATCATATTGAATGGTAATATTAGATATTTCAAATTATCCAAATTTATGACGATATGTTGTGATGAAGAAGTAGTGAATTTTTATATAAATGTGCAAAATAATCTTGATCATACCAATAACATTTTACAATTTTCATGGGATAATGTAATGTTAGACTTGGAAAATGATTAAAATATGACAGCGTATGGCTTAATTTGAGTATGATGACAGAAAAGAGAGCAAACATAGAGATGTTTACACCTGTGACCCTAGCTGCTTTAAAAAAATATAATTTAACAACTGTGAGAGAGTCTATTAAAAATGTTAAAAAGCCAGACAGTTTAATTAAATGTGATAAAATACAGCATAATCCAACTTTATGAAATCCAATCACTTTATCACTTTTTTCTTTTAAAATCAATTTTCATATACCAACTGATTGTAAGAAGGAAGGTTTCTGAATGAACATCCATCTCATACACACACACACACATATATATATATATATATTGTAGGGTATTGATTTCAAACCCTACATAACAAACTCCCAAATACCTCAAAGTGTGGGAGAAATATTTCTCTCTCTATTCAAATTTGTATTAGTAAAAGAGAATAATATATAATTTGGATGTTTTAATAGTTGTGCTTAAAAGTTAGAATTTTAAAGCACATATAAATAGTTGTCTGTAGACAAAAACTAAAATCATTTTTCTAAGATTGCTTATTAACCTTTTTTAAAGTTAATTTATATTTAATAGATTATAATATTCTTTAATAGTACTTTGATTCTAATACTTGTTTTATTTATTTATTTTGTAAATTTTAATATTAATGTTAATGATCTGTAGGTTTTCAAACCATTTATATTATTTTTTTAATAAGCAGGTTTTATATGTCTGAATATATGTATGTGTGTATTTACAGATATAAACTTAAAAATATTTACAGATACATTTTTTAAAAAATAATGGTTTTATTTAAATAATTTTGTAGTTTTTTTATAAAAAATTTATATTATTTAAAAACAGTTTTCTTGTTTTATGTGAAAGTGTTTCACAAGAAGGTCCAGCTGACATCCACAGGTCTGAAAGAGAGGTAAAGGTCAATTTCAGATGTGTTAAATGGGGGGGTGCTATTAAAATGAGAGAGTCCAGATTAGTAAATTATTAAATTACCAAAAAATCCAGATCATTTTGGATTTCATAGTAAATAATAAATTTTAAAAAAATTGTCAAGTTTTCAAAAAAATTTTATCCAGATTCCTTAATTGTTGGAAACCATGTGTTTTTAGTAACAAAATTTTACATGATGTCATCAGACAGACTAGCATATATAAAGCTGAAAATAAGACTGTTTAAAAAAAGAGAAAGGAAGAATAAAGTTGATTGCTTTTCAGAAATCACAGATTCTTTTCTAAAGGTTTCTGCATCAGTATGTTGAGGTTAAAAATAATTTTTATAGTGTTCCTGTGGGCCCAAGAAATCTGTGTGTATCAGAAGTTTGAATGTAAAGTATTTAAAACATGACTGATTTCCAAATATGAAAGAAGAAACTTATTGCCTCGCCTGTGCTGCCAACTACAAAGTAAAATGCTGAAATTTGTGAATACATGCTGTTGCTGAATTTGAATAAAAGCACAAAGCAAAAAAAAATGCTAAAATATATGGAAAGCAGAAATATCCATCTGTCTATCAAAAATAATTATACCCAGAAGAAGTGAAGAAACCACTGAAGTGCTAAAATGGTCCCTATAGAAGCAATTTATTTCATCATCATTGCAGTAAAAAGAATTGTAAGCCCAAGCCAAAAATAGGACTGTTCCAGTAAACTGTTGCAATTGGTAAATCTACATGTGTTACATATTAGTGTGTGGCTGATTTCAAATTTTCAACCTTAAATAAGCTGACTTTAAAATGAAATTCCTTGGACTCTTTGAAACTGTCTGTACATTGAGAGTAATAGAACTGGTGATATCAATTTTAATTACATTTTTTATCAGTGACTATTAGCAAATATTTTTAATAATAAATCCATTTATCTCTCTCTAAATCCTAAAACAAGAATGAATTATTAGAGATTTTCAATAATAATAAATATTGCTCTATTGATGTGCTATGTATTCTTAGATTATTCTTACATGTAATCATTTGTGTATTTTATTTTATAAAATGTGTTTATTGTATATTGATTCAAATATGAAATATGTTGGTTTAAATTGTATGTAAAAAGGGTTTAATCATTTTTTCTTCATAATGAGGATTGCCACATATACACACACACCTAGTAATATAATTATGCTTACATGTATATTTTTTGAGCATGAATATTAAAAATCAGTAGAAATTTAGCATTAGGAGAGATGGATTTTTAAAATAGTTAATGACCTAGATTGGTGAAAATGGAGATAGATAATTTGAAGCTGGTTTCTCTAAATGTTTTATCTCTATGATCTAACTTTTCTCTATTTATTTCTCAATTAATATTGTTTAAATTTATAAATATAAAATGTGTGTTATATGCAATAGATGAGTAGGTACATGTATCGAGTGTTTATTTTTGAAATTAAAATGTTTCTAGGGTATGAGATTTTTATTCACCTACAAACACATCCCACTATATGATATGAAAATTGAATTTACTTTTCATTAAGAGAAGGGGGAAGACCTTTGTATTATTATTATTATTATTATTATTATTATTATTATTATTATTATTATTATTATTATTATTATTATTATTATTATTATTATTATTATTATTATTATTATTATTATTATTATTATTGTTGTTGTTATTAATATTATTATTATTTAAATGTAAACAATTGATCATTATTAATTATGTAAATTTTCTATCTGTATTATAAATTATTAATCAGTAATAAATGTTAATTTGTTTTTATTAAAAGAGGCATATATCTTTCTTAAAAGTTAATCTTTGTCTTGTGAGATCAGTTATGATCATCATCACTGATATATTTCAATCTTTAAGTCATAATTTAGATATAATAATATATAGAGAAAATAATTATAGGTTGATAATAGATTAAATTTGTGTTGTGAATTAATTGTAAAGCTGTAGCTGGAAACATCATCATCATCATCCTATTAATCAATTGATTGAATAAATGTGTTTAATGACCATATATAAATAATGTTTCTCACTATGTTATTTGTGAACCATCACAAGAGATATGACTACCATAGAAGCATATGATAAATCTATAGTACTTAAACTAAGCCAGAAACACTTATGAGAATGTTAAACATGAATTTATGATATTAAAATCTTATAATTTATCTGAGGATTATTCACACAACTAAAGTATAAGGATGTTTTTTCTCTTCATACAAGTGCATGTGTTATAAATAATGTACCAATTGGGTTCAAACCAGGTACACCTATAAATGGGTATATTATATAACTTTATGTAGGTTTAGACAGCCTAGTGGTACCCAGATAAACCATATACACATAAGTAAAACTGAATAAAAAAGAAATAAGAGTTTGATTTCCTTTTTCCCAATCTTGATGATATATTTATTTATTGATATTTGTAATTAGTTACAAATACCACCAGTGTGTGGCTATGAATTATTTCTTCCCCACCCTGAAAAATGATTTATATATGTGAAAAAAGGAAACGGAATTTTTCTTGCTGAAAGATATATTTTGATATAAAAAAATAACGTCATTCACATATTTATTTATTTAGTTACAATGTCACAATTTCATTATTTGATTACATTTTTATTTATTTACAATATATATGATAAAAATTGTTTAATTCTCACATAAATACATAATAACAATCTCATTATTATTTGAAATAACAGTTGTTCATTATAGCCTTAACCTTGACAATGATGAATGCCATTTCATGGAAACATCAGCAATTTAAAGATTAAAGTAATACATAATATAACCCCAAAAGATATACATTTTTTATTAAAATAGATATATTTATTGAAATATGTAGTGTCATATTTATTTTTATGGACAGCCATATGGTCTTATACATGAGGAAGAGCTGGGCAACAATAATTTTAAAGCTTTGTAATTTTTTAAAGGGATAATTAAAAAATATTTTTAAAATAATTATTTTCTTTGGTAATAATAATGCAATAGATTAAGGGGTTCAATTTTAAGAAAAACTTAATAATATTTTATAATATAGACTAAATTAGTATATATATGTGCTCTGCACACAGTTAATGAAGCTATTAATAAATTGTCAAAATTTTTACTGCCAAGCACTTTTGGGACAGTCTACAGTCCCATATTCATGGTGAGTTATTCTATTAATAACTGTAAAACTATGCAAATTTTATGCAAATTTATATGCAGATGTTATGTGGACCATTTATGAGATAGGGAATAGCAGGCCTCTCTTCTGTTGATTGCCGATGGGTCAGCCACAATGAAGTAAGCTTCCCTAACTTTACGTTTGGTGTCATTTGTTTCAGAGCAAACGACACTGGCTGTGGTAGGTAGAAAAGCATGTCCAGAGTTTCTTTCGTGTTCGACAAAAATCGAATTACCTTCATACTTTGTTTTGGTTTTATTGTAAAGGTATCGGTGTTGAGCTACTCTGGTGGCAATGTTAGCTTTGGTCTCTCCATAATATGTTGCCATGCAATTTCTTTGGGGGCAGGTAATTTTGTACACAACTTGAGGGATGAATTCAGGTTTGATCCTGTCTTTGGTATTATTTATCAGTCTATTGGTGTTGGGAGGTAAACGGAAAGCGACTTCAAAGTCACATGATAGTTGATTGATAAGGCTTTTAGCTGTAGAGTGAACGTATGGGATTAAGATTCTTGGTTTGTTTTCTTTCTTGTGGTTGTGGTTTATTTTATAGAAAAATTTGTTGACTTTTCTGTTGATGGATGAATAAGTGTGTCCAATTTTCCTTAAATCAGTTATATAATTGATGAGATTTTTTCTTTTATCTGCCTCATATTTGCACAAGTTATGGTTCCTAAATATGAATGAAGAGAGGGCTGCAAGTTTGTGTGAGTGAGGTGTGTAAGAATTAGGGTTTGTCAAGCCTCTAATTCTTACGCACCTCACTCACACAAACTTGCAGCCCTCTTTTCATTCATGTTTAGGAACCATAACTTGTGCAAATATGAGGCAGATAAAAGAAAAAATCTCATCAATTATATAACTGATTTAAGGAAAATTGGACACACTTATTCATCCATCAACAGAAAAGTCAACAAATTTTTCTATAAAATAAACCACAACCACAAGAAAGAAAACAAACCAAGAATCTTAATCCCATACGTTCACTCTATAGCTAAAAGCCTTATCAATCAACTATCATGTGACTTTGAAGTCACTTTCCGTTCACCTCCCAACACCAATAGAGTGATAAATAATACCAAAGACAGGATCAAACCTGAACTCACCCCTCAAGTTGTGTACAAAATTACTTGCCCCCAAAGAAATTGCATGGCAACATATTATGGAGAGACCAAAACTAACATTGCCACCAGAGTAACTCAACACGGATACCTTTACAATAAAACCAAAACAAAGTATGAAGGTAATTCGATTTTTGTCAAACACAAAAGAAACTCTGGACATGCTTTTCTACCTACCACAGCCAGTGTCGTTTGCTCTGAAACAAATGACACCAAACGTAAAGTTAGGGAAGCTTACTTCATTGTGGCTGACCCATTGGCAATCAACAGAAGAGAGGCCTGCTATTCCCTATCTCGTAAATGGTCCACGTAACATCTGCATATAAATTTGCATAAAATTTGCATAGTTTTACAGTTATTAATAGAATAACTCACCATGAATATGGGACTGTAGACTGTCCCGAAAGCGCTTGGCAGTAAAAATTTTGACAATTTATTAATAGCTTCATTAACTGTGCACAGAGCACATATATATATTAATTTATTTAAGCGTTAATGAAGTAAAATCTTAACTATTTCAATAACATGAATAGTATAGACTAAAATAATGTATCTATATTTTTTTCCAGAAATTAAAATTAGAAATGTATACTTAAAATAATGTATGTTGCAATTTCTGTTAGTCATCATCATCATCATCATTTTCAAACATTAATGATTCACTGCAGGATTAAGATCTTTCCAAGTTCAATCCATCTTCTTTGATCTCTAGCCTCTCTTCTTCACATTATACCAGCAAACTTTCTAATTTCATCCATTCATCTTACATGTGGCCTCTTTCTATGCCTTCACCAATATCTTGAAATACAATTTAAGATTTCACATGTTCATTTATTATCTCTTCTAACAATATGTCCAGTCCAACTCCACTTCTGTCTTTTAAATTTTTCAATAATGTCAGTAACACCTGTTTGTTATTTCACCAATGTATTTCATTTTCAATCTCTGTTGTTACTCCTAACATGCATCTCTTCATACTTCTTTCAGTGGTCTAAAATCTCTCTATTGCTCTTTTGTTAGGTGTCCAAGTTTCAGATCTATAAGAAATAATTAGGTACATAATTTATTAAAAAGCTTTTTTTTTTTCAAACACATTAGCATATTTCCTTTTAATATTAAATTATTTTTACCAAAAGAACTCCAACCAAGTTAAATTTTATGATTAATTTTATCTATTATATTTCTGTATATAGTAATAATCTGACCAAAATATTTGCAGTTGTTAATTTCTTCTAACTCATCATTATCAATCTTTATTTTCTTCTTTTGGAAAAATCTATTAAAATTTACTTTAATCTTTCTAACATTTATCTTTAATCTGACTTTTTCACTTTTATCTGCTAATTCTTACAACAGTTCCTAAAGCTCCAAAGCATTATTTTCAAAACAATTACATCATCTGCAAAATATAGGTAACTTAAATAATCTTCATTTACTGTTATTCCCTTAATTTCCCATTTTAATCCACAAAATAATTTTTGCAAGCTGCTATAAAATTTTTGTTGATATGGAGTCACTTTTTACTACACCCTTCTTAATATTAATTTCTTTAGTACCATTATGTAATCTAATTATTGCTGTTGGATTTTTATAAATATTCGTCAGAATATGACAGTATTCTGAATCTATTCCTTGATGTTCTAATATTTAATCACTGAAGAAATGTTTATAGAACCAAAAGGCTTTTCATCATCTATGAATCCAAAGCATAATGCCAACTGATATTCAGGATTCATTGTACTAAAACCACTTTTAAATCCAGCTTGTTCTATTGGTTGGTTAAAATAAAAGGTTCACTATAAATGAGTTGTAATTATTTTAATAAAATATTTTTTATAGAACTGATATAAAAATGATGCATCAAGAAGAATTGAATATCTGGAATTTTGTAAAATGTTGTGAATAAGACTTTATAATAATGTAAGAAACTATAATTGTGAACTAGTAAAAAAAAGTTATAGAAGCGAATAAAAGTCTCAAGAGCATTAACAATTTTTTGGTAGTGATAGAAAACTTATTTCAGTAATAAAAAAAATGGAACTATTACTAAAAAGAGGGATGACATCTTGAATGTGCAGAAGAGTTCTACCAGGAATTGTATAGCAATAAAAACAAAAAAGTATCTTTTACAATTACTGTATTTTCTGAATTTTCCATGTATTTGAATGAAAAATAAGATATGCAATTAAATTTATAATGAATGGAATAGCTGCAGGTAATGATGAAATTTTAATTAATACTTTGAAAGAAACAGGAAAAAAATAGATTTTTTTTGGGGAAAAGTTATATACCAGATGTCTAAATGATGAATAAGTACCAGATAATTGAAAAATGCAATTTTACTATTAATATTTAAAAAATATAATAAAAAAGATATCATAAATTTATGTTAGTATGTGGGTACTTTGTGTCAAAAACAACATAATTAATATAGATTAATAAAAAATATTAGATCTACATTTTGGTTTAAATTGTAAAAAATAAAAAATTAAAAGGATTAAGACTGATTTTAATTTTAGGGTTGCATTTTTGTGTTTGGAAAAACTAGAATTAAAAAAACAAGTCACAATTGAATAGATACAATATAGCTTCAAATAAAAAATTTAATCCAATTAAATAATTAAATGATTTTTTTTTTGTAATTAAGTATAATTAAGATATCTAATATTATAAAAAACAAAAAGATCACAAAAGTTATGAAACACAGAGATCAATCAGTTATCTATAAACATACTTTTCTTTGCAAATTCATTATTAATTCTTAACTCTTGAATCTTATTTATTGTTCCTTTTTGAACTTGAATGATATTTAAAGGCTAAGAAGAAGAAGAAGCTACTAATTGCCTGAAGTCTACTTTGGATCCAATATTTTTTTAATTTAAAATGCTATTTTAGAGAAATTCTTTCTCATAGTGCAACTAAGAAAATATGACAATGAACTAGCAAGTATTTAAGCAGCAACTTTATTAAAAAAGTGAGCCAGAAGAAGAAAATTTAATCCTATAATAAAAGTTTATATGTGACATTTTATCTTTGCCTTGGAGAAAAAAATAAGAAAAATTAATTCTGTTCATGCCTTCAAAACATCTTCCAGAATTATGAATCATTACAAGAAACTGCAGAAAGAACCTCTACTAAGAAATGTTCTAATCATAGTTATATAAACATATTATAGCATCTTTGATTAGATTTAAAATAGGTATTGTCATATTAAAAAAATATTGTCATGATATTATATGTTATCAACTGTCTAACATCAGCAAGTGATGTTCATCCTAATTTTGGGGATTATTGTAGGTACACCAGAATACAAAGTAATATTCACAATTCTTTTTTATATACTGTTTAAATAATAGGAAAGGTAGTTTCTTACATTCAATTTTATATTTTACTATAAAAATATTACATAAATTTGAACATATATTTTGATAGGTTTTTTGCACTAACATTTTATTTTAATACAGATTTTAACAACATAGGCTTAGATAAATAAATGTTATATTTTATATAGGTATATAGAAAATATGCACATATATGCTTAAATTATTGTATAAATTTGAAATCACATATGTTTTGATAGAATATTATTATTATAAAATTTTAATAACTATAATTTTAAATATGATATTAAAATGTTATGTTATTTTCTTTAATGATGTCTAACCTAAATTTCTTTTGAATTTTAAAAATGGAATTTAAATAAAAAATATTTCATTCTATAAACTTTTTGAACAGTCAAATTTATATCCAATACACAACATATCAATTTTATAGTAATGATAAAAAATCAGATGTCACATGACTTATATATAGCTTGCATTTACCAATATGTAAAATTAAGAGCATGTAATGAGTTCTAAACAAGCTTTTTTTTTTTATTTATTATGATAAATGCTACTACAAAAGAAGGCATTCAAATCATCTTTATCTTATATTGTCCCCATCCCCAGACTGGTTTCGACCTATGGGTCTCTTCAGTGAGAAGTTGGGGCACTAGATTCAAAAAACCAACTCAAGCTAAGCTATTATCTAAAAGTTAATTGTCAAGAAGAAGATCTGAAACTTTTAGACATCTGCAAGTCTTTAATGTCAGCTCTCCAACTGAAAAAATCATATGGGTCTGAACTTAATTCAGATACTCCATATATTAATAGGCTTAGCCATTTAATTTAGCCAAAGCCCCAACAGCAAAATAATAATAGTAATAATAAAAAGTCAGATGTCACATGACTTATATATAACTTGCATTTATCAATATGTAAAATTAAGAGCATGCTAATGAGCTCTAAACAAGCTTTTTTATTTTTTATTTATTATGATAAATGCTTGTTTAGAGCTCATTAGCATGCTCTTAATTTTACATATTGGTAAATGCAAGCTATATATAAGTCATGTAACATCTGACTTTTTATTATTACTATTATTATTTTGCTGTTGGGGCTTTGGCTAAATTAAATGGCTAAGCCTATTAATATATGGAGTATCTGAATTAAGTCCAGGCCCATATGATTTTTTCAGTTGGAGAGCTGACTTCAAAGACTTTCAGATGTCTAAAAGTTTCAGATCTTCTTCTTGACAATTAACTTTTAGATAATAGCTTAGCTTGAGTTGGTTTTTTGAATCTAGTGCCTCAACTCCTCACTGAAGAGACCCATAGGTCAAAACCGGTTTGGGGATGGGGACAATCTAAGATAAAGGTGATTTGAATGCCTTCTTTTGTAGTAGCATTTATCATAATAAATAAAAAATTAAAAAAAAAGCTTGTTTAGAGCTCATTAGCATGCTCTTAATTTTACAATTTTATAGTTAAAAACTCCATTTATTAATTTATTTTCATATTTTGCAAATTTGAAATATGAACTGTTAGAATGTCTATCATTGAAAACTTACATTTGTAATAAATAATGTAAAAATTACCAATATATGATATAAAAAAAGTTTAATTATAAAAGTAAAACAAAGTTTTCATTAGCATTTTGTAAGTGAAATTATCCTTGCCATTAATTACTTTGAAGTATACTTTTATGAGGGTTTAAAATTGTAGTATAAATATAATTATTTAAGTCATTGGTTTATAGAGATAAGTATGTACTATACAATGATATTATGACAAATAAAAAAGTATTGATTTCATATATTTGAGGTGAGATCCAAAGTTGACCACTTTTTTGAGATAAATTTATTTTCCTGTTAAGAAAAGAGATTAAGATCCAAAAAGGCAACCTCTTTGACTCAGTATTAATCTAAGTAATAGATAAGATTATTTACATATATGTTAACCAAGGTTTATGCTGGAGATATACTTACTTGACTCAATATGTTGTTTCACCACCTAAGTCATTCTCAAATCATGATTTCCTTATGAATGTTAAATCAAAAAAATCTGTTATCAAAAAAATATTGTTTAAAATGTGTAATTTTAGGATGTTTCAACCAAATTTATTTTCACATATCTAACAATAAACCCAGCTGGATTTGATTATAAGAAATTGAAGAATTGGAAGTGGCAAAATTGAAGATGTGATGCATGAAGTTTGGCCTTCAGAATCCCCCACTCTATCATTATGTAAAATCACGAAACGCATTGTTAAAAATAATATTTGTCAAATAACAGATATGTATATTTCTAGATATGCAGTTTAGTAAGATATATTTTAGTGCTGTGTTTTTTTTTTATAAAAACTGTTTTAAATTATATTTGAAGTATATAAATTCACTTTAAGTTTAAAATTTGTAATCACGTCATTTATTCTTATTTATATTTGCAGATGTGTTAAGATGTCTTAACATTTATTTATTTATTTTTTTATTTTTAGATTATCGAAGCAATCAATTCACATTTCTATCTTATTTCTGTCAAATGAAATTTTTATTTTTTATTGATTTTTTTTAATCTTTTATTTTATTTTAATTTTTTTTTTTTTTTGATTTGTCCAAATTATTTTTGACAATATAAAATGAAAAAAAAGAAAAAAGAAAAAATATTCATTTATATATAGTAAAAAAAAAACATTATGTGACAACATAATAACGATGAATATATATATATTCTATTTTCAATTTTGACTTGTTTATTATTAAATGGATATTAATTCACTTGTAAAGTTAGATTGACAATCTCTAATATTACCATACACTATTGTTTAAATCGCAATCGTCAATCAATACAAAGAAACAGAGCAATCCAAGAAAACGATTTGTCTTAGCACTATGTTGATAGTCAGTCATTGGAAATAAATAATAAATGGAAATTTCCACATATATAAATAAAATGGGCGTTAATTAAAGCAAACTTGTAATTATAATAAAAATAATAAATTTAACAGTAATAAATTATTATAAACAATCCTTAAATCCGCAGTAGTACTTTCGGTTAATTTCTTAAACCTGCCTCAACTACCATTAAATTAAAAAAACAAAAACAAAGCGGAAGCAACTATTGTCAATTCAAAAAAAAAATTACAATACTAGATTCGTGGTATTTGAATTGATGACGTTTGCTTCTGCTTTGTTTTGTTTTTTTAATTTAATGTTAGTTGAGGCAGGTTTAAGAAATTAACAGAAAGTACTTCTGCGAATTTAAGGATTGCTTATAATAATTTATTACCTTTAAATTTATTATTTTTATTATAATATATATATTCATACCTAATACAAATTTTTGTAGTAGACTTCGCCGATATTTTTCTGATAACAAATCAAGTTGACAAGTTTTCACATGGTTATTCTTAAACAATATTTATTTTTTTAATAAAAAATAAGAAAAAAAACTCATTCAAAATAAAAGAAAATGAGTACAACTTTTGATTTATGCTTTCTTTCAATAAATAACTATTTATCTTTACGTTCTTGTCGTCTAACATTCAGTTGTGTTTTTAAATTACTTGAAAATCACTTTAAAGATCTTTAAAGACTGACTATTGTCAATATACAGATTTTTAAATCAATTAATTCCATGTTGGGGGAGGCAGTGTTTTTATTTTAAATCAAAATCCATACATTTCTGACAATATATAAAAAGTAAGGGGAAGAGAAATGTATTAAAATCTTTCAAGAGACATTGAATATCCTGAGTCTGTAGAGACTTGGAGACTTATTATTATCACAACAAATGAAATTATTAATATTTTTATGAGATTACTAAACAAAAAATCTGATGAAATAAAAGAGAAAAATCAATTGGAAGTACTAATTTTTCTTTAGCAATATTTTTTTCACTCCAAGTCTGTTAAGTTGATTTTGGTGATTTAAAAAGCCTTGTTGACCGAGTGGTTAGCACAGCTGCCTTACCAGCAGTCGTCCCGGGGTTCGTTTCCCGGCCTACGCTTTGATATATATATATAAATATAATTCATAAAAACCTATTCGTCAGTACTATACAAAAATTCTAACAAAAATTTGCATTATCTTTATTAAATATGTTAATTGTATACTTATCAAAACAACAATTATTTTAATTACTTATTAAAATTTGATCTACAGTTGTTATACTTCATGCACTCACAGGTTTAATACAAATCATATAAAATTATTATTATTATAGTGGTAGCTCAAAAATAAACTTTAAATTCAGTTAATGATTAATACATCTGTTTTAATTAAATATAAGCTCATTAAATAATTAATTCAACATCTTCTTTTGTTACCAAAGTTATGAGTACAAAAGGTTTTACCTGTATGAGTATAACTGGAATAATTTAATATTCGTAAATATTAAATACATGAGAAAACCATATGTTAGAGATTTGAGGTATGGGCCAACTGAATTGTATCTTGACATTATTTGACTTTTTCTGATGTTTGTATTCATAAGTTTCAAAAATCCATAGTAGAATGGAAGCTTTACTTATTCTTCTACATCTATAAAAAATGAAACAAAAGATAAATAATATCACTGTATTACCCTTGTTTTTACATCTATCATTTTTAATAAGATCATTTAATCTTACAAAAATACTTTGATTCCAATGAATTTTTTCAATACATTTTTTTTTTCAATTAATACCCTTTCCCCTAAAATGTCCAATAATTTATATCCATTTACTCTACTGAACTGTCTTTTGAGATCAATAAATCAATATTTTGTATTATCCAATAAATAGTTCTCAGCACAACAAATATATCTTTTGATTTTTATCTTTACTAAATATAACTCCTCTCTAGATGAGAGCATGGATGTTTTAGATCCAGAATTTTAGTACATTTAAATATAAAGTTAGTATTTTAAAATCATTATATTACATTGAGTAGACTACTTTTAGTGGATACATAAACTGTGGGAAAAAAGTCTTCTTACTGAATATTTTTTTAATAGGAATAATTTATATCGAAACACTAAATTTTTGGCACTGTTTTTGGTTTTCAATAAAAAAAGTCTTATTACATTTAAAACCTAAAATCTAGAATAATCCAACATGTTTATTAATATAATAGAACCAAGATCAGCAGTCCTTATTGCTCAACATTTATGGTCATTCTTTAAGCATGCTAATATAAGATCATCTGCCTTAAAAATAATGATAAAAAATGGAAAAACAATCTGGGAATATTATCAACTCCAATATTCTATAAATATTACAGCATTCCTCTTAATAAACAATGGTCAATTAATATGATGGCATAACCTAAAGATTTTACATGCAAATATGCAAATTTATAATAATTATCAACCAGTTAATTTACATTTTACAAACAGATGAACATTGCTAATATTTTGTTCATTTTATGTCTTTGTTGCACTTTGACAAAGATACATCATATCAAAAGCCAGGCTTAGCAATTAATAAAATTTTAAACTTAAATTTATTACTGTATTTGAGTTTCAGCTATTATAAATATTATTTATGGTTTGCACTCATGCTCTAGTTTATATATATATATATATGAAAACAATACAATAATTAATACAGTAAACAATATTTTAAAAAACAAATATCTACTATAATTAGAAGTACTTTCAACTATCTAAGTAGTTATCATCAACTATATTCAAATTCTATTACAAAAAACCATTATAAATGTATACAAAAACAATTACATCATACATCAATTTTTCCACAATTCATTAATTTTTATATTAGCATCTTGTCTATTTATCAAATGCTGCTTTCTTCTTATTAATATAGTTTCTTTAATTTTATGTTTATTGTTATTTCTTTCAATACATAAAATCTTAACTTTATTAAAATCAAAATCAAAACCATATATACATTTAACATTATGATCAAAAAATACTGAAGATGATACATCATCATTTCTATCACTCTCTTGTCTTCATTTTTGACCTCCTTTATATAGCAATAAATGCTTCTTTGATCTTTTCTCCAATGTACACCGAGATTCACCTATATATACTTTTCCACAAACACACCACCATTTATATATTGCACAACTCTGATTTAAAATACTACATCTAATTTTTGAATTATTTATCAATTTATTTAAATTAAGAATAGTATAAAATCCAACTCTGCATATATTTTTATATATCTGTTTTATAAATTTCACTTGTTCATTACAAATAAATGGTATTGATATCCAAGTATATTTCATTATATCAATATCTATAGCACTTAAAACATTACCATTATTATTAAACTTACTAACAATATTATAAATTAATTTATGATTATATCCAATATTTAATAAATCCATAGTAAATACATTTATATTACTTACTTTATCAGAATTATATTTACAAAATTTATTATTCCTAAATAAAAATGATTTTAAACTAGATAATTTATGTACTATTGGCACATTTGAATCCCAAGTAATATGTCCTCTTTTTTCAATATCTTTTATTACCATACAATAATCTAACTTATTTTTATGATGAGTAACTTTAATATTCAAATATTAAATTGACATTTTTTCTTCAAAAGATTTACTCCATTTTGAACTTTCTAAACTATTTAATTCATTAAATAACAAATTTATAACATCTAAACTTCCACAAACAAAAATATCATCAACATACCTATAATATAATTTAATATCTTGATAATATATATTATTATTAAGAATTATATCTTCATATCTTGATATTACAAAACTACATATTTGTGAAACTATCAGAAGACCCACAGGCCAACCATTATCCATTTTATAATACTCTTTATTAAACATAGTATATATATTTTAATCAATAAAATATAACACATCATTTATAAATTTTACTTTCTTAACATCAACTTTTTTAACATCAAAGCATATAATATAATTTGTATAGATTTTAATCTATCTATTGAACCATACATCTCACATTTATCAAATGTACAAATACTATCATTTTCATTAATATTAATATTATGAATTTTCTTTGCAAAATCAAATGAACTAATAGTGTTTTTTCCAAATTCAAGAAATATGTTTTAATAATGTTTCTATAAATCTACAAGTTTCATAATAAAATGATCCACCAAAGTCAATCATTAATTTTAAAGGCTTATCTTGTTTACATAATTTAATCAAAAATATCCTAGGACAGGCATGGGAAAATAGCAGTCTGAGGGCCACATGTGGGCTGCTAAGAGTTTCTATGTGGCCTGCCAAGACAATCAGAAAAATCTGCCTTGAATTGAGATTTCTTTCCTGTGCATGACCAAATATTTTTCTCATATTTTTCACTAGGATGGCCACATCAATACACATGCACAGTGTAGATATGATATGCAGTGCTTTTCTAGTTAATCTGGTTAATTTCAATTTTGTCTTTGCATTAACAAATATATACATTTCCAACTTTAGTGAAACCATGAACCCTTTGAAAAAATATAAAATCAGTGATGAAGGTTGTGTGTTTAATGAAGAATGGACAAACAAATATTTCTTTGGTAATGCAAGGAATAAAGCAGTATATTTATTGTGCCATGAAAAAAGGTGTGGTTCTCCACCAACCTTTGCTTTCACAAAGTGGCCATGATACAGCCCTCCACGAGCCTCTGTGGCCTCTGAGCCAAAACAATTGCTCACTCTTGTCCCAGGATAAATTGCAGCATATGGATAAAGACTATAAAATGTATGAACTTCAATATATTTATTCTTTTTAGATTTTTTTTAAAATATCAATAAACTTTACATCCAAACTTTCACTGTTTATTTTTCCAACCTTTTTAAATTTCAGCTTTTCCATTTGAATTGAAACTTTGTCATAGTAATCAAATTTTGGCATAATATCCATTCTCAAACTTTTATATTCTCTTAAACAAACAAGACTGTTATCATGAATAAACTTTTTAAATGTAAATACATAGAAATTCCAATTATAATCAACTCTGTTTTTAAATTTTTTAACATTAACTTTCTGTACCAATTCATTTGATATTTCAAGAGAATACACTAAATGAATGTTCAACAGCAACTTTTAACTCCAAATTACTATCAGTGGACATACCATCAACGTATTTAGAACTATTATTTAAAATATACTCTTGTTGAAAATTAATATCCACGCTAGATAAATTGTCACAGTTGCAATTTTTAATCTTATTTAAATTTTTATTATATAGAAAAGTAATTTTTCGATCAAATTTTTCATATAGTAATTATTAAAATAATATTGACAACAACTTTTATAATTAAACGATTCGTCAACATCATGAAGATTAATAAAATAATTTAAACACTTTAAATATTTATGCTGACTAAATAAAAAGTATTTGCACTGATAAATTATATGCCTTAAAATAATCATTTTAATCTCTTGTATTTTAGAACTTGGCAAATTGCAGTCCTTATTTATTTTAATGTTGCAACAGTTTGGAAAAAAATATGACACATTTTACAAATATATAAAAATTATAATCTACCTTTTAGACTTATTATTGTCATAGACCCTCTTTGGATTTTGTAAGAATGGAATGTTTTAATAACAGATTTAAGCAAGCATAATAAATGATCATGTGATGTCTATTGGCTTAAAACCAATCCTGCCTAATAGGATAGTGGTGGCTATCGTTATTAAAAAACCAAAATCACCAAAATGTATAGGTACTGAACTGAGTTCAGACTTATATGACAATATAAGCTAATGAGCTTGAGTTGAAAACATTACAGTGTTTTTAATTTTAGACTCATAGTTTTGAAGTTAAGTAGAAGTAAAAGGTGGCTTCTGGAGGGTTGCATTTGATCCTAAGATCTAGGTATTAGATCCTAAGATCTAGATGCAGTGCTCTCAGATCCAAGGCTCCTGACTGATGAAGGCCAAAGGCCAAAAAGTAATCTGGGGATATTGGATGAGTGGGCACTAGATGGGGATTTTATGCACAAGCCTTCTGGCATCCATTGATTACTCTGGCTTGCATTGAGTGGCAATACGTATAGAGAGTTTGTCCTGTTTTAATAATAGTTATAAGCAAGCATAAGAAATTGTGATCATGTGATGTTTAAGTTTAATAATAATTGTAACATTTTAAGTATTATAGATATTGATAAAATGAAATATACTTGGATATCAATACCATTTATTTGTAATGAACAAGTGAAATTTATAAGGCAAATATATAAAGATATATTAGAGTTGCATTTTATACTACTCCTAATTTAAATAGATTGATAAATAATTCAAAAAATAAATGTATATTAAATCAAAGTTCTGCAATATATAAATGGTGGTGTGTTTGTGGAAAATCATATATAGGTGAATCTCAGTGTACATTGGAGAAAAGATCAAAGGAGCATTTATTGCTATATAAACGAGTGCAAAAATTAAGACAAAAGAGTGTTAGAAATTAAGATGTATCACCTTCAGTATTTTTTCTTCATAATGTTACATGTGCATATGTTTTTGATTTTGATTTTAATAAAGTTAAGATTTTATGTATAATAATCAACATAAAATTAAAGAACCTATGTTTAAAACAGCAGTTGATAAATAGGCAAGCTGCTAATATAAAAATTAATGAATTGTGGGAAAACTTATGTATGACATAATTGTTTTTGTATACATTTATAATGGCTTTTTGTAATGGAATTTGAATATAGTTGATAATGACTACTTAGATAGTTTAAAGTACTTCTATTCAATTATAGTAGATATTTGTTTTTTTTTAATATTCTTTACTGTATTAATTATTGTATTGTTTTTCAAAGACTTATATATTGTACCAGTACACAACTGAATGGGGTGGAACAATATTAACAATATAACCACCTAATAAACAATTATTGATTATTATTATGGAAGAGTTCATGACTTATATTACAACCATCATTAGACATTATCAGCCAGGTAGCTATACTAATTTCAAATAAGAATATAAACCTTATTCAGGTGGAGTATCTGTCACCTATGGCCATCTTGTGGGATTTATTGGTTTAAGCCAACAGATTCCTCAAGTGGTATATTCTGCATCATACTCATATTAACTTTTCCATACCATTCAAACTTGCGACTGCACAAATATAATTGATATACCACTTTGAAGTTTAGATACATCTCACTAAATTTACCCCAAAACTTATCCTACCAAGAAATATATCCATGATCATCATCAACATACAGGTAATGATTTGCCCATACACCAATAATTTAAACAAATAAGTTATGTGATTAAATCCTTCTACAGAGACATGAGGGAAATCTATTATATATCTCAAGCTCTCTATATGTCACACTCAATAATCAAATAACTTATACAATTTATATAGTTATATCCACTTCCAATCATGGGTATGGGACTATTTCTATAAATCTTTATAATCACTTAATAAGGTTATGATAATCATAATCTTAATATTCATATAGATACTTTATACACTCATCATTGATGATGATGAATAGAATATAACCAACTAACAATTCATATCTCTCATTCCAATTAAGCATGAATATATCCCCATTAATGATGAGATTAAATCAAACCAATGATGATGACAAACAACCTCCCCTTTGATGATGATCAGATGATCAGGTATATGTGTTAAGAATTAATTAAATGATAAAAATTAAAAATAACAATACTAATAATAATAACTCTAAAGCCAAATATTATATAACTATATTTATTAAGATTCTTTTCTTTTAATAAAACAAATTTCTAATTATCCAATTGACTTCAATTATTATATTAATCAAAGTAATATATTATTAAAACAAAATACTGTATGTGTAACCAAATAAGAGAGTTAAATATATGCATATGCTCCTACCTATTTAAGATAAGCTGGTTTAAAATGAAATATTCCAATAACAAAAAGAAATTCCATATAATATCTATTGAGCATTTTCTACCAGCTTTACTATGTGTTATAATTGCAAGATAAAAATCATTTATGCAGTGTGTGTGTTCAATTTAATATATGGGAACCCCTGCTCTATTAATTTGCTCCCTTTATGTAAAACCTATTAAGCATTAAGATTTTAGTCTAAACTATTTTAACTTATGTTAATTGATGTATGTCTGTATCAGCAGTGACCCACACAACTCGTGATATGTTAACATATATATCATGTTAAAAATGTTTTCCCTTCATATTCAATTACAAATAAATCATACATAAAAACAAATTATTTAAATCTTAAGCAAAGGAACATTTATATCAAATTTAAATATGCAAAATAAAAATACTATAATATATATATATATATTAATAGATTGCTCAAATACTATAATATATATATATATATTAATAGATTGCTCAAGTACTGTTAGTTAACCCAATAAGTGACAATAATAAATAAAAGACCTATTAAATTAGAACAAACAAATAATATTCAAAGATAATAAAAATTAAGACTAATTAATCACTTCAAAATGTATTTCTAATGTTGTTATGCATAATGATAATTAATAAAATAAAATAAAAACAAACTTTTAATGTGTATGTATTTAAAAAAAAAAAAATGTTTGACCCATAGAAGGAGATTCAAATGACTATTTTAAATAAGTAATATAAAGCATTAATAAATTTTTAAAGTTATGTGGAGACAAAAAACTGCTCTCTTGTCTACTGTTTCCGGCTGATCTCTGGCCCTTCACTTTTTTCTTTTATAATTTCAAGCTTATTTCTGGGTCTCCTAATGAAAACAAAAAAAAACTTTAAAAAAATGCTTGGTAGACTAGTTGAGGCTTGATGTGTGGATTGTATAATATTCTTCTTTCTTCTCCCTCTTTTTAAAGATGTCAATTCTTTAATAAACCATTGGGTGGAAAAGAAGTCTTTGAGACAATGTGTTTTTGGCTTGGTTAACTACAAATGCAGCCATTGTCTGGGTTTTAAATATCTATATGGATCTGCAGGCAAAATACTTAACTCATGGTGGTCTGGATGTTGGGAACAAAATAATGCTATTTAACACTGCATCCTCCTTTTCTTATTGCTAAGAATATATATAAATACCAAGGCCATTTTTTAAAGCAACTATTTATATATTCTTCTTATAACACCATTTTACTTTTAGTTTTATTTTGGGGATTGAATCTTTATCAATCTTGTTGGAGATTTATTGTTTTATTCCACTAAGTTTCATTCTTTTCTCAAATTCTTTTCATAACTCAAGTATATATATAGTTCCCTCTTGAATAACTTAAATGCAATAGTATTCATATATCAGTACATCCATGGTTATAGTATACAAAGTAATACTTCAACATTTTGTTCTTTGAAAATTAAACTCATTCCCCCCTGCACTTTCACTGATTATAAGGGAGAAAAAATAATACTGAGACAATTTCTCTTTCACCTAACTATTTTATATCTTAATTTTCACAATTTATCTATAGCTGTGTACAGACTATATGTTAATAAAGTTCCTTCATTAATCAGTCAAAGGTCTTTTTTTAAACAAACAGCTATGATCTTAAAAACAAAAGAAACTTGAAACTGACCAACTTTATTGGCATTAAGTAAAAAAAAAAAAAACATTAATCTCCACCTTCATTGTCAAAGATCACTCATTTTTTGACAATTTTTCTACAAGCCATAATTTATACAACAATAAGAAAATCTGAATGTGTGTGTAAGCAAAAACTGCAAATGTCATACTGATTTACACATTTACATCCCCTACTTCAGACTACCTATGTGTTTTTCAGGCTATCTATCTGCTGACCTTAGGTTGGACAACTCAACAATCTAGTCTAGCCTGTTTTAGTTTAAAAAAAAAAACTATATAATGGAATTGCTCTAAAACAATTAACTATCTCTTATAACATTCAACTTCATTCATTGTTTTCATTATTACTTACTAATAAATCATGCCAATAAATATTTATTATACACACACAAACAAAGACACACAATTTTTTTTTTGATTTAATAATATATATATATGTGGAAATTGGACCCTATTCCTACAATAGTATTTGATCATAATTTTTTTTTTTTTTTTTTTTTTTTTCCCTTTTTTTTTTTTTTTTTTTTTTTTTTTTTTTTTTTCTCAGTTTTTGTTTTTATAGGAAGGGGGAATGGTTCAAAAACCATAGGAGCTTTGGGGGAAAACCCGCCGGGAAAATTTCCCGTAGTACCCTACAGTATGGAATACAGACATTGATTACTATTGTAATGGTATACATATGCTGTTTGATTGTGTTAAAATTAAAATAAAAGGGAAAAATAAATTTTAAATAAAATTGATTTATTAAAAACAAAAGAAAATTAAAATAGTTATTTTAACATATATATAATCACACAGATAGAAAGTGATTAAAAAAATTATTTAAAAGAAAGTTTAAAAAAAGAAGTAAAGATCTAAAGATTAGTATTTTTGTTAAAAAGTAATATAAAAGAAAATAAAAACAAATGTTAATTAGTTCCTATTTAAAAGAATCATATTTAAATCTTATTGAATGGAAATTATTGTTTTATTAATTAAATACAAAGCAAATGAGCCCTTGGGGCACTTTATAATGTAGAGGTCAGATAAGAGATAAAAAATAAAAATTATGTGCTTCATGCTCTGGAACAGATTGACCAAAGCAGGTACCAATAAATGCATGAGCCAGAAAGAAAAACATCAGGACCAATAAGAACAAAGAATATCATGTGCAATTGATCTGGAGAATTTCTGATAAGAGAGGCTATAAGTTATAAAAAGTGAAAATATCAAATTATTATACCCTTTTTACTTACTTAGAAAATGAATTGATTATTGATGCAAGAATTGCAGTTGCATTGCAGACCTGTGAAATATATGGGTCTCTCAATGAAATAGTTTCCTGTTGTATACCAGCTAAGGTGGCCTCCAAATGTATAGTTCCTGAAGGGATGATACATAGCAATATATCTCTAAAGAAAGCCACAGGAAAAGGACACAGCCAAGAACCTCCAGACACCTGCTGAAATCCAGAGCAGTTGTCAAGATTAACTGGAAAGTATAAACATTTGTCATTATAGACTAGCTAAAAATATCTCTTCAATAAGCATTAATAATTTAAAATGTCACTAATAATTATACTGTTATCTGAACATTAATAGAACTTTAAATTCACTATTAACCCACTTATACTTCAAATCTCAGAGAAACTTCTTTTGACCAATTCACCCCTGGTAAATTTTTCTATAATATTATATGTTAAAATGTGTGTAAAATGGTACATTTTATTATAATAATTTTTTTCACCAAAAATTACACAATAAAAGGCAAGAAATTCAAAGTTCCCACTCTACAATAGACATAAGCCCTGCTTTGACATGATCAGTCATTATGTGTTGTCAAAGCTGTAAAACATTCAGTATTTTATGACATTGAAATTTCCAATGATGCAAAAACATGTTTATTTGCAAATTTATTATGGTTTTAGATTTTTTTTTAGAATAATTTGCACTATATTTATTAGATATCAAGAAATATAAATTATTAATAACTTATTTTGACCTGAAAGACTTTATTTTCAAAAATATAACATTGTATTAGCAACTAACAAAATATGGCCAGAAGCAAATTTGAAGACCAGCTATGATGTAAACAATTTACTTGATATTTATGAGTAAGAAAAAAATCACAAATTTGCAATAAATATTAAAAAAACTTAAACTTTTAAAGCATTATTTGTTAAATATTAGAGAAATAAATAATTGTTCATTCAGTGTAAAAATAATGAATATTAAAAAATATTTTATTGATTTTATAAACTAAAAATAATCTTTCTAGAAACAATGATGTATAATGATTTTGTTTTGATTACGGTCTCATTTTTTTCATATTTACAGAAACAAAATGTGAACATTTAAAATTTATTTCAGTAGTAAATAAAAATATCTATCAAATGAAGTCAAATTTATTATTAATCATTTTATCATATATTTTATGTTGACATGTGAGACAAAGAAAAATGTCAGAATAGCGAAGTATGAAATGATTAATATTGTTATTTATGTATTACATTTTCTGATCAATCATTTTCATTTTTATTTTTTTGTTATGTGTTAACTAAATTATTAAATTGTATTAAATTTAAGTTGGGTGTAGATGGTTACACAGATTCGTTATATTTATGTTAGTTTAGATGGGTTAATTTCAGGCTGTCTCTCTCATAATTGAATCAAGATTGGTGAAGGGATGTATGAGTGTTTCATGTCAATGTAATATGAAATGTGCTAGCATACATGGTTTAGCATCCCATTTAAATACATGGCCCAAAAATGTAGCTATCGCATTTGCCAATGAACACAGTTGTATGCCCTGCACCATGGATTCTGGATTGGGACTATAAGACAGCAAGAATTGCTCTCCCTCCATATGGAACATTTTGTATTCATCATATTAAATGATTACTTAACTTGGCAGACAGATGTGCAATCCTGTATTGGATGAAGATAATTCTTCCTTAAATAATATCATGCTGCAGATGCACATTCCTGTCAGTATGGTTTTATGCTGACATCTTCATGTTGCATTGCTGGCTTTGGTTTAACTGTGAACTTATAGTCTTGAGTTAAAAGAGTAGTAGGAAGTCAAGCACATAGTCTATGTTGTCTATATATGCTTAACATTGTAATATATTAAATTGTATAAAATGTCCATCTGTGTGAACTTACCAAGATATCAAAACTTAAAATGAAAAATAATAATAATAAAATCTAAAGCAATCTTAAATAATTTATTCCTCAAATTTATTTTTATATATGTAAGTAAATAAATATTTGTGTGATTATTACTGGTAGTGGCTTATTTTATTATCTTTTTTCTTTATTAAAAATGTGTTTAAAAGTTTATATCATTAAATCTCAGCTACTCCAGAAGCTTAATGACTATTGGTCAAAGTAAAAATGGAATCTTAACAAGAAATATCTGCCTACTATATAAATTTTCTAGGTCCAAATAGCCTAACACACATATAAAAAAATAAAGAAAACAATTTAAGATCTATGTTTAATAAAAATGTTTATTATTGTTTTTTGGATAAATCTGAAATAAATAAAACATTTATTTATTAAAAATAAAAAAAATTATTTTGTTAACCTGTCCATTAATTGCTATGATGAAACAGGATGGTAGATTTCTAGCAATTAAATTTGCATTTTTTTTCCTGAGGTGAAAATTTGGGGAAAGTTTTTTTTTTTTATGGCTTTAAAATTTATGTATAGTTATTTTCTAATATTTCAATTACAAAAAAATCAAAAGATGGCAGGAAAATTGAATAATTAGTATCCCAAAACAAAGTTTGATGAGTAGTCATTGTTTATTTGGTGATGACAAACTTTGACAAATGTATTTCAGGGAAATATTACGATCATCTAGAAAATATTACAATGATCTAAAAACTTCATTTTTTGGAAAGTTTATGATTACATTTGTGTTGTAATTATGAAAAATAAAAATAAATATTATTATATATTTATTTTTTACAGAAATATTTGATTTTTAAATATAAAAAATATTTTTTTCTGAATATTATTACTATAAAGATTATGATTGTGGGAAAACATCACTTCATAGAAAATATGAGATCACTCACCTGATTATCATTACATTTAGTGATATCCTAAAAATTATGACAAAATTGTAAACTTTTAAATCATTAAGTGATAGATTTAGTAGTTATTAAAAAATTTCTTCAGATCTTTAAATCAAACATAAAACAAAAAAGATGTATTTTGCAAATTGAATTAGCTCCACCTGAAATTTGATAACATGGTAGCATTTTTTGCACTAAAATATAATTTTTAAAATAATTATCAAAATAAAATATGATTTTTTTCTAAAATTTATTTAATTTTTAGACAAAACTATCTATTGAATGAGGTCAAATTTATAATATTCTGATAAATAATAATGGTTTAATATTAAAGTAAAAGTTGAGAGCTTAAATATAATGAGAACAAGGTCAGACAGCAGGGTTAAAACATACCAGATGTCAACAAGGCTTTATTAAAATTAGAAGAAAAATTCATATGTTGAAAACTGGTATTTAATGATATAGACTATGTTGTTTGAGTTACTACAGAGATAGAAACAAATTCAGAAAGAACATATACATTCATTTTAAAAGTTGTATGTTTTCCACACTCTATAAATAGATTCTGGACTTGCTGTAAAAAATGTATTATGAGCAAAAAATCTTGGAGGAGGAAGGGAAAGAAGTTTCTCCCATTTAATGTCTATGATTAAAATGAAATGATTAGCAACAAAAATGTTACACTGACTACTATGAATTTAAGACTACTAAATCTGCTTGGATTATAATATCATCAAAGGAAAAATAATTGAATAATATTTAAGGATTAATATGCTTATGAATTCCTACATATGTGTGCTAGCATGAAGATGCCAAGAAAATGTTGCAAGATAAGAAAATTAAATTAAATTTTATATATGTTAATAATAACAGATTCTCAAAGAAAAAGCTTACTTATTAACAACAATTAAAAAGTACAATGGTAATATTTATAAATGTTAATAAATTATCTCTTCTAAATTAATAATATTAATTACAATGCAGTCTGGTTTTGTCATTTGATAACTTAAATAATAATAATCAAGTAATGTAAAATAATCAACTAAAATATAAATAGTATTTATACAACTTAATTTGAATTATAAATAACTTTATAAAAAATATTCCTTGATTTTATTCCTTTTACGGGATAATATTAAAACTTTTCTATACATTTTATTTTCTTATTTTCATGAAAGGAAATTTATAGTTAACCCTTTCTTGACTATATGTATTTATAATTTTAATTATAAATTAATATCATGTCTAATCATGCAATAGTGAGGGTGAATTATAAATGTACATTATATGATGTTAATTGCTGTTATAAATTATTATTTATTTTAATCATCACAAATAAATTTTAATGTTTAAATTAAATGTTTATCTTAATAAATTTATATTGCTGTTATTAACTCTTGTGATGCCCAATATTGTTTGGCTGAGCAAATTAAAACTCTAAACTTTGGATTGGTCAATTACAGAATCAGCAGTAAAATATATTCATCTTTTAATATTATATTCATTTTAGTTTCATCGGTAAAAAGCAAATTAATAATTTGTCAGAATATGAAAGTGAGCGAAAGTTTTTTCAAAAATAAATTTCTGTTTATAATTATAAAAATATTTTATAGCAACAAATTTAAAAAGAATGCTAGTAACCTATTAAAAAATGTAGTTTACATCAATGATTTTCTTTCTCAATTTATGTTTGTGTAGAAGTAAATAATTTTTACTAAAATCTTACTAGTTTCCTAAAATAATCTATATTTTCAATGTATTTTACCAAAATACATTATATGTAAATAAATACCAGCAAAATACTCCAAATTATCCATTTCTGTTTGAAATTGAAATAAAGAGCTTGGGATGATGAAAATTGTTGACAGGTGTCAAAATTGTTGTTAGCACTGGCTTTATTTTCAATTTATGTTCATGTAAAAGTATACAATTTTTTACTAAAATCTTACCATTTTTCCAAAATAACTATATTTTCAGCATATTTTATCAAAATAATTCATAATATGTAAGAAAAATAATAAAAAAAAAACATTCTAAGACATTAATTTTCATTTTCAAAGTCAAAACAGAAGTTGGAGCAGGGAAAATTATTGACAGATGTTTTCCCATTTTCAGAAATGTGAACCAATCAATCACCATCTTGAGAGTTGGGCTTCTGACTTTGTTGTAGCTTTGAATGTTTATATTGTTGATTTTTTACTTGTAAAATAATTCAAGAGAGGGCAGCATTTTACCATTTTTTTAAAGCTTTAATACAAGCCTAAATATGCTACAATAACATAAAAACTGCCAGAATTACAGCAAGTTAAAAATGTCTACAAATTTACTTGAGGCAAGCCACAGAAGATTGAACCTAGGTGTTTTGATTTATTACTGCATGAATCATTATAAACTATTTTACCTTATCCTATATTACATCATGTTATTAAGTAAAACATTATTTAATAAATTTTATCTTCTTTAGTAAAAGCATTTATAGTGGAACCATTGACATCCCTTTACAAATTTATAAGTCCATTGTATATGTAGATATAAAGTTATTTGTCATCAACTCATTTCTTTATTAAGTTGTCCAGATGTGATATTTATTGAGTATATTTAGATAATCCAAATATTCAATACATAACTGGGGGAAACCACTTGATTTATAAATATATTTATTACATTCAGTTATCCAAATATGTGATGCATTTTGCTGGCCAACTAGCCCTGATCAGTTATAATATTTTCATTATATTTGTGGTTACTTATCTAGTGTGAGGGCATTTACTGATAATCAATTCCATTTATGATATTTCTTTATCTAATGTGATGAGCAGTCTATTATTTTATATTATCCATTATAAATTTTGGCTTGTCAAAAAGAACATATTTTATTTATGAGAGCATCCAAATACGTATGCTTTTCATTTTTCTTTTTCTTTTTCTTGTTTTTAATTTTATTTATTATTAGAATATTTTATTAGAATATTTTCATTTACAATATATAAATACCAGCAACATGGTATCCAATGCCATAACAAAATAAAGTAATTGCCATATTTATCAATATCTTTAGTTGCCATTTTATGCAAAATATTCAAATCCTTTATAATTGTTTATACCAATCTCCAAATCATGTTTCTATACTCATAATAGTCGTTGTCATAACAAAATATTTGTTATAAAACAGATGCATATTTAGTATATATATATTAACTGAAACACAGGCTTGTTATATACCTGTGGCTATATATATATATGTAATATAGGGTATATGAGCACAGACTTTCACACCACCCACCTCTCTCCACTCTATCTAATAACACCGATACACCTAAACACATATAGGCTGAAAAGATAAATAATCACCAATATACGTATTTCATGCTAAACCAGATGATAGTCTGGACCAACTGATGATTGCTGGTTTAGCATGAAATACGTATATTGGTGATTATTTATCTTTTCAGCATATATGTGTTTAGGTGTATCGGTGTTATTAGATAGAGTGGAGAGAGGTGGGTGGTGTGAAAGTCTGTGCTCATATACCCTATATTACATATATATATATATTAAAAATCTTTTAAATTTTTTTAAAATCCAATATACTTTACATTAATAATGATGTTTGTGTGTATGTGTGTGTTTAAATATCTGTTACTGAAAAAAAATACAATTAATTATTTATTACACGAACTCAAGATTTAAAAAATGGAAAGTATTTTTAAAGTTTTTAAAACAGAATTTATACAATAATTGCTAATTGTTTTATTTTGTTCTTGACAAAATTTCAATTTAATAATGTCAAAGTAATTTAAATTTAATAGTTAAATTATATTATTACAAACAAGTTAAATTCATTACAAAAAATAAAGGCTAATTTTTAAAAGCAGTTAATTTCAAAACCTAATTTTATTAAGAAGACAAACAAGAATTTAGAACAAATTTAAGAAAGCAATTAAACAACTTAATGAAAATAAGTAAATTTATCAAAACCCTTTTTAATGGCTGATTTCCGTTGTTTCTTTTTTTAAAAAATCAGTAATGTTCGCAGGAAAGTCTTTTGTTTTTATTATTATTTATTCAAAGGAACTCAGTAAATTTTATTATTATTTTTATTCTTTCAAGATTGTATTATATCTTTATATATCTAAACTATTCGATTTATAGTTAAACAAAAAACTCATTTCGATATCATTGTTAGTAAGTGCATGCATGCATACATATAAATATAAAATCCAGTTAAGTTATTACCCTGTCCAAAATATGTTATTTCTTCAGTGACTAAACAGTCTCGAGTAAGGTTTCATCATCATCATCATCATCAACCATTATCAATCCACTGCAGGATGAAGGTCTCTTCAAGTTTAATCCATCTTCTCCGATCTTTAGCTTCTCTTCTCCACAACACCCCTGCACATTTTCTTATTTCATCCATCCATCTCACATGTGGTCTCTTTCTGGGTCTTTTACAATCTCTTGGAATCCAGTTTAAAATTTCAATTGTCCATCTATTATCATCTCTACTAGCAATATGTCCAGCCCAACTCCATTTCAATCTTTTAATTTTTTCAATAAGGTCAGTAACACCTGTTTGTTGTCTTACCCATACATTGTGTTTTCGATCTCTTCTTGTTACTCCCAACATACATCTCTCCATACTCCTTTGAGTGGTCTGAAGTCTCTGTATTGCTCTTCTATTAAGTGTCCAAGTCTCAGATCCATAAGTAAGAACTGGTAAAACACATTTGTTAAAAACCATCCTTTTCAAACACATAGGCATATTTCCTTTTAGTATCAAGTTATTTCTACCAAAAGCACTCCAACCAAGTTTAATTCTATGATTAATTTCCTCCATTATGTTTCCATCTGTATTAATAATCTGACCAAGGTATTTGTAACTGTTAACTTCTTCTAATTCTTCATAATCAATCTTTATTTTCATATTTTGAGCAAATCGATTAAACATTACTTTAGTCTTTTTAACATTTATCTTAAGTCCTACTTTTCTACTTTCATCAGCTAACTCCTGCAACATTTCCTGCAGCTCTGAAGCATTATTTGCAAAAACAACTACATCATCAGCGAAATCTAAATGACTTAAATACTCTCCATTTACTTTCACTCCTTTAGTTTTCCATTTTAATCCACAAAATACTTCTTGCAGCACTGCTATAAAAAGTTTTGGAGATATGGAGTCACCTTGTCTTACACCTTTCTCAATGTTGATTTTTCCAGTATCATTATGTAATCTAATTGTTGCTATTGCATTTTTATAAATATTCTTTAAAATATGACAATATCCTGGATCTATACCTTGATGATCCAATGCTTTAATCACTGAAGAAATGTGTATAGAATCGAATGCCTTTTCATAATCTACAAATCCAAAACATAATGACAACTCATATTCGTTTGTCCTTTCTATGACTTCTCTCAATACCTGGATATGATCTATTGTACTAAAACCACTTTTAAATCCAGCTTGTTCTCTTGGTTGGTGGAAATCCAAAGTTCTCTGTAGACGAGTTGTAATTATCTTGGTAAAATTTTTTTATAAAACTGATAAAAGGCTGATAGGTCTGTAATTTCTAATATCTTCTTTATCACCTTTTTTAAATATTAATATTATTACTGCATTCTTCCAATCTTCCGGTACATCTTTATCATTTAGACATTTGGTATATAACTTTGCTAAAATTGTTTCTATTTCTTCACCTGCTTCTTTTAATATATCAATTATAATTCCATCATTTCCTGGAGCCTTTCCTTTCTTCATACACTTAATTGCATGTCTCCTTCATTTAAAATTCTGGGCAATTTGGAAGATGTAATAGATATAGGAGGTACTTGTTCTTTATTACTATATAATTCTTGATAAAAATCTTCTACCAATTTCATGATGTCATCTCTCTTTTTAGTAATAATTCCATCTTTTTTTCTTATTGCAGATATAAATTTCCTACCAATACCAAAATGTTGTTTAACATTTTTGAGACTTTTATTTTCTTCTACAGATTTTCTTGCTATTTCACAGTTATACTTTCTTATATCATTTTCAACTCTTTTCCATACCATTTTACAAAATTCGACATATTCCACTCTTTTTAATACATCATTTTTTTATATCTTCATATTCCTTCTTTTCTTCATAAATTCTCTAGTCTCAGTAGAAATTTTATTAGTCAATTGCTGCTTTTTTCTACCAGCTATGTTTGTTGCAGTTTGTAAAAGTGTATCAGTTATTTTCATATTAATTTCATTCAAATCTGTATCATGTTCAAAATCTCCTAACACTTGAAACCTATTTGTAAGTTCTAATTTAAATTCATTAGAATGTTTCTGAAGATTAGGAATATCAACTGTAAATATTGTTTTTCTTAATCATTTTTGTCTCTCTAGTTTTACATTAACACGTAACTTACACCTTACTAATCGATGATCACTTCCTGTGTTAAATTTATTAAGAACATTACAATCTTGAAATATGTATTTTCTGTTAGTCAAAATATAATCCAATTCTGCTGTACCTTCATTTGGATGCTTCCATGTCCATTTCCTTTTAACATTTTTCTCAAAAAATGAATTCATAATATAAAGTTTTTCTTTTTCTGCAAACTCCACAAGTCTATGTCCTCTCTCATTTCTATTACCATAAGCAAAATTACCTACAGCGATTTCATCTTTCATTTGTTTACCAATTCTAGCATTAAAGTCTCCCATAACAATTTTAAAATGTTGTTTACTTTGATCAAAAGCCTTTTGTACATCCATATAAAAATCTTCTACTACTTCATCACTATGAGAACTTGTTGGGGCATAAACCTGAATTATCTGCATTTGGTATTTGCTATTAAGTTGTATAACTAATCTTGCCACTATGTCCGATACACCATCAATCTCCACAATATTGTTCTTCCACTTTTTATTTATAATGAATCCTACTCCACTTGTATTTCCAATATGTGTGCCTTTATAATAGAGTATATGTCCACTTTTTAAATCAATTGTTTCTTCTCCTTTTCTTCTAACTTCACAAAGTCCAACAATGTCCCATTTAATATAAGACAGTTCTTCTTCTAATTGCAATCTTCCTTCACTTGAAAGTGATCTGCAGTTGTAAGTATCTAAATAAAAAGTCGTCATCAAATGGCAGCCTGGGTCCGGAATCAGGGGATTCTTAGCACCCTCCGCCTTCGGCCACCAACCGCTGCCTTGGTTGGTGACTTTACAGCCTCCTGAGAATAAGGGCCATGCTTTATTTTTGTCTGTCATAATTGTATATATGTATTGGAAAAATATTTATCATTTACACAAACATTCATTCTGCCTTATCAGGCACTGAGAAGAAAGACCATGGTGTTTCTTGATCTTAAACTCAGAGGTAAAAAGCCAATAAACTCACCACGCTGGCTAATGCGTGTTGGTGAGTAAGGTTTAAATACTTTTAAATAGCCAATCCAAAACAAACTGCTCATTTATAGATTTTAAAAAAATATGTAAAAAAAATACACTTTGAACAAAATATGTACCAAATAACCTTTAATGTAATAATGTAATCTTTAATAAATTATTTTGGAAACTAGGATGGTCAGTCCAGTCTCCCTATATTGTAGAAAGCCTTTTGTATATATAAAAAAAATGTTGCAGATGATTTTGCGTTAAAGTAGTTATTTTAAAATTGTTAATTCACTTCCTTTTACATGCACAGGTATCGCAATATAACATATATTACTATTATAAGACATTACTCATTATTTAGATATTGTATTTAGAAATAACTTCTTCTCATTTTGTGTACATAATTTTGTACTGTACAGAAATTTGGCATCCACAAAGTTGCTAAAAATGTTTATTTAGTGACTCTACTTTGCGGATATGATTTTTAATTCAAAATTAATTGACAATAAGTGTTAAACTTCAATTGCAGTCTGGAAATTGGCATTTGATCTTCTTATATAATTACTAAGCACAGACGAGAAGAAAACTTTTTGTCAATGTAGTGACAAGATGCTATCATTAAGAAAATTTGCACCTTATTTAGATATAGCTCTTTGAGATGTCACTGCTTTGATTTTGTTTGCATATAAATATTACAATGGAAGATATTTATTGAGTCACATAATTATAGACTAAGAATTTACATCACTAGAACATTGTCTGCATTGGGCAGTTTTAATTTTATATTCAAAAGTATACTTATCTACCTATAAGCATGTGCATTAATTATCAAGCAAGGTATTTAATGGAGAAAAGTTCCATTCAAATTCAGTTGCATTTCCAGTTCATCAGACTTTATCAAATTGCAATCATTTATAGATCTTCTGATTTCATATTTTTCATATAATAAGAGCTTTTTAATTTTATCAATAACCTAAAATATACTTATTTGGATGTCAATTTTTACATTTTAGAATCCTATAATTAAAAATGATAGAGTTCAATGCAATTTTTTTAATGATATAGACACCTTTAACATACAAAAATTAAGAAACCTGGTAATCACCATAATAGACCAATTTCCAAAATTGATGTGCCGAATACAAATTACTCTGACAGACAGGCCACCTCCAAAACATTTATACTTCTCATAAATCATATACCAATATAGAACAACACAAAATACCTGAGCAATACATAAACAAATACATCTATTGGGAAATTTACACTCTCATACACAAGGAACAAAACAACAATGACCCCCAATGCTAAGAATAAACAATAAGAAATTAATTCATGATTCCAGAAGATGGGCACTAGAATCTAAATTTTTTGATTTCATGTTAAAAATATATATGCAATGCCAACAACCTACTTTCTCTACCACAAAATATATATATATCACAATAGACCCATTCTGTGGTCTCTGTCACCATGCAGAAGAAACACTGCAACATCTGATCTATCATTGCATAGCATTAGAGGAAGTAAGAAAAATAATGTGTAATACATACCAGCAACTGAATATCATAATCAAAGATATCATCAGAGCATACCAAGGCAAATCAACACCAAAGTAAGAGGAGCAACTTTTGTTCTATATGCCTTCTGGTGCACAAGATGTACATTTCTGATAGATAACAACACCAAAAGGCATCCATCCACATTCAAAAAAAAACTAACCACAATTAGAAATAGGGATAAAAATCTTAGTAAATCCACATATATATGCAGCCACATGGTCATTATTAAAACAACAATCATTGATATAGCTAGACAAATGAACACTCATCTTAATTACCAAGCACAGGACTATACTATAAACAAGGAAAAACAAAAATTAATACAATTCAGCAGTTCTGACTTAAAATTCCTGGATGTACTTATTAAAACTAATATTAAGATTCTCATTTAATTTTACGCAAATATGCAATTAATAATGATCAATGTAATCAAAATTTAACACTAACATTGAAATATCTAATTAATACAATATCAAAATTGTAACCCCTCCTCCTTGACCAATATAATTTTCTACATCAACCCACTCAGTCAAATCAAATGACTGCCATGTAAGTAAGCATATGTATACAAATATAATCATGTAAAAATGTCTTTGGTCAATAAAGTTCCTTTTTGAAATATAATAATAATAATGATGATAATAGTAATAATAATATTAATAATAAAAAACAACAATAAAATATGATTCAGCATTTCAAAAACATAAGTTTGCTAGTCCAATCTCTATATATTTAAAATATAATTTGTAAAAAAAAAAAATTGTTTATGTTAAACTATGTCACTAAAAAACAGTTTTCAGTCCTAGATTAGTATCTAACTAAAAAAAGGCAAATGGAACAAACAGAAGATAGTCGATTTCAGAAATAGAAAAATTTAATATAATAAAGATGTCATGGATTAAAATATATTAGATAAAACAAATATACATGTATTTTCATGTATGCATGTACATAAATCAGGATGATTATGTTGAGTTTTGTGTCTAAACATGCTGATCAGCTAGATAACTATGGTGACAAGGCAAAAACATTTATTATAAAATTTCAACTTTTAGATCGACATCATAAAGTTAATTTTTTTTATATTTGTACTAGGTACCCATACAAATGTTTGATTATAATCAATAGCATATTATAGTTTAATGCCTCTATTAACTGGATTCTTTTTTATGGTTAATGAGTTTATTAGATAGTAGTAAAAAGTTTAAACTAACAATTGTCAAGCTATTGCCACATATAAGCACACACAATTATCAGAATAGTGTAACATTTTTGTAATAAAACCAATTTTGAAATATCTCAACAATGCTTATTTCTGTGGTATTTATTTTTAATGCTTTTTTGTTAAGATATTTAATATTTTTATAAATAATAATTTTAGGTTTGAGAAGTAATTTGAACTTTATCTTTCTTTAGCTTAATAGTTTAGACCAATGTTTCCCAACATGGGGCCTATGCTCTACAGGGGGAGTAATTCAATTGTTAAGGGGGGCAATTTGAAAATTGACTTAGCCAGGGTTTAAGTTAACCATATGGTGACTCTCAGTCACTATTAGAGCTGGGTAAATGTCCAGTATACGTAACTTCTGTCTGTCATATTCGTAGGCATGATTTCACTGTTAGACATTAAATTGAACTACTGGTTATACTGAGATCACACTTTAGCAGTACTTCACAGTAACACTCAGCATTTACCATTGGTGGTAATTTGAAGTAAGCACATGTTAAATTGTTGTAAAAGTCTTATTGTTTTAAAAAATATATATCTTGTATAAATATAAGTGATATATAAATTGTATGTAAATTTATTTGCTAATTTTTATTAATTTCAGTTTTAGAAGCATCATTTTCCAGAAAAATTTGTCAAATGAAAAAGTATGTTTTTTGTGGTGAAGTAAATGGGTTATACATATTTAAATATGCAATTTTAGCCTATGTTTGTTCCAATTCATATTATTTTTTTAGTTTTTAATTAATTATATATTTATGTTTTTCAGCCCATAGTAAAATGAGTGGAGCAAGCATGAAAAAAAATTGTCAGTATTCAGAGGAATATTTAAAATTTGGTTTCATCTCCACTGTCAATGATGAATGGCCATCTTTTTGCTTTTTATGCCAACAATGCTTAACTAATGAATCAATGAAACGAAGTCATCTTGAAGCACATTTGAAGGTGAAACATAATGCTCATATTAATTCATATTTGAATTAAACTTTGAAAAAAGAGTAATGATAAAGTCTCTATTTATTGCTCATAATGCAACTGTCAATCGTATTCTTGAGACTAGTCATCAAATTTCATTGCTCATTGCTAAATCTGAGAAAAGTCACACTATAAAAAAAAAATTTAATCAAATGATCAAAATCAGCATTTCTTAAAACAGTTCTGGAAAAATATGATAATGATGTGACAGCTATGCCACTGAGTAACAATACTGTTATAAGATGAATAGATGAAATAAGTGAGGATATTGAAATACAACTTATTTGAAAAACTGAAAACAATAAAATTTTTGATGCAAATGGATGAATCAACTTTGAGAGGCAGTGATGCCATATTTATAACTTATGTAAGATATATTGATAAAGATGAGTTGCTGAAGAAATGTTCTGTAAATCATTAGAAAGCACTACTACCTCCAAAGATATATATAGTAAGCTAAAAAATTACTTTGATGTCAATAATATACCAATGAAAAATATAACATCTTGTGCTGCAGACGGTACTCCTAATATGATGGGGAAGAAAAATGGTTGCTTTAAAATTGATGAAAGATAAGAATCCAGAAATGCTTCTTGTACATTGTGTTGTTCACAGATAAAACCTGTTAGCTAAAAAGATTTCTTCTGTTCTAAATGAAGTGCTAAATTTAGTCATAAAATGTCAATGTTTTTAAAGCTAGTGCCAAAGGTGAACGTCTCTTTAAGTTATTTTGTGAAGAACAAAATGAAAATCATGTGAAACTTATATTTTGCACTGAAGTAAGATGGCTCTCAAAAGGGAACTTCTTGAAAAGATTTATAGAACTATTTGATACTGTTAGAGATTTTTTAAGTGACAAACCTGAAATAAAAAATCTATTAACTATCGATAGTAAGGCATTTGTGAGTTATTTAGCCGATATCTTTGAAAAACTAAATATATTAAATAAATAACTTCAAGGAACAAATAAAACTCTCGTCAATGCAAAAATAAAGATATTTGGTTTTATTACCTTTATTGAATTATGTCAAACATATATTTATAACAAAAATTTTGAAAAGTCTCATTATCTCCAAAATTGTGAAGTGACTGTTATTGCTATACATGTTATTGTCGATTATCTGAAAATTTTATCAGCTGAGTTAAAAAAAGATTTTTATATTTGAAAACAATTGATTTTCCAACTTGTATCATGCAGCCAATGTTAGTGGATTTGTCTGACATTTCAAATATGCAGTATCAAAAAGAATTTGCAGAAATGCAAAATGATGAGTCATTTAAAACTTTATTTGATATAAAAGGAGTGATGGCATGGCTTTGTGAGAAAATTGAAATTAAATATTTAAATGCGACCAAATGTGCAAGAGAACTATTGCTGCCATATCCATCTTCATATTTAGCTGAAGGTGGATTTAGTGATATAAATGATATGCTGCTAAAAAAAAAAGAAATAGGCTGGATATAAAAAAAAACGGGAACAGCATCATGTACAAGGATCTCACTAAATTTAAATAATAAATAATTACTAATAATTAAAATAATATAGAAAAATCTTTTATTATTTTGTACTTGAATTTCAGTTCTCCATTATATATATTGAAAATTTACTTACTATGTTTGCTCAATAATTTCCTAGTTATTTCGTCCTAAAACCTATCATTCAAGTTTTTTAGTGAACATTTCAATTTTTGAAAATTAAAAATTATGTATATGTCAGGGAGGCATAAGAATTTTAGAAAGATTTTGGTGGGGCACAGCACAAAAAATATTGGGAAAGATTGGTTTATGCATAAAATATACTCTTGTGTAAATAATTTTTGTTTCTATTTTAAACAAATAGCTTTATCAACAAAATCTATTAATTATGTTGAATGTTATTATTTTAAATCTGCATAAATTATGCCATCTTAATAACAATAAATATAAAGGACTTGAACACAGTCTTCCAAACTCCCTTCAACCATCCACTTTATTTCATACAACCAAAACACATATGACAAAAAGATAAATGGATCTTCAATATAGTATTTCGTACTGAATCAGCACTCACCAGTTGGTCCAGATCATCATCTTCCATAATATATATATATATTCTAACCCACTATTAATTAGTTAGTTTATTTATTTTTTCACCCAGGACACTAATTTTTCAGGTTGTTGTTTAGGCAACCAAAATAAAGCAACATATCCATTAATTTTCCAATATGATCCAAAATACCTTTCATATAATACAATTGTACATTTAATTCTCTGAAGCCATGCCACGATTGTAATAACAACAATAATTGATCACTTATTAATTTAAAGAATAATTATAATAATATTAATCTCAGGGTTCTTTGTTTCATGTAAGGAAATGCTCGACAGTATTGTGTTGTCGCATATGACTGGCATTCTAGTCGGCTATAGGAAACATTTATTTTACTTAAATTCAATGTGTCTTCATCTCTCATATCCACTGCTATATTATTTAAAGAGATGATAATTCTATTCAATAATGACGTATAATTTTGAATAACACAGCCTTTTTTTTTTTTTTCAGAATCTCAGTCAGAATAATAAAAAGACAAGGGTGCTTTTTGTGTCCTTCCATCATCCATGACAACACAAGAATATAACTAAGATTGATTACTTAGACAATTTAACTAAATGGGAATGGAATAATGTGCAACCAAAGTTAATGGTTTGGGAATAAATTCATTTTTTTTTTTTTTTTTTTTTACACAAAGGTGAATGTTTAGTCTTAAGTTTTCAACTCCATAAATAATTATCATTAAACTAAAATATAATGACATATTCCGATCTGCTTAACTTTATTTATCTGGTATATTAAGTTTTTAAGAATTTGGAATGATTTCGGACTCAAGAAAAGGTTTTGCAATTATTGTGCAAACACTTATATTTAGCATATAAAAACAAAAAAAATGAATCTACAACAAATTTTAACAAGACTATAATTTATTATTATCACAAAAAAAAAATATATGAACATTTCTTCAATAATCCCATAGTAATACAAAAATATAAAATATAACTGACATTAATCTGTATACTCTTTTGGTTATGGACTGGAGGTTACTACTTCTCCTGTATGCAATCATATGGATTGATTAACTAAAAGTACATTTCATTACCAATACATTGTTTATTACATTTTGGTAACCTTGTAGAAGCTTTTATTCAAAATTATTGACTAACTATTTTTTTTTTTTTTTAAATGATTAATCCCATCATATGCAATACGCAAAATATTAAATTTATTTCTAATACATTTACTTTATTTATGGTCTTTAATGGGATAACCTATTCTAATTATAGGCCAGTTATCAGAAGTTACACTTACCATCTTACATTTAACTTAATGCTAACTTAAGTTATGATACAAATTTTATTCATACGTATAATTTTAAATATGAGTATTATTTAATTACTAACCAGAATTAAATATTGCATTTGAATATTCCTTCAGTAAATAAGCGTTTTAAATTACGCAATTTTAATTACTTTCTCCATTGATTTACTTGTCAAATACTAGCAATATTTAGCAGCACAATACAGATATTGATCTTAGTTACTAATGCACTATTTATACTAAAGTGGATCTTGAGGAACTAACACCTCCAATATAACCTTTATCTTGCCCGAACTTTCAAAATTAAGCACAATAATCAACACCTTCCATGGTGGAGCTATCTTTATTTTCACATGAGGAATATGGAATAACCACGAAGGTCTGTAGAGTAATCTACTACATTAAAATATTTTGGTGGTTTCTTGCCTCTTACTTGGGCATACAACGAACACACACCAAATACAATCCTCTCCTGGGATTTAAACGAATGAAGCATACTAAATGCTAGATAAATTCTTGATCGTCCTATCTATGAGAATCGATCACTTGGGCTATAAACATACCTGAACATTATATTTAAAATCTTCCTCTCATGGAAAACAAAGCTTTTGGGGAGATCATTTTTCATCCCACAAAATAAATACATTATAATTATTACCTATGTGAATATTAAGCATATCCCAATGCTATATCTGGGCAGGATAAGTAAATACACTGATTATAATAAACTTATGTTACCGTGTATACTTTGATCAACATCTGAAATCAATGGACATTATAGAATAAAAGTATAATAATTTTAATTTTAATAAAGGAACATTCAAAAATAGTTGGTAGCATACTATCTTAAACTAAATAAAGTGGATGTGTTATTTAAGAATAATTAGGAATAAATTCCTCAATTAATACAGTATAAATTCGTTTCAAAACTTTAACAAGAAATATTTTGTTATAGCATCTTTTTTTTTTTTTTTTTAGTTAATTCTGATAATTTTCAATATTTATTTTACCCCTTAAATATCTGAATATTGTTCTTTTACGTATCTAACATACAAAATTTCTACCTACAATTGTATGTAATAATTAAAACACATTTTATAGATTTTTTCTTTCGTGTTAAATATCAACTTAACCTATAATAATTATATTAAAACATACCTTTGTCATTACAAGGCTATTAAATATCACTTGACCATACAGACTTTAACCTATGTGATATAATAAAAAAAAATACATATCATTTATAACTTAGTTTTAAACAATCATTAATTAACAAGTGCATATTCTCTCATTAGAAAATGTTTTTCTGTTGAGCAATTGGTCCAGGTGAAGAGCTTTATCCAGTCGTATTTCATGAAGCAAGTTTAAAAACAATAAATGCATGGTATTATTTCCTTTAAATAAAAGTTTTCTCTTATTTTGTGCGTTTAATAAATTAGGTAAAGAAAAATATAGCAGAATTGAAGATTAATTCTTACTTGAATTAAACTACTACAATTTTGGAATCCAAGAAAAAAAAAATAGACTTCTAACATAGACAAATATTTGACTATAGACGATAAACATACACAATTTTTTTTTATTGACGATACGTATACTTATTAGCTAGCTTACTTATGGACGAAAATACGCAATTTTTCCGAGATTATTCTGATAATAACTGCAGCTGATTTACATGTATAGGAAGTTTTAATAACTCCAACTGATGTGTAATATAATATATCATTTATTTTTATCATTAAGTCACTAAGATATTTGGTCTTGTTCATACTTTAGGAATTATAAATTTTTTTTAACGGTAACTTCTCCGTAAGAATGCCCCTCTATAACTTTTCCTATATTTACTCTGAGAAAGTTTATATATTTTTTTTTTTAAAAAAAAAAATATACAGGTGCATAATTTAATCTTATTTATCATTATTATTATTTCCAGACAATTCTTGGTAAATAAAACATATTTTAACGTATGTAACTACATTACTTGTAAAGGCAAACAATATTAAGAAAGAGTGCGAAAATGTTTCTAGTTGATTTTCCTTGGTTTCAAAATATTTCTTTCAATTATTTTTTTTTCTTTCTATACCAAGAAAATATCAATAAATGACATAAAGTTAATAAATAATTAATCTTTTCTTGGAAATCGCTTCTTTTCCTTAATTTAGATATAATATAATTTTTCGTGACTCTTTTAGTTACATCTGTCATTTTTGAACTTTAGCGTGAGACTTAAACTTTTAAGTATAAAAGGTCTTTAAATAGGTAGATGGCAAAGAAAATCAGGATATCTTATCAAAAAAATTTAGCCACACATTATATTATTAAAATTTTACTTTGATTACATTTATTTCTGCAAAATAAAATGAAAAAATTGAGTTACCAAATTTCAGCACTGTTCCTTCCTTGAAAACTAAAAGCAGACTATATTTTTCCAAAAAAAAAAAATGATCTTGATTATGAAATTGGTTGTTTCATTTTGTTGTTGTTTTTTTTTTTTTTTTACAAAAAGAAATTACCAGAAGTTATTGTGCTTTATGATAAGACACTCATCCACTCTCCCCTCTACCCATCCAAAATCAATTACTGTTTAGCTTTTATACCATATTAATTTGCTCTAATTATTAATATCTCAATTAAATTATTCATGTTCTCTCTTTAAAAATGACATTGAGTTATTAAATCTATTAGTTATTCACCCAAAACATGCCAAAGTGAGTGAATAGCATACTTTATTAATCAATTATTACTATTGTTATTTTATCTTTTTATTTCTTTAAAGAATAGCATTGTTTTCCTGCAGAAATAATGCCAAGTAAACCAAGTGTCAATAACACTACGTTACAATATATATATATATATATATATATCATATGATGGAATATAAATATATATATATATATATATCATATGATGGAATTAAAATCCATTATATATATATATGTATGTATAACCAATGCTTGGTTTATAATAAAATAGCAAATCTTCAAACTTTAATGGAAAGGCTTCAAACTCCTCCACCCTCCAATTCTTCAGTCATAATCTGATGATGGAATGCACAATCCCTTGTTGGTTGCAATCTTATTGTCATGCCCATGTTGACTTTAAGTTACTTTGACCCATCATCGTCAGATTTTCAATGATATAGATGGTTGAAGAGTAAGTTGGAGGGTGGAGTAGATTGAAACCTTAACATTAAAGTTTGAAGATTTGATATCTTAATATAAACAGAGTAATGATTATATATGTATGTGGAAGATGATGATTTGGACCAAGTGATGAGCGTTGCTTCAGTGTAAAATACTATACTGGAGATCATTTAACTTTTTCACATGAGTGTGGTCATATGTATCGGTTCAATAAGATGGAGTGGATAGTTGAAGGGAGCTTGAAAGTCTGTTATCAAATCCCCTATCCAATTATATGAATTATGTTTTTTTATTTCAAAAATTACAACTTAATAACTAACTATACATTTTACATATGTAGTGTAATATTCACGTGAGATTGTATTAAGTAAAATTATCACATGACTGGTGATAAATTTTATCTCATTAATTGAAGTTCTTTTCCTATGATTAATCGTTTTCGCTCATTCAAAAATGCTTTTAGAAACGCAGTATAAATAATGATTTCTAATATTTGGTAAATGATTTAAGAATTTGATAAAATAAGTAACGACTCCAAAATATTATATTTGTTTATTCTGTTAATCTATAATAATTCTGAGTATTTTATTTTTTATCAATTTCTCTCTCTCTCTCTCTCCCTCTCTCTCTCTCTCCCTCTCTCTCTCTCTCCCTCTCCCTCTCTCTCTCTCCCTTTCTCTCTCTCTCCTCTCTCTCTCTTATATATATGATCAATAGATGGAGCTTTACCAAGACCTCCAAAACAAGTGTATTCTGTTTACATAAACGTGAGAGTCAATATTCACTGTCTCTTTCGTTGGCTCCACATTCAGATCAGCTGATTTCAAGTAGATTTGCTATCATCAGTGAAGGATAGGAGTTAAAAACTAGACCTAAACACTAACTCCAAGCATTCATGCAACAAGTTCCTATCTGTTTGCAAGCATGAATTTTTTAGACATGTAAATGTCTCCAAACTCAGCTTATCAAGCCAGATAGCTATATGGGTCTGATATCAATCCAGTTTCACCACATAGTCAAAGCTTCTGCAATCTATATCATTGCAAGAAAACTTTAAAGATACATTTATGAAAAAGAAAAACAAGTTTTATATATGTAAAACTTGCTATCACTTGTATTAATGATCAATAGATGGAGCTTTACCAAGACCTCCAAAAACAAGCGTATTCTGTTTACATAAATGTCAGAGTCAATATTCACTGTCTCTTTCATTTTGCTCCACCCTCAGATCAGCTGATTTCAAGCTGATTTGCTCTCATCAGTGAAGAGATAGGAGTTAGAAACTAGACCTAAACACTAACTCCAAGCATTTATGCAAAACGTTTCTATCAGTTTGCAAAACATTAACGTGTCTAAAAAATTCATGCTTGCAAACTGATAGAAATGTTTTGCATAAATGCTTGGAGTTTGTGTTTAGGTCTAGTTTCTAACTCCTATCCCTTCACTGACGAGAGCAAATCAGCTTGAAATCAGCTGATCTGAGGGTGGAGCAAAATGAAAGAGACAGTGAATATTGACTCTGACATTTATGTAAACAGAATACACTTGTTTTGGAGGTCTTGGTAAAGCTCCATCTATTGATCATTAATACAAGTGATAGCAGGTTTTACAAATATAAAACTTGTTTTTCTTTTTCATATATATATATATCATTAACCATTATTAATCCTCTGCAATATGAAGGTCTCTCCAAGTTCAATCCATCTTCTGTGCTCGCTAGCATCTTTTCTCCACATCACCTCTGCACACGTTCTAATTTCATCTATCCATCTCACATGTGGTCTCTTTATGGGTCTTTTACAGTCTATTGGAATCCAGTTTAAGATTTCAATTCTTCATCTATTATCATCTCTTCTAGCAATGTGTCCAGCCCAACTCCACTTCAATGAGGTCAGTAACACCTGTTTGTTCTCTTACTCATATATTACATTTTTGATATCTTCTTGTTACTCTCAACATGCATCTCTTCATACTTTGTTGAGTGGTCTGAAGCCTCTGTATTGTTCTTCTATTAAGTGTCCAAGTCTCAGATCCATAAGTAAGAATTTTTAAAACCCATTAATTAAAAATCTTTCTTTTCCAACACATAGGCATATTTTCTTTTAGTATCAAGTTATTTCTACCAAAAGCACTCCAATCAAGTTTAATTCTATGGGTAATTTCATCCATTATGTTTCCATCTGTAAGATATTTCTAACTGTTAACTTTTTCTAACTCATCATAATCAATCTTTATTTTCATATTTTGAGAAAATCCATTAGACATTACCCTAGACTTTTTAACATTTATCTTTAGTCCTATTTTTCTACTTTCATCTGATAACTCTTGCAACATTTCCTGCAACCCTAAAGCATTATTTGCAAAACCAACTATTATCATCTGAAAAATCTAAATGATTTAAATAATCTCCATTTACTTTCACTCCTTTATCTTCCCATTTTAGTCCACAAAATAATTCTTGCAGCACTGCTGTAAAAAGTTTTGGAGATATGGAGTCACCCTGTCTTAAACCCTTCTCAATGTTGACTTTCCTAGTATCATTATATAATCTAATTGTTGTTGTTGCATTTTTATATATATTCTTTAAAATATGACAATATCCTGGATCTATATCTTGATGTTCCAATGCTTTAATCTGAAGAAATGTTTATAGAATCAAATGGCTTTTCATAATCTACAAATCCAAAGCATAATGGCAACTTAAATATTCATTTGTCCTTTCTATAACTTCTCTCAATACTTGGATATGATCTACTGTACTAAAACCACTTTTAAATCCAGCTTGTTCACTTGGTTGGTGAAAATCCAATGTTCTCTGTAGACGAGTTGTAATTATCTTGATAAAATTTTTTGTATAAAATTGATAAAAGGCTGATAGGTCAGCAATTTCTAATATCTTCTGTATCACATTTTTTAAATATTAATATTAATACTGCATTCTTCTAAACATCTGATACATCTTTATTATTTAGACATTTGGTATATAACTTTGTTAATTTTTTTTTATTTCTTCACCTGCTTCTCTTAATATATCAATTATAATTCCATTATTACCTGAACTTTTCCTTTCTTCATAAATTTAATTGCATGTCTCACTTTTTTTATTTAAAACTCTGGGCAATTCAGAAGATACAATAGATATAGGAGGTACTTGTTCTTTATTACTATATAATTCTTGATAGAAGTTTTCTACCCATTTCATGATGTCATCCCTCTTTTTAGTAATAATTCCACCTTTTTTTATTGCAGATATAAATTTCCTACCAATACAAAAATGTTGTTTTACACTCTTGAGACTTTTATTTTCTTCTACAGCTTTTCTTGCTACTTCAAACTTATACTTTCTTATATCATTTTCAACTCCTTTCCACACCATTTTACAAAATTCGAGATATTCAATCCTTTTTAATGCATCATTTTTGTATATCTTAATATTCCTTCTTTTCTTCATAAATTCTCTAGCCTCAGTACAAATTTTATTGGTCAATTGCAGCTTTTTTCTACCAGCTATTTTTGTTGCAGTTTTAAAAGTGTATCAGTTATTTTCATATTAATTTCATTCAAATCTGAATCATGTTCAAAATCTACTAATACTTAAAACCGATTTGTGTTTCTGAAGATTATATATACATATATAAACAAAAGTAAAGTATATCTTATTATCAGTAATACTATCAAAATATTCATGCAAAATCATTCATTACCAATTACGTTTACTCTAAAACCAGACCACAAAATTTTTTTAAACCAACTCATTTACTCATAATTCTAAATTACACTTCATCTATTCATAGAAAAAAGTTTTCATTAAATAAAGAATAAATTGTATATTGTTTAAAAGGGTGCTTAAATGAGTAGGTTTATAAGTGTTTTCTTTAGAAATTATTTTTATACACGGTGTACTTTTAGACAGAAAATCTATTGTTAGTGATTTATTATTGGATTGTATTGTAGCTGAGAATAAGGTATAGTATCGTTTATTATTTTATTAATAATTTAGCTGTCAGCATTCTTATATATATATATATTTGATACATAAATCATTGCTTTATCTATATTCTCTGATCAATAGTTACCTTTGATTTATTGTTTTCTTTATATAGCTTTAGCATTTTACATGTTTTTTTAATGATCTTTTTAAGTTTTCAAATTGACCACTTTCTGTCATATATTTTAAAATCTTACCTAGTTCACATCTATTCCAGTCTTTAAAGCTGGTTTTGTCACTGATATTAGTTGTTTGATCCTCAACTTTTATTTTTTACTAATTTTTATTAATCCCAACAGATATCAAACTGTATTTGCTGTACAGTTCATAGTATTCATACTGCTCTATTTTTACATAAACAAATCACAGATCCATAAACAAATTGTAAAAACCTCATTTATTAAAAACATTTTTAAAGTTTATCAAATTATATATATTTTAATCATTTAAATGATTTTTATCAAAAAAACTTCAAATTTAATTTTTGATTAATTTATTCTATTATATGTCTACATAAAATAATTTATGGTTAACATTCATAAAAAAGTGCATGTACATTAGCTTGAAATGCTGATCTTTAGTTTATTAAAATCATGTTAGATAATTTAAAAAAAACTGAAAATGAAAAAAAAAAAGTTAAAACTATGTATCAAATATATAAATAAAAATATATATCAAATACTCGAAATAATGAAGGTGATATTGATATTTACAAAAAGATTTAAAAACACTTGAAAATTATACATTTGTACGTTTTCTGAAATTTATATATAGGATCGTTACCATATCATTAAGACCCATGTAAATGTAATGAAATTTTTATTTAAAAATAAATATACAAAAGTAAATTATTCTACATCTTATAAAAATTATACGAGAATCAAACGGCTTTATTGTTCAGGAGAAAGTTCATAAGAATTCAGAGCTGGGAGTGCCAGAACTGGAGCAAACCAGAAGATATTAACTCCAGATTTTGACATTTTATCACTGTCTTAAACAATGCAGAGAATCAATGTTTATAAATGAGGTCTTGTTCCTTATGAATTGATTCTCTTTTCAGAAATCAATATACAAACTCAAGTTATGTCAAATTCTAAACAAGATTGATCAAAATGCATAAACTTTATCTTAAGAGTGCAGTTTAAAGGAAATAGTTTTGGATAAAATGTGAAATGGAGATTAGCCTAAAATCTTCACATTTTATAGTTGATATGATTTGTATCAGAAATAAAAGTACAAAATTATAGAATATATTACAAGACATATTAAAGGAAAGCAAAAAAGTAGAATTAACAAAAATACTAAGATGAACTATTGAAAAGTTAACACTTTAATAGCCCGAAACGCATATTTGCAGTTGACACTTTTAGATTGCTCTAACTTTGCTATATTATGAGCTACAGTAGCCAATTTATGCTTCATTTGAAGCTTAGAGCAAGGCCTGTAAGATGGTGCCCTCTCTTGAATTATTTTACAAGTAAAAAATCAATACTAGGAGTATTTCAAGTTTACAAAAGAAGAAGGCCAGTTTTGATTGGTTGGATAATCTATTCTCAATCTATTCTCAATTCTTATTGGCTGATGACTTCGTTAAATATTTTTTCACCGCTAAAATGAAATTATATGTTTTAGAGTGTTTTTTTTATTATGTTTTGTACATATTATAAATAATTTTCATAAAATCTGCTAAAAATATAGTTATTTTTCAAAAGTAGTAAGGTTTTATTAAAAACCTGTATACTTTACATGATTGTAAATTGAAAAAGAAACCAGCTGTAGCAGCCATAGCAAAAATTTTGACATCTTGTCAAGAGTTTAGGTTGCTCCAAGCTGTTTATTTGATTTTTTTAATGTTTTAGAATATTTTTCTGGCATTTATTTAAATATTATAATGTATTTTTGGTGTATTTTTTAATAATATGCTTAAAATATAATTATTTTGAGAAAAACGTTAAGATTTTTCCTAAAAAATTCTTAAAAAATTCATAATGGCAAATCTGGGAGGAATATAAATGACATTTAGATTGCTTGAAATTCGCTCGTAATGTTTTCTTTGATTTTTTCACTTTTGAATATTTCTATAAAATACAAATAAAAATATATTTTTGAAAAAACATTCGTTTACTTTCCTAACATTACAAATAATTAATATACTTTTTGAAAATGAAACTAAAATTAATATATATTAAAAGATGAAAATATTTGTATCAAAGAGTTTGTCACTTGACCAATTAAAACCAATTAAAAGTTTCAGAGTTTTACTTCACTTGACCAATAACGAAAGTGATCCATGAAATGAATACTTTCATTTCCAACACAAGATAAAGTCTTTGTGAAAGAATAGAATGAATTCACCTATTCTTTCAACCCAAATGCTTAAGTATGGGCAAATCTTAAGCACTGGAAATGAAAGTGTGAAGATAAACCAATCACTTTAAATTACTCTTTACTGTGTCTGAATGAATGATGCCCATGAAATTTTCTAGAATTTACGATACGCCATTCTTTATCTTGTGTTGGAAATGAAAGTTTTCATTTATTATTAACATTCATAAAAACGCACATATGCATTAGCTTGAAATGCTGATCTTTAGTTTATTACAATTTATATATATATCGCGCTATATAAATAAATATCTCACTAACATGATTTTATAAATTTTAAGAGCTTGTTTCATTTAACCACTGAACATGATAAACTTAATTAAATGTAAATATAATACTTTATAGTTTGTTTCTATACAGAACTTTGTAGAATTTATCACAACCATCATGATATCTCCTTAATTATTGTAATAATACCATATAATAATATGTAATAAACAACCATTTTAAAATGAATATGATCATGCCAAATCCAAAAAATAAAGAAGAGAGAAAGAAAGAAAACAAAAACTACTCTAATAATAGATTTTGTAGTAACTATACAAACCAATCTGTAAAATATAAATATGCCTACATAGATACATAATAACTGTAATGATAAGACTGTGTGGGACCAATAATAGTAATTCATCTTGCTCTGCTCTTTATGACTTCAAAGAGTGTTTTTTAATCAATAGCAAATTCCTATCTGCAACCCATATATAAATAATATTCAATGTTTTGATATATTAATCTGTAATAGTTACACAGATGAAAATGAATCCATTTTAGCCTATTGCTCAAAAACTTAATAATGAAAACAAATTTAAACTTGTATAATGATAATGACAAAATTCTATTTGTTGTAGGTTTGATCAATACATAATTGTCTCAAATTTATATTCTCAAAAAAGAGAAATGATTATGAGAGTGCTTCGTCAAAAAAGTTTCATCTTACATAAAAAAAAAAAAAGGCTGCTATTTGAGAAAGATATTACTATTTTACTCATCAACAAGTCAGAGGTTTAGATCAAAAAATAACATTCTCATCACATCATAAAATATTTCATTTAACAGAGACACAATAGAAGTATGTGTATCCAATGTTGCAGACAGACAGAGAGATTATGTCACCAAACTTACTGTGATCAATCCCTACATCAGTCTAAAAAAGTAAAATGTGTAAGACAAAAAAAAAAATAAAGAAAATAAAGGGAATGAGAAAAGTATAAAAATATATATATTATTTGCAGTGGAAACAATAATTATCCCAAGATAATCCAATATTATACCCTACAAGAACCATGGCATATTTTGAATGGATATTATTTATTTATTATGGGAACTTAAATAATATCATATTCTCAGTTAAAGGTCTTTCTAAATCTATATTCATGTACAATTATTATTTCTATTTTTATTTTTTATAACGTTATTGCCATTCATAATATGATATAAAGTTCATGAATTTTGTTTACTATTATGCTAACTTGTTTGTTTAAAAGATGATGCATTTAACTGTACTGTGAAGTAGTGAAACTTATTTCATTATTAAATTGATGAGTTATTGTTAACAAATTTACTAACCATGAATTCAAATTGTTGAGAAGTCATGGTAATAATAATTACATGCTGAACAATTCCATCAACTAACATTAATTGTAAAATGTCTAGACATTTTTAACTTTTATTTAAACTTTGTAATACTTAAATAAGGCTATAACCTTAGTACATGCGCCTGGAGTGCTTCATTTATTACAAGAGAGACCTCTACAAATCTAAACATAAGATTCGACTTTATAAAGATAAGAGCATCAACACTCTTATCTTCAACCTATTTTTCTAAATATATAGGCAAATCTAAAGCATTTTGATTTGGGAATGTGAAGCTAATAAATTCTTCACTGATTAAGTCCACTATTTCTGTTAAACATTAAGGATCGTGAAATCTTTCAATTTACAATGAGTTAATAGTTGCCTGCTGACATTGCAGTTAATGAGAATTAATATTTAAACTTTGTAAATACATTCTACTGTTAAAACTAGAACACATATTAATATATAAATGTTGTATTTAGTGATGTTATTCTTTCATTTTCATGTGTAGCCAACTTGCCTAATGACAGTATTAGAATGGGAATAAAACCTAGATAGATAAATAAATAAATCAGAAAATCCCTCATAGATAAGTATAGAAAATTTCTATTGACTTTTGCCTTTGATAAAATATCATACCTTGTTTAGAGTGTCATTTTAAAATTCAGTATTCATGAATCTAAAAATCCAGATGTGATTCCAAAGCCACTACTGTTATTGTTAAGGCCAACAGTACCTGAAGGAGGAAAATAATATCACTCGAATCTGTGTTCTTTTACTTTCACCTAAATGTATTTAAAAAGTCTAAATAAAGTTGAATTTTTTTTAAAAAAAATTAATATTAGGTGATGGAAATAGTCAAACATATAATTAGTATTAAACACCATTATCACAAATTTTCGAACAAATGTAAATAATGATAATAATTATTTTATAATACTTCTGCTAATGATATTTGTGATCTGAAGTATTAAACTTGAAATGTTTATCATCGTTAATATTTTTTAAACATTCATACTAGTTATACTTCGAAGATACAGAATTGTGCGAAAAACATTTATTTTATTTTAGTAGAAAAATATTTGATCTCATAATTTTTGAAAACTAAAGTCGTGAACGACCCTGCAATCAATTTCTTTATTTTTAAATAAGTATTCAGGTTAAAGTTATCTTTTGCTGACACGATAAACAGATTTCTTTAGTTCTTAGGAAAATGGTCTTTTTATTCATTTTACTGAGAACTAAATGGCGTAATTTTAAAAACGTTCGTCATTTAATACAATTTATGTTTACTAATCAAAAGGTAATGTTTCGTACTTATATGATAACACTGACATATATATGTTAATTAGTAATGATTATTATTTTTCAGGAGGGTAACGATGGTAGAGAAATTATGAGTTTTGCAATTAGTATGCAAATAGATCCCAAAAATGGTCAACATATATCTCACGCAATTGCTTCAGATTATTTATTTGGCAATTTACATGATTGCTTTTTATTTATTTATTTATTTATTTTTTGCATAAATATTATAAAAACTAAAAATATTTTGTTTGACTAGTCAGAAATTTATATATAACAATTTTTGTGTAATATATTGTATTTTTTTTTTTTTTTTTTAAAATAATTCTATTGTTTGTTACGAGTTGTACAATGAATGCCTTGAAAGGGTGACTGGTTCTGTCCCCAAGATGGCATCAATGCCATTTTTCAATCAACACATGTGTTATGTAGTGATGTAGATGATCTATTTACCACAAAAATTTTAAGATACTAAACTGTAGATAATTTTCAATTCTCTCTCTAACATACTGCCTTATCCACTTTGATTTATTTCAACTGTTTCTGTAGCAGAATTTTTCAATGTATAAGAAAATGTAATATTAGTGAGTTATTTTCATGGATTGATCCAGACATACTTGCTGCTCCAAATAAATAACATAAGTCCTGCAACCAAGCCTTCATCAAAAGTAAGTTCTATAAAATATATCCATCTGCAGCTATTCCCTCATTAATGTTCACCAATGTGAAGATACACAAGCCTAACATACCACACAGACTCATGCTGGACTTTGGGGGGAATACATTATTTTAACATAGCCAAAATGATAAACCAATGGTTGACTAACTAGCTCATATATAGTACTGACACCATCAACTCTTTTATTCAACTTCATAAACCATATAAAGAACACCAAACTTAAACCCACATATAAAATAGCTTCCTTGGACATCACCAAACATTGTGACTCAATTAATAGAAAACTTTAACATTATCAGAGTCATGCTCTCCAAACATAATTATTCTCTGATACATACTGAATTTATTTTTGCATTTCTCTACTGGCTAAATAATACTATTATAGCCACATTTAAGGGAAAACCTTACAATATGACCAATAGATTGCTGATAGGTCTACATCTCAGTGGCATCATATCCTGTCTATACTTGAATCATTTTGAAGACACAATTTTGCCATCACATTTCACACACATACCTGACCTCATCTACATATGCTACATAGATAATATCTTTATAACTGGACCAGAACTCTCAGTCCATGACATCAAAACAAATCTCCAGATACATTTATCCTTAATTGTAACCATCAAATGGGAAGACTTATGTCAACTTTTAAAATATTTAGATATATTCCTACAGAGAAACATATTTTATCTAGAATACTCATTGTGCATTAAACTTCTCAAAGTTCATCGATTTACACACCTCAAATCAACTTTTCCCTCATTCTTACAAATTAGTGGGTCTATCCCCTTTCCTATATCAAAATCACCTGCTGAACATACATGAATCCTTCTGCAAAGCAAATATAAAACTATATTTAAAAAATTTAACATCCATTGGATTCAAATACAGCCACCTAACTAGAAAATTCAGAAAATTCTACCACAAACCAAATCACCCCCTTCCTCCAACAATGATAGACTATGACTATTTCTGCCATACATCTTCACACTAATAAAAACATCAAAATCTTTTCCCCAATATTTCTTCTAAATTTCTGTGCTCCTCTCTCCACCAATAGACTAATCAACAATTTTAAAGTTAAATTTGAACTTGACTTCAATCTCAGCATTGTGTATAAAATTAAATGCACCAAAAGTGGATGTTAATCAACATATTACAGAGAATCTCTAGCATCCCTATTTACACACCTTTTACAATATCAATAATTATATAAAAAACATCTGATCAGCCAGAATACAACTCTATCTTCCTAGAACACCATAAGGCAATAGAGCACCCATTTAATCGTACTTACCATGCATTGAAAAAATGACTCAAAGTGTAAAATTAGAATGGCTTGGTATATAGCCAACAACACCAATGCTATAAACTGTAAAGAATCATGCTTCTCTCTCTCTCTCTCTCTCTCTCCAAATAATGGACCCTTTAATTTACATTAATATGAATACTGTCATTTGGATATATATATATATATCTTCATTTACTTTTTCATATTCTTATATTGCTATAATTATGAAAACACAATAAGTTCTTTAAATTGCTCAATATCATTATTTTTATCAGCTTCTTTATTGCTATCTTTCAGCACACTCAACACATATTCCAATAAAGTGTATTACAAAATCTTGCACATATCAAATTAATGTATTTCAAAAAAATATGTTGTTTCTTTGTGTGTGTGTGTGTGTTATTGTAATATATATATTCTGAATGTTTAATCTTTGCAAGATGAAAGGAAGTGTAAATTCAAGGAAGAATAGTTCAATGCTAACAACCTCCACGCTATAAATAAAAAAGAATCCTGCATCCCCTAATGGATCATGTAAATTAGGCATTTATAAAACATACACTTATTTAAATGTGCTATTGCTTTCTGTGGTAAAGGGCAAAAGACCAGCGCTCTGATTCTGCCCTTTAAGTCAAATTGAAAGCATGCTCAGCAAATTCTAATAATAATAAAAAATGTATTACCTTTTTTTGGTCAAACGTTCAAACCGTTTATATATCCAAATCAATATATAAAAATTCAGAACTTGTTAATTTTGTTTACAAAAACGTTTGGATAAAATGATTATAATTGAATAATGTTTTAAAATAATGTACTATAAAATACATTTTAAAATATATCGGTATTACAAAAATTATTTTTAAAAATGTTTGTATAAAATATTCATTTTATATAAGGTCATTAAAATTTTAGAAAGTATACCTATTTAGGAACTTATATGTTTTTCTTGTTTAAATTTATTTTCCAATACTTTTAAAACAGCCTTAGGAAAAAGGAAATAGAGTATAATGATAATTTTTGAAGCGTTTTTTTTTTTAAATATTGATAATTTTATTACTAAAAAAACATGGTGAAAAAATAATATAATTGTTAAATTTATACTCATGAAAAAAGCTTTTTATAATTTAGCTATTTGTACCCATAGTTTCCTTCCATAGCATTTCATATATATATATCACACACACATTTATTGTAACCGGAAGAAGGAGAAGCGTTGAGCGAGCAGGTGTGTGCCTGACTAAGCAGCAAGCAATCCCCTTAGTATAATCAAATAAGTTCAGAGTTAGGATAACTCTTATATGTTACTTTACAGATAAACAAAATATCAGGATAGTTTTCATACATTATAAAAACAAATATAAATCTTATGCAGCACAAATTACACAAAGGTTAGGTTACTTTAAATATTTTTAATCCAACCAATTTTCTTAACTAAATTAGATCATATAAAGTAATAAAAGGTTTTCTTAAGTCAAATAAATCTTACAATCAAAATATTTTTTTCTAAAATAATTCAGATATTAAGTATAGTAATTCTTTTAAACAGGGTTCTTTCAATAATATTTTTTTTTAATGACCAAATAAACTTATCCTTGTTTTAATTTCTTAAATCAACGAATAATGTGATCTTAATGACAACGAGAATAATAAGATATGACCTTATCTTTAAGATAATATCTCAGTACATTAAATAATTATTAATTTTAGAATTAAACATAAATACCCTTATAATAAAATAGTTATAGTAAACTAGAATTACATTTACGATATTATGAGTAGGAAAAGAATTTGTTGCTACACATATATCACACAAACAGGTTCTCTTCTAATCTTATACCAAAATAAATTAAAGTAATATTATAATCTTAATTCAAGATAAATAAAATGATCTTATAATTTTAACTTAAGATAAAAAACGGTGATCTTAACTATAAATGGTAATATGTGTGTGACTTTTATAGATTTCTGATAATGTAGATGTGATTGGAAAAATACAAATTCAGTGCTTAACAATTAAAATAATGTTTATTGACACTAATAAATATAACAAAATAATCCAGTAATTTTAATAAAATTTATAGATTATAATTTTTCAAATTGAAAAATGCAATTGTAAATTACAATAGAAATAATAATAAAAATAAGTAAATCAAAAATTTAAACTTATTATTTTGTAAGGATTCACTAAAGTTCTCACATTTAATACTCTCACTTTTAGTTATAAGTCCCTATAAGAAATATTTGATAATTCTAAATAAAATGAAGCTTATCATCATTTGAAGCTTAATGAATTTGGAAGATGTATACATTTAAACCACATAAATTAAATAATAAAATATTTCATCAGTTTTTAAAATACATTGGATATTCAAACTGGGCATATCAACAGATCAAAAATACTCTGATATTATTAAGAGCACAATTAAAAGCATGGTTGGCATCACATATAATCTTAATAAAATAACATGAGCAAAAATATAAACATGGTTGATATCACACATGACATTAATAAAATATCATCTAGATAAATATCAAGGAAAAGATATGCAGGTAAAAATGAGATTGAATAAACTTACCAAAAGAACATATATGCAAGAGGGTTTAGAATTAGGATCTTGTCACTAATAATAAAATCCAAGAATAAACCATTAAAAGGGACTTGCCTAAATAAAGCATTATATGCTAAATATCACTTTAAATATAACAAAAGCTCACTGGCATAATAAAACAATCTATAAAATAAAGACAGCACTACTATCTGTTATAATAACAGTAAACAAATGATGGGTAAAAACAATAAAATATGTCAATAATAGAAAATATAGTTAAGCATATAAATTTCTGACAAAACAATTTAATAATAAAAATATACATCAGCTTGATGAATTCTTCCATACCTCTATTCACATTCCAAATAAATTTATAAGGAACAAATATGATACTCTCTAAAATATTTCATATAACTAATATTCTGAGAACTTAACATAAGATACATATTTTAAAATCATGCATAAATAATATATAGAACATAAGGCATGTATAAATAAATCTTAAGACTAAATATTTATACCCATTTTACCAATTTAAAATTAATAATCTTTAAGTCTTGACTTTCCATATTATTAAGCAGGATACAATCAAATAAAGAATTCTTGAACATGCTGATGACTTGTCGGGATATGCGGCCACTATTAAAAACTAATATTAATAAACAGGCAAATAAAATATAAAATAGAATTTTAAATTACTGACATAACTAAAATTGCCATTATAAGTATTTAATAACATAACAATAGCAATTTAAATAAAACAATTAAATGCATAGCATAATTATTGCCTATATTTTTAAATTTAGTGCATTGAATAATACTTAACATTATACACACTTAAATAGCATGTTGAATAAATGATAACAATAGTTTCTTTGTAAAAATAATTCTTAGCTTTATAAAGCAAAAGAAGAATAAACATATTTTAAATAGCATATTGAGGAGCTATTATAAACTTCATGAACAGCAAACATATTTTATTAGAATAATATGCAACAATAAATAATATACTAAAGAGTTATAAGTACATTCTTAACATGAGCACGAAAATCATCTTTTTATAAATGCAGCAAAACAAAGAACAGGTTTCAGGAGTTAATAATACATAATATCTATATTTTCTTGACAATAACATGTTTCAAACAGCAAATAAACATGACATGATCACCATTACTCTGGCTGGTACTGAGTGGCATTACTATATGGAGAGTATTGCCTGTGCAAATAAACATATTTAATGAATTTAAAGTCTTTATCGGCAAGATGTAGATTAAAATAAGCATTGACTACAATTTAAATTATATTTTACCTTTTAAGATGATGATAAAGTCAAATAAAATAAAAGTGTAGTGGTCAAGACATATATTATAAGTCATGTGAAAGTCAATTACAAATGTTATTGACAGAAGAGGTCACAAATTTTAATTGCCCAGTAAAAAATTCTAAAAATAGCTCTAATTAAAATACTTTGAAAAATTCCAGAGACAATATAATTTTTACAGCATCTTTTAAAATAATTTTTTAACAAATTATTTAATAAAAATGAAAGTTATTGTAGTAATAAAATAAAAATGCATTTAGTGAAACATATTTTTTATATTTTCAAAACATTAAGTTCAAAATATTTAGAATATTAAATATGTTTAATAGAAAAATATCAAATATTTAAATTAACTTTGAACTATTAATTTTATAACCAGGAAATACTTTTAAATTAAAAGAAACACATGCAAGTTTACACACAGAAATAAAACTGTTTTAAAAAAATATTTTAAAATTATTGGCTAAACTTTAAGATTTTCTAGAATAAAAACTATATTTTAATACTTCCAAAGTAGGATTTATAAATTGTACTTTTAAATATATTAGCTTAGGCATTTTTCAAATCATTTCATGGTTCATTTATTGATAATTAAATTTCATTAAAAAATATAACAATTGAGTTAAAACTAATTCTTCCACTATGACATGTGTAAAATTAAGTTATACTTAAAATAAATAATGATTTATGTTTGTGAACTTATAATTACAAGAAATTGAATTAATAAGTTTAAAATTATTGAAATTCACTTATATAAGTCTTTATTAAACTAGTAATATCTTATAATAGCAACTATAACTTAATTAAATGACTTACAGATATACAACCACTATTATAGTAACATGTAATTTTTAAGGTACTATAATAGAGAACTGAACATTAATTTTTGCAATGAGAACTTTTCATATATATATAATAATTAAATATTAGTAAATACAGTAATCAAAATATTTAATTATTTAAATTATTTAATTAAAATATTTAATATGTAATTATAAAATTATGTATATTGCTTTGAAGAAATACAGACATTGGTTTATAATATTATATATATTGTAACTTTTTAATTAGTTCACTATAATAAGGGAGTATATAAAATATATCTAATAGTCCAAAATTTTAAATTTTAATATATAACTTTTAAGAGAGAATTTAGAAAAGATAATAAATACACAATTTTTTTTTTTCATAATTGATTTCATTTTATATATCAATATGTAATTTTAATAATACATTTTTAAAATAATTATAATGACAATAAAATATCATAGAGTTTAATATTTTTATTAAAATGTTTGAATTTCCTCATTTTTAAAATATTTATTATTTTTTTGTGTATGTTAAGTTTTAAAATAACAAATTAAATATTGAACTGATAAACAATTTTCAAGTTATTGACCAATGAGAGCTAAGCAATTGGTTTCCATGTCATGTTTGGGGGATATTTATTGTAACAGGCACACATGCTGTTACATTATTCTAATAAATAAAATTAGAAATAAGAAATCAAAGAAAAAATCCGCAAATAAAAGTTTGTTTTTAAGAATTAAAAATTGAAAATTAAAAGTCATCTAAACTCGTATATAAAAAATTGTATAGATGGAAAACTATTAGAATTATTTAAAAAAAAAAAGAAAGTGAAGAAGTAAGGAAAAATAAATATTTAAAAAAAGTACTTAAAAGTAAATCAAAGTAAAAAAAATTTTTTAAGATTGAAAGATAAGCTGTCTTTTAAGAATGTACAAAATTTAATTACTTCTATTGTGTAAAAGGCTAAAAATAGAAATGATTATATTTCATTAGTCTAAGTAAACTAGCCCTTGGGTATCTCAAAATTTTTAATTAAAGGTCAGATAGGAGATAAAAACAATAAGAACAGAATAACCAATAAAATGCTTCAGGGAATGGACCATAGTGAAAGAATCATCATCATGACATTATGTTCAGTTAATCCAGAGGTTTGATATAAAAATGAAAATATTTGAAATAAAAGTCAGTTTTTTGAGTTCCAGAAAAGTTGGAGAAGGGATTAAAAAGATGCACTTTCAATTCCTTAAGATTTTTTTTCAGATGAATATTAATAGAACAGCTAATAGCACACTGGTCTCCCCAGGATGTCATGGGAATTAGAAACAATACAGAATCCAAATCACAAGCAACAATAAAGTATGGATTTTTTTCAAAACCATAAGAACTCTAAATAACTCATGAAGTTTAAATATAAAACTTTTTTCCAGTATTTAAATAAAAAATATGAATTCCTATCTGACTAAACTAAATCATTTATTAATAATTATTTTTATTATATGTATTTTTAAATCATTTTTAATAATTTTTTTGTCTTTTTGAGTGTTTATTATGATTTTTTTTATTAAGCTAAAACTTTTAATTTATGTTAAATTTAAGTTGGGTGTGGATAGCTGCATAAATTTATAAAGTTATGTTTGTTTCAGGGAAGGTTAATCTCAGGTTATTTGTTTTGCAGTTAAATTGAGTTAATGGGTTGGATGTATTGATGTAATTAGTAAATGTAGTATGAAGATTCATTACATGCAGAATCACATTATATGCCACACTTGGGAAAAATAATCCCATTTTTTATTGACCATCGAAGGCAGATGGTATTCTCTGCTTCTTGGATCACCCCTTTAACCTATGAAATGGGATGATAAGTAAGCAAAAAGGACCACAATCCCTTCCTATGTAGTTTTTTTTCTTATTGTTCTTCTTCTAGATAACTATGCCATTCAGAGATACATACCTGACAGTACGGTATTGTGCTGTTGTATTCATGTTACATTGAATACATTGATATATCAGATGGATTGGCAAACTTTTGACCTAGAGTTAAATAAGGGATGTAGAATATTTTCTTTTTTGAGTGCAATCTATGTAGTCTACCCATACTTGACACTCTTATAAAATATTAATTAATCCATCTATGCAAACTTCTAAAATAAAAAGTTAAGATGTAAATTAAATCAAATTCTAAAGTAAACATTATACTAAAATAAATAATTCTGAATTTTATATATGTGTAAAATAAAAAATTTCTGTGTATTGTTAATCTGGAAATGGCTTATTCTTATTTTTTATTGTCTTTCTTTCATTAAAATAAAATATATATTATTACTGCTGCTCCATGAGCTAGTGAATAACCTTGAGAATATGCGTGTAAAATGCGATAGTAGGGACCTCTACAGGTGTTTAACCACAAGCTTACATTATGGAAGAAAAGAGGGGAACCCTTCTTTACTTCAACTTACTTTCTATTTAAATAGGTGAAGCTAAAGTGGTTAGATCTGCGAGCATGAAGCTATTCAATACTTCACTGATTAAGTCCACATTTCTTATTACACATTAATACACGCATATTCTCAAAGTTATAGCCTCAGTAAATATTACTTACATAATCAATGTGTGTTTAATAAATTTATAATTACAACTTTAAATTACTGTAATAGATTTCTAACTATAAAATCTTTCCATTGACTCATAAATCAAAAGATTTCACGAGTATTAATGTGTAATAAGAAATGTGGACTTAATCAGTGAAGTATTGAATAGCTTCACGCTCACAGATGTAACCGCTTCAGCTTCACCTATTTAAATAGAAAGTAGGTTGAAGTAAAGAAGGGTTCCCCTCTTTTCTTCCATAATGTAAGCTTGTGGTTAAACACCTGTAGAGGTCCCTACTATCACATTTTACATGCATATTCTCAAGGTTATAGCCTCAGTAAATATTACTTAAGGAATATACTAAAATAATGGTTGGAAGATTTTTAAAATATCAATTCCATTGGGAGGTATATTTTATATGTTTTCTCAATGTTAAAACCACTCTGTTGTAACTGTCTCTTAAATCTACCTCAGATATTATGTAATATATATTTATAGTCAATTGTTGGGTCTCACAAATTGATGTTTTTTTTTATAATTTGTAGTTGATATCTGAGCTAGGCTAAAAATAAGATTGATTTGTACAGTGGAGATGTGGAGAGTCATTTGCAGTCAGGTTACAATATATATATATAATAAAGTTTGATATCTGTATTCGTTTCACAATATATGTAATATACAAATCAATATATATATCAAAATACAGTACAATTTATATAAATTATATTCTTTTAGAAGTACTTTCGACTATACACTTTGTAGTCTTTATCAACTATATAATGTTGAATAATCAAAACGAGACAACCTTTAACAATACCCATAGTTCAATTCAGATTTCCCACAATTCTGTTATCTTGACATTTGATGACTGGCAATTCATTAACATTTGACGATTTCTTGAAATCAACATAGCCTCTTTTATTTTACGTTTATTATGACAACGTTCAATTTGAATAATTTTTATATTTTTATAATCAAATTTAAATCCATATTGACAAGATTTATTATGATCAAATATAACAGATGATGAAGGTTTATTTACATCTGTTCCATATTGATTCTCTTTTTGAATTCTATTATATAAAAGCATATGTTCTTTTATTCTCTTCTCAAATGTACACTTAGATTCACCAATGTATTGTATGCCGCATCCACATATCAATCTATATATAATAGAATTTTGATTAAACTTTGAATTTTGAATTTTAGAATTATTAAGCAATCTATTTATGTTATTTGTAGAGAAAAAAGCAATATGACACAAACCATTATAAATTTTCTTAATAAACTTGACCTGCTCATCTGATATAAATGGCATTGAAATCCATTTCATTTTGATATTTTTATTTTTAATTTTATTATAGTGTTGATTTCTTTTAAATCCTTTAATAATATTAGCAATAGCATTTTTATAATAACCAATTTTCAACAACTCATTAACAAATAAATGTACATTTTTAATTTTATCACTAGAATATTTGCATAATTTTTCATTTCGAAATAAGAATGATTTCAATCCAGACAGCTTATGACACATAGGTACATGTGATTCATATGGAATAAAACCTCTTAAACCAATTGAAACTAGAGGTTTTATTCCATATGAATCACATGTACCTATGTGTCATAAGCTGTCTGGATTGAAATCATTCTTATTTCGAAATGAAAAATTATGCAAATATTCTAGTGATAAAATTAAAAATGTACATTTATTTGTTAATGACTTGTTGAAAATTGGTTATTATAAAAATGCTGTTGCTAATATTATTAAAGGATTTAAAAGAAATCAACACTATAATAAAATTAAAAATAAAAATATCAAAATGAAATGGATTTCAATGCCATTTATATCAGATGATCAGGTCAAGTTTATTAAGAAAATTTATAATGGTTTGTGTCATATTGCTTTTTTCTCTACAAATAACATAAATAGATTGCTTAATAATTATAAAATTCAAAGTTTAATCAAAATTGTATTATATATAGATTGATATGTGGATGCGGCATACAATACATTGGTGAATCTAAGTGTACATTTGAGAAGAGAATAAAAGAACATATGCTTTTATATAATAGAATTCAAAAAGAGAATCAATATGGAACAGATGTAAATAAACCTTCATCATCTGTTATATTTGATCATAATAAATCTTGTCAATATGGATTTAAATTTGATTATAAAAATATGAAAATTATTCAAATTGAACGTTGTCATAATAAACGTAAAATAAAAGAGGCTATGTTGATTTCAAGAAATCGTCAAATGTTAATGAATCACCAGTCATCAAATGTTAAGATAACAGAATTGTGGGAAATCTGAATTGAACTATGGGTATTGTTAAAGGTTGTCTCGTTTTGATTATTCAACATTATATAGTTGATAAAGACTACAAAGTGTATAGTCGAAAGTACTTCTAAAAGAATATAATTTATATAAATTGTACTGTATTTTGATATATATATATATATTGATTTGTATATATATATATCATTTTAAGGTTTGCTATTATTGAGATACAGATCTTTTAAACAGAGGGCGTTACTGGATATTTGTAATTGTATAATGGTTTGTATATTTTCAATAATTATTTCAGTTAGTGTTAACAGTAACTTTCTTTATATATATATATATATATAAAGAAAAATTAGTAGGGAGAAAAAAACTATGATTATTATTAAGCTATGGCTTGGAGCTCAAATCTTTTTGTTATTTTTGTTATATTGGTTATAGCAATATTCTTCAGAGGTGAAGTAATTAGATTCTCTATATACAATTTGAGTATAAATTTATATAGTACTAACTTATTCTGTTGCATTTTAATTTAAACATTGTTCAAAAAGAAAAATATGCAAAATTATAGTATATTCAGAAAATCGTGAAATAAATTGAAATGAAGGTTTTGAAATGTTAGATACAATTTAGGCTTTTATGAATTATATAGCTTTTTTTAAAAAGTTCTTCTACTTTTAATATATTGTATTAAATTGTTTTTACATGGGATTGAAAAATTATTTTTCATTTTACGTCATTCAAACTTTCCTTTTTTACATAATCAATCTTTTAAACACAGATTGGGCCACAAATTCAGCACTAATTTAAAAGATCATGTATAGATCCCAATAGCTACAATATATGATCATCTCATATGTTTTCTAATCTGCTTTCAAATCTAATGTTCTTCACCCTATTCTAGAACCACCTACTAGATAAATAGTTCTAATATAATGATTATTAAATGTGTAACTTATACAACAAGAGGTTTTTATATAAGATAACTTTATATTAATTTTCTAGTTTTATTTAATATTAGAAATTAACATTTAAAATTTTGTAAAAAAGTTGGAAAAATATGGTTCAGTAATTTTCACTATAAATAGTACTCATATGTGTAGATTTTATGCTTATACAGAATGTGTTACAGGATTTTTTCTTTATTGTACATCTAAAAATTAAAGGGTTTCAATACTTATATCAATATCTGAAATAAAACTATTATGGGGATGCAAATTACTTAAATAATTTCAACAAAAACATAACTTCTTAGTTTTAATATATAAATTACAAAGAAGATGCTTACATTTTTAGCCTGATAAAAATTTTGAACATATCAGTTTCCAGATAAGATAATTTAGGAAAAGATAAACCATAATTTTCTTCAAGATTGTTCTAAGCACTTTAATTATAAATAAAGTATGTATTAAGCTATAGAGTATATTGTTAGTGAAATTTATATTCAGCAAAGAGTCTTTGATCAAAAAACCTTTCTTCCCGTTTTGCCATTCCTACCCAAAATACTAGAAAATCACTACCAAGCAACAATTGTATTGCCTGTGTGAAAACAAACATAATGAAAAAAAAAAGAATATATATATATTCTTAGAAATGTTTAATAAATTTATATTTGTAATATTTTTTTTGTTTTGTTTTGTAAATTTGTACATTTCCTTAATATCTATCTATATATATTTAAATAAATCGCATAAAATTATTAATTTTCAGATATATTTAAAATAAAACTTCCATTACAACTGCTCTGTTGTATTAGAGCTAATCTTTTAAGTTAAAAGGTGTCAACTCACTTGCATTTTACTTTCAGACAAAAAGATATAATCTTTGAAAAATAAGTAATAAAAATATTGTAAATATTAATATTTTATTATATAAAGTATATATTATTAGTTTTTAAACTGGCAGTGCATTAATAAATTGAATAGTAAACAGAGAAATATAATAAAGATCCCAAATAAAGCTACTTATTCTAATTTCATAAAAAAATTTAAAAATGCCTTCGTCTTTTTGGGACTACTTGCAGGTAAGATAAAAAAAAAACTATATATATATAGAAAATGAAATAAATGATAACAAGTTAATATAATACTATCAATATTAATTTATTAATAATGAAATGGTTTAGTGAATCTATTATAACTGGCTCATTGTTTTTATGAGAAAAGTTTTTGAAAATCTGGTATTATTAATTGCTGTCTTAGTTACGATAATCGTTTATCTTGATTTTGCTGGTTTGGTTTAAATCTATTGTATTGTATTTAGTTTATTATTTTTAGACTTCAAAATTCTATCAAATACTTAATTTTCAAAATTACATCTGAAATATAATTGTTGTTGTTGTTTTAAAAAAAAAAAAACTGTTGTATGTAATTTTGACAATTAATAGTTCAAAAAATAAAATACATTTAAATATATATATATAATTTTAAATTAGTATAAATAAAAATTAAGTTTAAAATAAATGCAAGTAAAATTAAACTAAGAAATTATGTAAAGAAAATATAAAATTTAATATCACCAGTTTGCCCTTTTAAATGTGATGTTTTATTGGTTACATTCGTAACTAAGAATAAAAATGTTGATAAAATTACATATGGGAATTGCAATATGAGTCTTATAGCTCATAATAATGTTCTTATAAAGTCATTTATTTATAAACATTTGAAAAATAATCCTAATTTTAAAGAACTTAATAAACCGATTTATAATTAATACAAATTGTAGCACATACATCAACAAATAATCAGTTTACACTTAACAGTTCTTCAATGCATTTTTAATCATCTCTAAAAAAAAGCAACCTCAGCATATATCACTAATAAGTTTATATATATATATATGAAATGCCCCATAGCGATATTCTTCTAACCACATTTCCCTTTTAAATAAAGACAGGTTGAATTTTAGTGCTACATTAAATCCTTTTCAATATAGTGCTAAAATTCAAGCTTTCTTTATTTAAATGGGAAGTGTGGCCAGAAGACTCTATCTATGGGGCATTTCAAATATTTTATATAGATTTTAGCTAATGATATGCATTGTTTCTATTTTTATATATACATCTGTATTGGTCAATACCTACCCTGCAAATTCTTACCATGCACACAGAACTGAACATGAAGTTACTGTCATTCATCAGGGTACAACATCCTTATAAACTCAACAATAAAATCTAAATAATAACTTAAAGTTAACTAATTGAATTTTTAAATGAGAGAAATCAAACCAAAGCTGGTTATATTTCCAGATCTGTCCTTTACCAAACCTCCATTGCCATGATTATTGATATCAGAATGTTGACCATCACATACCTTTGAAAGACAGAATTTGAATTATGCACCACTTTCAGAAAGGGAGAACCCCTCCTGAAAGAACATACAACTACCAACAAAACATATAAAACAAATGAGTCAAGAAAAGGTATCAACATGGTAACAAACTTTTAATAACCCAATAAAGTTGTATCCCATGGACTTAGCTCAATCTTCTCTTTATCTCAGGTAGGTAGTTGTTTATATTACACTCAGAAAATTTATATAGTCTTGTTGGAGAGAGAGGGAAAGATAATGAAACACACATAAACAAATAATTTAAAACAAAAACCAAATATTTATTTTCCCCAAATAGCTCATCACATGAATAAAACACATTTTATTAAAATAAGTATTTCGATAAAGAAAAACCTATGAGGAAAATTCATTCAATTTACCTATGGAATCGCCTCCCCATTTTCATCTAAATATCCTTGAATAACAGGGTCTAAGTTTCTGCCTACACACACTGAGATTAAGCATTCCTTTGATTTCATGTAATATCAAAAGAAATGTACATATATGTCTATGGATGCATCCATCACACTTTATTAAACATTTTTATAAGTGAGCATTTTGTATACCAATCAAATGCATATTGGGGACAAAATCAAATATCATTTCATGCAATTTAAATATTTTGACCAGAAGCTTTGCACCATCAGATAAATAGTCTTCAATAAATAGTATACATGTATTTAATGAAAACCCAATATGGAGGAAGCTGAAACTATGAACTAAAGTTATTGTATTTTTATTTTGTGTGTTTTATTGGTTTAAAAAAAAAAAACTGGAAAAATATTTATGCAATATTTATTTTAGAAATATGTGCAATACTGTTGGGTATAAGTATGCCAGGTAATTTAATTTTATAATTTAGTATTAATGGGTTTATTAGAATGAGTAGACATTCTACCATTCTTAGGTAATATTAGTATGATTATATTTGATAAATGTTTCACAAGTTAACATGTATTTAATAATTTTTATCCCTGGAGATTTTAATATCTTATTCTTAGCTAATTTAAATGTATAGTATTTCACTTGGTTTTATCTAAATCAGCCAAAGAGGTTTTTTCAAAGGGTTTTCCATTCATTTGTTTTACAAATGCTACCTTAATGATAACCGCAAGTATTATTTTTATATATGCATTGAGAATTAAATTTCTTGCACTTAATTCGCGGTCTTTTAAATATCCAGTAGCCACTATATTTTAATATTTAATATTTTATTATGTATGCATTGTACATTTGCCTAGAATTTTATATGCATTTAATTTTTAAGTAATTCTTATATAGTCGGTTGACATAGTTTGCATTGTTGGTTCTGACATTGATTATACACATTGTATTTTAAAATTCTCATTGATGACTTAGTCAGTTAAAGTGATATTTATATCTTGTTATTAGTTAAGTATTTGTTAGCCTCATAGAGAGCAAGACTTGGGTGATTATTATTAGTATGCCTGATGGTGTAGACAAGGTCCTCCATTGTTATTGTATTGCTTTTCCATGAGGTGATGGTGTCTATTTGAGAATTACTATATATGAGATATTGTATTTTAGTAATTGTAATCACATGTTTTGAAAGTGTTTAGATCCCATGGAAAGGATCATATTTTCTTGGTGTATCTTTCGTGTTCCTGATGTACTGAGACAAGATCCAGGCATCCTTTTTCTGCCTCAAAGATAGGTATTTTTGGAAGCCACCACATTCTTAGGAAGTTTTTCAGCTCTGTGGAGCATATGTGTATTTATTTTGGCCTATCACTCATGATATATTAATGCTATTTCCACTACAGTAGGTGATGTTGTATTTGCTTTAGATGTGTAATGACAGAATATGTTTGTTTGAGGAACTTTGTTTCTTCAGGTTGTATTTAGCTATTTTTAATGCTTAAAGGTATATCAATGTCTGAATTGTGTTGTTATTATAATTTTATCATCCACAAACCAACCAACAATAATTTATATTTATTTTTAAATATGTAAATTATGCATATGGTTATAAGTGGAAATTCACATATACTAAGTAGTTTAATATGAACATCCATACTTTATCTAGAATCCTGTGACAACTATGCATAACAATCAAAATAATCAAAATAAAAACAAAGTAAATGCATCTTTGTTTATTCCTTATTGGAGTCGTATAGGATCTTGTGCATAATCAGAATAAGGTCTCTCTCTTAAGCAAGAGCCCTGCACCATGACAGCTTCTTTTTTGTAACATGTGTGCTCAAAAGAGTATTAATTCCAGAGGAACTTTTCATCTCTGCAGATTAAGCTAAATCAATACGCCTTTCATTGTTGTAACATAAAATTTGCCATAGTGCCACAGAAGTTTAAGACTACACAAAGTTGCCCAACCAAAACTCTTAACTCTCATAATTTTCAACCCTAGAGTACAGAAAATACTGACACAGATCATCTTACATACACAATACATGGAAAACTAGAAGTCCACATTCCCAACCCTCAAATGATATGACTGACAGACTCCAACTATTATCTAAGCTTAACACTTGCTTTTTCTATATCCTGGCTTATTATCTCATTTTCTTACCCTGTACCAGTAAGGAGATGCTTTAATCATTATAACATTGGTTTTAATGATCATGCATTATAAGTGTCTTTGGTCACTTGTTTTGTTTTAACCTAAAATGTGTTATCCCTCTGACTTTTTCCCAATTTCAAAAAGACCCTCATAGAGATTGCAGAATTTCTTGAATTGAAATTTTTCAGGGACACTCATGTGGCGGTCTTGTTCATCACTTTGTCCTCAATCTTGAATTGGTATATTGATATGCCCTTCAAGTTCTTCCTCCTTAGACTCATCTGATTCATTATTGCTTGTGTCTCCCATTTATCTGATTCCATATTGAAAATTTTATTTGATAATTATGGGTAAATCTGCCTTGAACAATTTTGGTATTGCTTCCCAAAATGCATAAGAGTTGGAAAAATTCTGTAGATTCCTATACAGATCAGCTAATGCAATTGATGATTTGTGGTAATTGTTTGACCCAACCCTTGTGGTTTGTCAACAGGTAAGTTTCAGAATAGTCTACCCAGTTCTTGCATAACCCATTTGCAGGGATTAGATTGAGTATTCCATATAGATTTCAGCACATGCTAAATTCCTCACTTGGTGACCCATCCTCTGATTCAAAAGGAGTTATGTGGTTGAAAAAGAAGGGCTTCTAGCTTCTGCACAATTGGGATATGCATGGAGTCCAGCATCTTGACTTGAGTAGTAGTCCACAACAGAGGGTAAGCTGCCACAAATTTTTAAAAGAGGTCATAAACCACAGGCAAATATCTCTTTCTGTTAAAAGAAGGCAATGGGCTGTAAATATCAATGACTATTATTTCCTTGGGTTTACTGGGTATGATTGATTTCATTGGGCTTACATAACTTGTATTCAGAGGTTTTGCTTTCTGGAAAATCTCACATTTATTTAACACAGAAATTATGTTATGGTGCATCTCTGGCCAATAAAATCAGCATTTGAGCAGGTGTCCCATAATGTCCATACAAACAATGGATATATATATATATATATATAACAAGGGGGTTTCTCATCAACTGTGGTATTATCACCCTCCACTCATCTCTCCCTTCTCAAATTTGGTAAAGCAATACTTCCTTCTCAATCCTATATCATTTTGCCACCTATCTATGCTCCACTCCCTCCCTTGGCTTTCCCTTGAAAATAGGTTATCATGCAATTCAATCCAACATCATCACATTATTTCTCTGCCATTTGGGTTACTTCCTTCTCTATGGACTCATCAATGCTCAGATCCATATTTACTATATATATATATATATATATATATATATATATAAATATGGATCTGATATATATATATATATATATATTGTCAACACTTAAGTTCTGTTGTTAGTTCAGAAGTAGATGGGGACTAAGGATATCTGTAACTACATCCTCCATCCCCTTGCAATATTGGACTGTATAACTAAATTCCTGGAGAAACAAGCTCCATCAGACCTATCAGCTGTCAGTTAGATAAGTATTGTTCAGAAAGTCTAAGCTCTTATGGTCAGTTATCACAATCATTTTTATCCAAGCAACCTGTGGCAAAACTTTTGAAATGCCAATACTATAGCAAAGACCTCATTCTCAGTCATTGTATAGTTCATTTCAAGTTCTTTTAGAAGGCAGCTTATAAAATACAGAACTTCAATATATTCATCTGACAGATGAATATATTGATTAGATATAGCATTACCCCCAACTCATACCTCGTGCTGTCAGTCTGGACCAGAAAAGGTTTGCTAAAATCCAGGTATGTAAGCACTACCTGTTTTATAAAACTCCTTTTAATGTTCTCAATGGTTTCCTCTTGGTTGATTATCCAATTCCATCTGGTTTCCTTCCTTAGCAGTTTTTGTAAGAGCTCCATCTGATCAGAAAATTTCTCACAAAAAATTATTGTAAAAGTTATATAGTCCTAAAAACGACTGAACTTTCACTTTGTATGTGGTACAGAAAATTCATTTTCACCTTTATTTTATCTGGATGGGCTTGATTCCCATCCATTCTACTAAGTGGCACAGAGAGACTACAGTGTTCTTCAAATTTATCTTGATTTACTTTTCCCTAAACTCCTTTAAGAGCAACTGCAACTACTAGAAGTGTTCCTCAACAGATAGAGATGCCATAGCATACATATATAGTTACAAATTATTGCAATAAACCTGCTCTGTTATTAATCAGAGCAAAAGGCATTTGATTAAATTAATATAATATCCCCATATCTAAAGGAATGTATTGGTGGTCCCCAGATGGAGCTTGATTTGCCAGTAGCTGGAGGTCAAATCAAATGTAGAAAATATCTCTTTCCATTTAAATTTATAAGTAACTTCTGAATATTTGGGGGAATAGTACAATCTGATATAGTGATTCTATTTAATTGTCCGGCATTGAGGCATAACCTGATATACCCATTTCTTTTTTTTACAATTACAAGAGGGTTTTAGTAAGGGAATAATCACTTGGCAATCATGTCCCACTCCAACATTTGTCCAAGCTGTTTCTCTATTTTTTCTTTAAATGTATGGGGTAAGCGATATGATCATGCTTGGAATGATCCCTCTGCTTTAGTCAGATTCTTTGCTCATATCCTCTGATGACTCCTGGACTATCAGAAATACATTATAGTTCTCCAGCATTGACTTAAGTTTTTCATGGCTTCCTATAGGGACCAATTATGCCTCATTGGCCTTTTTTCCATAATGTTGGTGATTGACTGGTTTATGAAGCATAGTTCAACAGAACTATACAACTGAGGGGCCAAAAAATTAACTTTGCTCTTATTGCACACAACCAAATCCTTATCATAATCTAAGCTATTTTTATGCAGAAAATCAGGACCTAATATGACCTCATGGATCAGGCTATCCATTATCAAAAACACATGAGATGTTGCTCTACCCTCTTTATTAAGCTGCAATCAGATATGTTTTGTTGCAAGTTTCACCTTCCAGTTATTCACCATAGTTACTTGGATGACTCTTAAAGGCAAGGTCTCTACCTAAGGGTTTTTGTCAGCAATTGCTGGTATAGTTCTCAAATATTACAGAACTTTGGCTTTCTGAGCCCAACAGGGCTGCAACCTCAATTTCCTCTAACTTCATTTTTATTTTGTGACAGCTCTGTGGAGTGTAATCCAGCACTCTATCCTCCCATGAGCACACAAGATTCAAACTTTTTATTCCCTATCTCTTTACTATACTTTCAGGGCACCCATGGATAATGAAAACATACCAAGGCCCCTTCCTATTTTCCTTCTTATGGAAGTAATTATCCTTATTGCATCCTGGTATTGGTAAAGGGGTCTGGGATTCTTCCCCTTTCCCACATACACCTGATTCTTACCATTACTTCTCTTGAAGAAAATGTATGGCACTGGACTAGAGCTTCTGACTCTGGCTCTTCCCTTTCAATGAGAATAATCATTTGGGTTCCTATTTTTACTCCAGCTCATAGCATTAATGCCTATGTCCTTTCTGACTTTGTCCAGCAGTCAGCCCTGCTGATTCATGTCCACAGCATTTAAAAGGTCAACCATTGGTTCCATAGCATTTACATTAGCAATCTGCTTGATCCTAAATGGCAGATTATGGTGAATTATACTAACAATCTTACCCTCTGGCCTGCATTCAACATTCTGAATTTGGCCACCTACCTTGTAAAGAATTTGCAATAAATTTTTTCTCGCATTTGCTTTGTACTTCTCCTGCATTATATGATACAGAATAGTGTCCTGGTGCTATTTACTCCAGAAGTTTCTTAACATTGCTTTTTTATAGCCTCAAATATTGCACATTAAATCATTTTCAATATAGTGCTAAAATTCAAGCTTTCTTTAATTAAATGAGAAGTGTGGCCAGAAGATTATACCTATAGGGCATTTTAAATATTTTATATAGATTGTACCTATTAGTATGCATTGTTTACTATTTCTTGTATATATATATATATATATTGTAACCGGACCGCCATACAACCCTTTTATTACGTCGGTTGTAACAATTTTCTGATGAGCATGCTGTAGGAAAGAACTATCAATTGACATTCCTAATGCAGATGTTAATGCCTCCTACAACAATATTTCCTGCTCATCAGAGGATGTAGTTTTATAGAGACTGGAAACATCTAAATATTTCTATGTTTGGTTTCCCAAAAAAGCGCCATTAGAGTTCCATCTCACTACAACCTGACTGGCCTAAGTCAAGTTATGTCAGACGTAGCTCAGAGAACATGAGATTCTCATGAACCAGTGCTATAACTGATGAGTGATGCATTAAAACAAAACAGAGTTGGATAACTGGACAGCCAATTTAATTTTTAGTAACAAAAAAAATTTATTAAATAACAATTAATTTGCAATTTCAACAATAGTTCATTAATTCCTCTATGAGAATAAGCTTAGAAACATTCTAATTCAATAATAGTTCATTTTGAATTCATTTATGGGAAGAAGCTTGTGAATATTCTAATTCAACAATAGTTCATTAATTCCTTTATGAGAAGAAGCTTGGGATTATTCTGATTCAACAATAGTTCATTTCGAATTCATTTAATAGTTCATTTTGAATTCATTTAAGAGAAGAACCTTAGAAGCAGTAAAGCATTTATGGTTTATACAATGATTCATTTGTTCATTTAATAGAAGAAGCATGGGAACAGTCAAGCATTTATGGTTTATACAATAATTCATTTTGAATTCATTTATGTGAAGAGGCTTAGAAGCAGTAAAGCATTTATGATTTATACAATAATTCATTTTAAATTCATTTATGTGAAGAAGCTTGGGAGCAATCAAGCATTTATGATTTATACAACATTTCATTATTTTATGAATTATTACTGATTGGTAAACATTTAAGTTCAGCAATTCTTGGTTTGTGGAGCATTCATCATTTGGTAATTAAAGCATTTATAATTTAGTCAAATATAAAAGCATATTCTTATACATAAACTCTGTTACATTATAAGAAGCTTAGAAGCTGTTAAGTATTTATGATTTATAGAGCATTTCATCATTTTATGAATTATTACCGATTGGTAGACATTTGAACTCAGCAATTCTTGGTTTGTAGAGCATTTATCATTTGATAATTGAGGCATTTATAATTTAGCCAAATATAGAAGCATATTCATATACATAAATTCTATTTGGCTCGTGGAGCATTTATCATTTAGTAATTAAAGCATTTTTAATTTAGTCAAATATAAAGGTATATTCATATACATAAATTCTGTTTGGCTTGTGAAGCACTTATCATTTAGTAATTAAAGCATTTATAATTTATATAGTAAATACGTTCAAATATTTTTATAAATAAATTTGCGTATAACTATTTCATAACTTCATTTTATAACGTATGATAAACATGTTTTAATATTTTACAAAACAAATTCTAGTTAATTATTTCATAATTCCACTTTATAACGTATGATAAATATGTTTTAGTATTTTATAAAAATTACCTTCCAGTTTTGCAGTCCAGTTTATTCAAGAAGAAGGCGGATTATTTCATTTATGGAAGGTCATGGCATAGCGTGGAGAAAGTGTAGCTGCTAAATTACCCCATTATTATCATAATTCCTCTAGCAAAGGTTTCTTTTTTCATTTTCACGTTTTATTAAAGCTCTCTGTATATGACGAGAGAGAGAAGTTCTTTTCTTCACACGACGTGCTAATTTGAATACTGCCTCAGTTTAACTCAAGTATCTTTTTTCTTTCTTTTTAATGATTGGATAATTAATTTCTTTTTTTTTTATTGAGACAGATAAAAAAAAAAAAATAAGACGATATAACATTTTATTTAAATCCATCAATACTAAAAATCAAAAATATGATTTTATTTTTCATTTTTAACGAATCACAACTTTATTGCGTTTCCAATTAGACTGAATCACGCTAGACATTTTTGAATGGGGGGGATCTTATGAATATTTATATGAGGAAACATATATGTTTCATTACCCCTCACCAATTTTGGGATGAAATCGCCTGGAAGTACGATTTCATTCCATATACTATACACATTATTTCTCAGTACTGGTTTTAGATATGCTGATGAATGGGTAAGATGAGCTGGAAAAGTGAATACATGAACCATAGCCTCCAATGCTGAGACAAATAGATGGCCAAACACAAACTACCAGTACACACCGCCTCATGACGTCATGAGAAAATATCTCATTTTTAAGCACTACCTCTCTTGTACCTAGAAGCATCATCCAATCAAGAGTAGGAGCCAGAGAAAAAAATCAATTTGGCACTCAGCCAACCCTGCTCAGCTCCAGTGAGTCTTAGGGGCTATCATTTGGCCTATCCATGAGACCTATATATACGCACTGCTGGACTACTCTTGGAGCACAACATCCAGGTCTGGATAGTGCCGAGCATATACTTCGGAGCATCATAACACAATGCATCCAAGCAGCTCCGCTCAATCATCCACCATCTCAACATGAAAAACACAAGTTCATGCATCACTACATCACACTCACAAACTTTTCCCATCAGCTATCTCTATTTTATTCTGAATTATAACTGCAACCTAGTTTGGAGAGACTGAGGATCATGATCAGTTCTCCTATAGTCCTCTTTTATATTATGAGGTGACATACTTCTGGATCGTCTCTTTGTTGAAAATTTATCATGTTCAACATTACTATGGTGTCTTGCTTCTTCATTTCTGTATTCCCTTTGGAGATCCTTGTTACTGTTTGATCTTCTAATTATACGCGTCCGATATAGACTATGAACACAATCTGTGGATTTTCTCCTGTTCCTCTTCCATGGTGGTACTTCATTTTTACATAAAAGTTCCTTTTTAAATGGTTTTTTTGCCATAATAATTATATTTTTAGTATTTGTAAAGGTTTCTTATTGCTTAATTTCTTTCACACTTATAAATCGTGAGTTTTCAGATTCCTTTTTGGTGTCTTTTCCTGCGTAAGCAACTATATTTTTAATAACTGTCTTTATATATTTTTTTTCTGTACTCAATTTTTGATTTGAGTTTATTAAGCTTTTGTTTATAATTTTTATATATGGCTGAGGACTAACACACTTTTCTTTCCATTTTATGGTTTCTTTCTCTATCTCCTTTACTATTTCATAGCATATATCAGACAATTTTTCTGAAACATTTTCTTCTATATTGGACAGTTCCTTTGTTATATTTTGATTATGTTCATTTTCACGTTTTTCATCTTCTTGAAGATCAGAAGATTTTAATTTTACTTTATTAGATTTATTTTCATCCATTTGAAACTCTTTTACTGTATTTGATACAATTTCATTCTCAACTTCTGTATATACTGTTTCTTTATTTTCAATTTTAGAGGTATATTCCACAATCAGAAGTTTTCCTGAAGGTAGACTGACAATTTCAAGATCACTCTTTGTAATTTCAATTTCTTCCTTTTTAACAATCTCAAATTTTGCTTCATCAGTAATAGGATATTCAATTTGTGATTCCTTTAAAATATCTTTGGTTGGAAATTCCAAAGTTTTCTCCTCATCCAATTTTTTAGACTGAGTTATTTTTTTCATTAACTGGTTGAACTTTTCATTCTGTTTTTCCACTGCTTCTTTAATTCGTTTTTCTATTCTTTGGTTTGCTTCTATTGCTTGCTTGTTATATTCTTCTCTTTGTTTGATATCTTCTTCTCTTTGTTTATCCCATTTTTGGTTATATTCTTCTCTTTGTTTGATATCTTCTTCTCTTTGTTTATCCCATTTTTGGTTATCTTCTTCTCTTTGTTTGTCCCATTTTTGGTTATCTTCTTCTCTTTGTTTGATATCTTCTTCTCTTTGTTTGTCTTCTTTTTCTATTCGTTCTTTGATAAATATCGAATAGCTGCTTTAACATGGCTTTCTTTTTTGTTTCCTGAGTTTCTACATTCACCATTTTTCCTTTGTTTTCTGAATCAGTAAGCTTCTCTCTCCATCCACACCATGACCTTACTCCATCTTCTTTGAAATGCCTGTTTCATTCTTTATGCCATTCATTTTTGTTTTGTTTTTCTTTTAAACTTTTATTTTTTTTTTGTCCTTCCTGAACAAATTACATCACTACATCATATGCACTGTTCATATCACAGAATCATGATCTGCTTATGCCTATGAATAGGCTAGCTAGATAAGGCCTCACAGTAGGATGACAATGTAATAGGTGCCTATGGTTAGGTTAGCTGGATAAAGCCTCACAGTTGGACGCCAAATGTAACCGGACCGCCATACAACCCTTTTATTACGTCGGTTGTAACAATTTTCTGATGAGCATGCTGTAGGAAAGAACTATCAATTGACATTCCTAATGCAGATGTTAATGCCTCCTACAACAATATTTCCTGCTCATCAGAGGATGTAGTTTTATAGAGACTGGAAACATCTAAATATTTCTATGTTTGGTTTCCCAAAAAAAAGCGCCATTAGAGTTCCATCTCACTACAACCTGACTGGCCTAAGTCAAGTTATGTCAGACGTAGCTCAGAGAACATGAGATTCTCATGAACCAGTGCTATAACTGATGAGTGATGCATTAAAACAAAACAGAGTTGGATAACTGGACAGCCAATTTAATTTTTAGTAACAAAAAAAATTTATTAAATAACAATTAATTTGCAATTTCAACAATAGTTCATTAATTCCTCTATGAGAATAAGCTTAGAAACATTCTAATTCAATAATAGTTCATTTTGAATTCATTTATGGGAAGAAGCTTGTGAATATTCTAATTCAACAATAGTTCATTAATTCCTTTATGAGAAGAAGCTTGGGATTATTCTGATTCAACAATAGTTCATTTCGAATTCATTTAATAGTTCATTTTGAATTCATTTAAGAGAAGAAGCTTGTGAATATTCTGATTCATTTAATAGTTCATTTTGAATTCATTTAAGAGAAGAACCTTAGAAGCAGTAAAGCATTTATGATTTATACAATAATTCATTTTATTCATTTATGTGAAGAAGCTTGGGAGCAATCAAGCATTTATGATTTATACAACATTTCATTATTTTATGAATTATTACTGATTGGTAAACATTTAAGTTCAGCAATTCTTGGTTTGTGGAGCATTCATCATTTGGTAATTAAAGCATTTATAATTTAGTCAAATATAAAAGCATATTCTTATACATAAACTCTGTTACATTATAAGAAGCTTAGAAGCTGTTAAGTATTTATGATTTATAGAGCATTTCATCATTTTATGAATTATTACTGATTGGTAGACATTTGAACTCAGCAATTCTTGGTTTGTAGAGCATTTATCATTTGATACTTGAGGCATTTATAATTTAGCCAAATATAGAAGCATATTCATATACATAAATTCTGTTTGGCTTGTGGAGCATTTATCATTTAGTAATTAAAGCATTTTTAATTTAGTCAAATATAAAGGTATATTCATATACATAAATTCTGTTTGGCTTGTGAAGCACTTATCATTTAGTAATTAAAGCATTTATAATTTATATAGTAAATACGTTCAAATATTTTTATAAATAAATTTGCGTATAACTATTTCATAACTTCATTTTATAACGTATGATAAACATGTTTTAATATTTTACAAAACAAATTCTAGTTAATTATTTCATAATTCCACTTTATAACGTATGATAAATATGTTTTAGTATTTTATAAAAATTACCTTCCAGTTTTGCAGTCCAGTTTATTCAAGAAGAAGGCGGATTATTTCATTTATGGAAGGTCATGGCATAGCGTGGAGAAAGTGTAGCTGCTAAATTACCCCATTATTATCATAATTTCTCTAGCAAAGGTTTCTTTTTTCATTTTCACGTTTTATTAAAGCTCTCTGTATATGACGAGAGAGAGAGAAGTTCTTTTCTTCACACGACGTGCTAATTTGAATACTGCCTCAGTTTAACTCAAGTATCTTTTTTCTTTCTTTTTAATGATTGGATAATTAATTTCTTTTTTTTTTTTATTGAGACAGATAAAAAAAAAAATAAGACGATATAACATTTTATTTAAATCCATCAATACTAAAAATCAAAAATATGATTTTATTTTTCATTTTTAACGAATCACAACTTTATTGCGTTTCCAATTAGACTGAATCACGCTAGACATTTTTGAATGGGGGGGATCTTATGAATATTTATATGAGGAAACATATATGTTTCAATATATATATATATACCAGTTGATGACTACCCTGCAGATTCTTACCACCCACACAGGACTGAACATGAAGTTATTGTCATGCATCAGAGTACAGCATCCTTATAAACTCAATAATAATGATTTAACTCTTTAACTTTCTTGTCCGGTTAAAAATGATCACGGCTTTAAGTTGCTTGAATTCCATCATTTGTAATGCTACAGTAAAGAATTTATGGTCATTTTAAAGCTTAAAAAAGTACCATAAGATTCGGCCCTCTCTTGAATTATTTTACAAGTAAAAAATCAACGATTTGACATTTAAACTTTAACAATGGTAGAAGGCAGTCATTTCTAGATGGTGATTGATTGGTTGTCATTTAAGGCCTGTCAATAATTTTTCATCTCTCCAACTTCTTTGTTTTGCATTTCCAAATGAAAACAAATGTTTTAGAGTGTTTTTAGTATTTTTTTTGCATATTATAAATTATTTTTATATATACTGAAAAGATAATTATTTTAGAAAAAAAACATCAAAATTTTTGCAAAAAACTGTATACTTTTACAGGAACATAAATTGAAAAAGAAACCAGTGCTAACAACAATTTTGACACATGTCAACAGTTTACATTGCCCAAACCTCTTTATTTGATTTTTAAATAAAAATTAATGTTTTAGAATATTTTGCTGGCATTTATTTGCATATTATGGTAAAATATGCTCAACATGTAAATTATTTTAGGAAAATAGTAAGATTTTAGTATATGTAAATAAATGCCAGCAAAATATTCTACACTAATGTAAATTAACAGGAAATCAATGATGTCAGCCACACTTTCTGATTTGTTATTAAGTTTCTTTTTAGGTCATTGGTTATCAAATATTTTTATAATTATAAATGAGAATTTATTTTTGAAAATACTTTCCTTAAATTTCATAACATGACAAATTATTAATATAATTTTTACAAACAAAACTAAATGAATATAATATTAAAATATGTATATATTTACTGCTGATACTGAAATTGACCAATCAAAAGTTTAGAGTTTTACCTCACTTGGCCAATAAAATAAAGTGCAGCTGAATGGGTTGATGTTAACAATTCAATTTTTAAATAAGCGAGATCAAACCAAAGCTGAATTATATTTCCATATCTCTCTCTTACCAAACCTTCATCACCATGCTTCTTGATATCTGGATGTTGGCCAACACATACCTTTGAAAAACAGAATTTGAACCTTACTCTTATGTGCCACTTTTGGAAAGAGAGAATTCCTCCCAAAAAAATATACCACTATCAATAAAACATATAAAACAAATAAATCAAGAAAAACATCAACATGGCAACAAACTTTTAATAACCTAACAAAGTAATATTTCATGGACTTAGATCAATCAATCATCTCTTTATCTCAGTGGATTATGCTACACTCAAAAATGTATAGAGTTTTGTTGGAGAGAGAGATAATGAAACACACATAACCAAATAATTTAAAACAAAAATAAATATTTATTTTCCCCAAATAACCCATCACCATTTATAACATGAATACAACACATTTTATTAAAATAAGCATTACAATAAAGAAAAATCTATGAGTACCAATGAAACTCTCCTTCCTATCTTCATCTAAATACCCTTGTATAACATAGTCTGAGTTTTTACATACACACATATTCATATTAAGCATTACTTTGGTTTCAGGTAATATCAAAAGAAATGTACATATATGTCTATTGAAACATCCTTCCCACTTCTTTATTAAACATTTTTATAAATGTGCATTCTGTATACCAATCAAAAGCACATGGGGACAAAATCAAATAATATCATTTTATGCAATTTAAAGTTTTTTATATGATATGCATACATGTGTTACAAGCAAACCCACATGTACATATACACATCTAAGCTATTTAAAGTTAATGTGGGAAGATAATTTAAAATAGAAAATTCCAACATTTTGCAGATGAACAACTTGACATACATGTAATGCAACAAAAATGTATATATATATATTATGTACAGGGTCGAACCGCTGAAACCACTTACTTATAGGTATATATAAGTTTTGGCCAGTTTCAAACTCCTTCATAATACATTTATAATCATATAAATGTTACATGAACGAACCGGCATGTTCGAACAAAATGGGAGATCTTATTGATAGACTAACTATCAACAATGGCCCACCTCAGCTACTAGATTCAAACCCCTACTATCCAAACACTTTATTTGTTTCGGAGTAAACTCCAGGCGCCAGGTATCTATTCAGAAGAATAAACAACGTATTTGGTCAGTAGGCTCATAATCCAGTGCTGGGAACCATCCCATAAACTAGCCCAGTCTAATTTTAATCAGTAATAAAATATAGAAAAAGAATTGATAAAAAGAATTGACCGACGAATAAAGTTTAATTTTAAAGACAATTTATTAACTAACATTTACTAATGATAAACATTTTTATAAATCTATAAATAACACACACAATTTAAGTTAACATACTATGATAAATTTTATGAAAGAGCAAAAATAATCTTTGACATTTAAATTATCTAACATTCACAGACACGCACATCTATAGTTCATTTTATGCATGCTTATAGAGTTTATATAATTTGAATCTTGAATTTTTACGAATTACAGCGGTGGCTACTACGTATAAATGATAATAAATAAATGTTTACCTAGGATTTTTAGAATGTGGATATTGTTTGTTGTTGGCTGCTTCTGCTGCTCCTGATGGATTATGTCTAACCGGTTAGATTTTGACATTTATTGAAAAGATTTTATGCTAATCCGTTGGTTTTATTCTTGGAGACAGTTGAACATTTGACAGATTTCTGAGTTGTTATGCAGACATTATTTCACAGGCAGGTTTTGATGATCTTGTTGGACTAAAAGGCTGAAGCACGAGCGTATATTTCCAAAAGCTGCTCAACAATGCATTTTTGTTTCTGTATACATAATAGAAATTGCACTGTTGTCTGAACTGGAACAAGACTGTCATTGCAAACTAGACTGAAAAAACTCTCTCAATTAATTCCCGATAAAAAAAAGTCTATTTATACATGCAACATGTTGACCGTGTATTATCCTCTGGCAAATATCTGTTGTCGAATTCCATTGGTAATTAATCCTATGACAATGTGTTTTTGATTGATTGTTTAATTAGTAGTAGCTTTCATAAACATATTGTTTTTTTTATCTTTAGTGGCCCACCGCTGTGTTTTTAAATATATTTCATTTCAATATTTATTTTCATGTGTTTTTAGTGGCCCACCACTGTGTTTTTAAATATATTTCATTTCAATATTTATTTTCATGTGTTTTTCAATACGATTTTAACACACATTTATTATATCTCTTTTTAACAGCTTACATTTATTTACATTCGCATGCACATATATATTTTACTATTCTAAAATCAAAAATAGTTTTAAGATTATTTTTCTTCTTTAATTTAAATGAAGAGATTTATATATTTTCTTTAAACCTTTTAAATTGTATTTCAACTAATAATAATAAACTCTTTACTTCCTTTTTATAAAACCTTTAGTTTAACTTTAATAAAAAACCCTTCCCACTTTTAATCAATTATGTTTCAACTTTTATTTCAACTCTTTTACGGAAGATTTTTTTTTTATTTTAATAATTTTTTTAGACAAAATTATTTTATATACATGTGCCAAATTGGCCTTGGCACATTACACCCCCTCCGTTTTAGAGTAAAATGCATCATTTTTGACCATTTTATCTCTTGCAATTTTAATTCTTGACTCTAAAGATTTATTAATTTATTATTTTTCTGAGTTAGCTTTTTAATATCTTTTACTTAACATACAAAGGGCAATTTGTTTTGACTATCTTTTCCTTCTATCTATGCCAAATACATTGCTCACAATGATCTAAATCGACTACTGGGACAGACCAATTTTGAGGCACAGGGATCTTTTGGGAAATGACATGGAAGCAGATTCGCTGACTTATACTGACTTACACGTGTATAAAATTGAAACTTCATTTGCCAATTCTCTTGATTGGACTTGGAAAAAGAAAGGGTCATTGTGAAATGGCAGGAATTTTCAACTGTCCATTTTCGACTTACACTTTGGAAAGAGGAATGATCCCTGACAAGTCCGTTACAGGTACTCAAATTTATCCAGTCGGCATTTTTAAACTTATTCTTAACTAAACTTATTTGTATACTACCCTCATTCCCTTTTGCTATAGATAACTTCCTACACATGTGCATACATGCAGCATAATTCTACACCTACTAATATTCTAGATATCGAGTTATTACTGGACTTGCTTACAGGGAATCTGTACTAAATAAATCCCTATTTGCACACATCATGAGGTGTAGCAGTGCCAAGAACATAACATAAACAGATATCTGGATAAATACATTTAAGATACACATCATAGGAATCGTATTTACCGAATATTACCAGTGTATGTGCACGTATATACACATGTATACTTATACACTCTTAACTCACCTTAGATTGACTTTTATTTTTTTATTATTAATCTTCCAACCTTATTTTTAAATTCACATGAACAATATCTTACACTATTTATTTATATTACAATATTATTTATAACCCTTAAGAAACATTATTTAAAATATTTATTTACACTAATCTTATAATATTATTTGTAAAACATTATGAACATCTTTATTTAACATGCGTGTATTCAATGAAAAAAAAAAATTGATTAGTTTATTACGAGTCATTCTTCATTATTATTTACTATAGATTTATTTACACTTATTTATTTAACTTGATTTTATCGATTTTATTTTAACTATTTGACCTACTTATTTATTTATGAACATTTTTCTTGATTAACATTTGCGTTGATCACTTTTTCCTAAGTATTGACCACTTCAAATTCTTATTTTTCTAGAGTGCATTTTTAGTTTTTATTTTCATCATTAGGTAATAAATGTAATGTTAAGAGAAGTAGGCAGCAAAGTATAAGGCAATTTAAACACACAGATAGATTTTGTGCTGATTTAAACCAACTTTTAATTTCTTTGCTTAAATACTCGCACACACCTCAATCCTAATTTAATACACTTTTTTTTTAAATTTTATTTGATAATGTTTTATTTTCATTAATACTTTCATTATACACTTATTTATTTTTAAAGCGTTATTTTTACTCTCCCTAAAAAACATTTTCATTTTGCTTGTCTATTTTGATTTTACACATTTATTTTGTTTGTGTCACGCTCCGCTATGTTCTAGACTTATGAGCTGGGATATCAATATAATCAATAAGACATAATCGAGGGTTTTTGACATAATCATTTCGCTTGTCTAATTTGATTTTACACATTTATTTTGTTTGCGTCACGCTCCGCTATGTTCTAGACTTATGAGCTGGGATTTAACATAATAGATAAGACATAATCGAGGGTTTTTTGACATAAATTGTTTTATCATTGCTTTGACATTTTAAAAACCTCTAAGATTGTTATTTTATTTTACTAAGACTAACTTTAATCATTTTTAATTATTCAAACTAACTTGATACTCATTTTTACATTTATTTCATTAACCTTTGTTAAACATTTTCCATTATTCTGAGTCCATGATCATTATACACTAGGTCAAGCCGGCTATTCCGTCAGATTACATATTTTTAATTTTTGTCTGGTGGTTCTTTATTATATTTTTTTCTGCATATAGCCACTCATGCTGGGGGATTGAGAATCACCCTGGGCCTTTCCTTAAATCTAGTACGAGAGATGTCAGGATCGCTGTTGGTTCTTCGAAAGATTTTTGTTCTTTTGGGACTATTAGAATAACGTCTCCTCCGGAGACTCCCCGAATTTGACCTATGTCTATATCTTATGGCATTTACAGCTGGCTCTCTAAGTTGGGGTTTGAATCCCTTATCTCTCGTATCAAAAGTTGGTCTATCTTTGTCGAAAGCACTCAATAATTCCGCCATTTGTTCCACTGTTTTCCTTTCAGTTCCTATGAGCATTTGCTCGACATTATGAGGAAAACTATGGCGGACTATCCTGGCAATTTGTTGTTCAGATAGCAGGTCTGCTGTTAAAGAGTGTAATTTTGCCACTTGCCTTCTAAAAAAAAAAACGAACGGTTCACCAGGTCACCATTTATCTTGTGAGATCTGGTGATGAAGATTTTCCTGATAATCTTCGTTCCAATAACTAGCTAAAACAGCAATTTTATATTTGGCAAAAGTAACAGATTTTTTATATAGAGTCCCACCAAGATTGAGACCCCCTTGTAAATGGCTACATGCTATTGTGATCATAGCCTCCTCACTTAATTGATTCAGAGTGAAATAGTGCTCCAAACTATTTAAATGCTCCATAGGAACTTCACCTTGATGGCCAGAAAATATCCGTATTTTCAAAAACTGGTTCACGATTGCCAGATTGTTTATAATGTACGTGTTTGCACTCAAGTGGTCACACTGTTTTATTTCCATTTGCGAACTATTTTTACTATTCTTTTGATTTACTTTCCAAGCTAAATCTGTCATTCCAACTTTTATCTCTTCAATTACTTTTTTATCTTCTATCTTATTTTTTTCAGTTACTTGGTAAGTTTCTATTTGATTTTCTATTTGTGTTTTAATCTCTTCTATTTCTTCCCTAATTTCTTCTTTTATTTTATTCTGGCCCATTTCGATCTGGTCCTTTAACTTTTCGAGCATTTCAGCTTGCCCTTCCAATTTACACTTCATTTCATTATTTTGGTTTTTAAGCTCTTCAGCTATTTTTTTATATTCTTCGGCTGTTTCTTTTTGTTTTTCAAACATTCAAGTTAATAAAGCTATGACTTCCCTATTCTCTTCTTTTTGCTCAACCTCTTTTTTGTTTTTATCTTTTTGTTCCTCACTAGAAGCATTCTCTACTTCTTTCGTTTGAGTTTCTATTTTTTCTTCACTGGGGACCTTTTCTATTTCACTAGTTTCGGTTTTATTTTGTTCCTCGCTGAGAACATTGTCTGTTTTTTTAAACTTGAGTCTCCATTTTAGGTTTATTTCTTGTCATATTCTGTAATTTTAAACTTTACTTTTTTATATTATTTTTCTTTAATATTATATTTTATTCACGCTCATAAGTTTACTAATTTCTATTTTATTTATTTCTTTCTAAACTGGAAATACACGCTGACTCCACCCCTCCTTTGTCCATTTTTCTCTACCCGATCTTAATGCTTTAACTCCACCCAAACACCCAACTGTCTCTGATTTAACATAATGATTTATTTCAACTAATGTAAATAGCATAAATCTCTCTTCATTTAAAGGAAAAAAAAAGGTTTCGGTCAATTCTTTTTTTTTATTATTTTTAAATTAATACGACTTTACGTACGTAATTTCGCTTTTCTATAAAAAAATTTGTCAAACAAGAAACACAGTATTTGATTACTATTGTTCCTTAGGTCCAGCCCCAAACATTGTGAAAGCCATTTATGTACCGGGTAGAACCGCTGAAACCACTTACTTATACGCATATATAAGTTTTGGCCAGTTTCAAACTCCTTCATAATACATTTATAATCATATAAATGTTACATGAATGAACCGGCACGTTCGAGCAAAATGGGAGACCTTATTGATAGACTAACTATCAACAATGGCCCACCTCGGTTGCTAGATTCAAACCCCTATTATCCAAACACTTTATTTGTTTCGGAGTAAACTCCAGGCGCCAGCTATCTATTCAGAAAAATAAACAATGTATTTGGTCAGTAGGCTCATAATCCAGCGCTTGAAACCATCCCATAAACTAGCCCAGTCTAATTTTAATCAGTAATAAAATATAGAAAAAGAAATGATAAAAAGAATTGACTGATGAATAAAGTTTAATTTTAATTTATTAACTAACATTTACTAATGATAAACATTTTTATAAATCTATAAATAACACACACATTTTAAGTTAACATACTATGATATATTTTATGAAAGAGCAAAAATAAACTTTGACATTTAAATTATCTAACATTTACAGACACGCACATCTATAGTTCATTTTATGCATGCTTATAGAGTTTATATAATTTGAATCTTGAATTTTTACGAATTACAGTGGTGGCTACTACGTATAAATGATAATAAATAAATGTTTACCTAGGATTTTTGGAGCGTGGCTATTGCTTGTTGTTGGCTGCTTCTGCTGCTTCTGATGGATTATATCTAACCGGTTAGATTTTGACGTTTATTGAAAAGATTTTATGCTAATCTGTTGGTTTTATTCTTGGAGACAGTTGAACATTTGATGGAGGATTTCTGAGTTGTTATGCATACATTATTTCACAGGCAGTTTTTGATGATCTTGTTGGACTAAAAGGCTGAAGCATGAGCATATATTTCCAAAAGCTGCTCAACAATGCATTTTTGTTTCTGTATACATAATAGAAATTGCACTGTTGTCTGAACTGGAACAAGACTGTCACTGCAAACTAGACTGAAAAAACTCTCTCAATTAATTCCCAATAAAAAAAAAGTTTATTTATACCTGCGACATGTTGTCCATGTAATATCCTCCGGCAAATATCTGTTGTCGAATTCCATTGGTAATTAATCCTATGACAATGTGTTTTTGATTGATTGTTTAATTAGTAGTAGCTTTCATAAACGTATTGTTTTTTTATCTTTAGTAGCCCACCACTGTGTTTTTAAATATATTTCATTTCAATATTTATTTTCATGTGTTTTTCAATACGATTTTAACACGCATTTATTATATCTCTTTTTAACAGCTTACATTTATTTACATTCGCACGCACATATATATTTTACTATTCTAAAATCAAAAATAGTTTTAAGATTATTTTTCTTCTTTAATTTAAATGAAGAGATTTATATATTTTCTTTAAACCTTTTAAATTGTATTTCAACTAATAATAATAAACTCTTTACTTCCTTTTTATAAAACCTTTAGTTTAACTTTAATAAAAACTCCTTCCCACTTTTAATCAATTATTTTTCTACTTTTATTTCAACTCTTTTACAAAAGATTTTTTTTTTTTTTAATAATTTTTTTAGACAAAATTATTTTATATACATGTGCCAAATTGGCCTTGGCACAATATATATATATCAAAAAAATTCATCTTGTCAAAGTATACAACTAATAATAAAGTACAATATATATTAAAAAATTATACCCTCTGGTGTTTTAAGGTTTTATCATTCAGACTTCAGGCTTCTGAGTGTGCCACAAAACATGATAATAGGACAGCAAGGACTTTCTCTTTATTTCAGCAGAACTTAGGCATTTAGGTGTTCATCATCATCAGCTGGCCTTGGTGGCTATATGATCATGGCATAGAAGGAGTCAGGTTAGTGCAATGATGTGGCATTCTTCTTTATATTCATCATACTGATTATTCTAGTCATTTTCCTGCTTCTTCGGGTTTTTACCAATATTCTTTTTTCTTTAGCATAGCCTCAGAAAACTGCTTCTTATATACATATACATCTTGTGTGGGACATTTGTTTGAAGCCAGGCTCAGCTCTGTTCCCTTTTTACTTATTTTTCAACTGCTGGACTATCAGTGTCTTTTTAATTCTTTAGACAAATTTTTAAGTAGTGCCTTATTCAAAAGGCCTTGGCAGCTTTAGTTAGATGGTTTTCCTAGACCTGTGGTCAAGTAATTTCATCAGTATAAACCAGTATTAAATAGGATGTTAATAAATAAAGATAAAACAATAAGATAATATAGGAATGAAAAGGTATTAAAAGAAATGTTAATGGGTAAAGATTTAGAGAATCGATAATAAAATTATATAAGAAGAATATTAAATTATAAGGGTATTTTAAAAGAAATAGTTAAATATAAAGGAGGTAAATAATTATATTTGTAGATGTTATATTGTGGTTTTATTTGAATATTATATATATATGATATATTAATATTTTATTTTATTCTGTTATTATTTTTATGTTTTTTATTTTTATATTTTTTTGTTTAAGGAATCTTGATAATGACTACAGAATGTAGTTGAAACGTTGTTATCATGGAAAAATAAAATTATAGTAAAATATTGAATAAACAAGTTTTAAAAGGAAAAAGAAAGAATGTATGTATATTTTATATATTTATTATGTTGCACCTATAATTTAAAAAGAACAAGAAGAAATGAAAAGTTGTGTATATAATTTTATTTATAAATTTTTAGTTATCATTATCTAAAACCTTCAAAATAATATTTATATACCAACATATGTACCTATCCTATGGTAAAGCTGTCATAATTAATTGATTGGTTTAGCAAATTTCAATCATGCATGGTATTAATGTGGAGCCATAAATTACTCAAACTATACAAAACTAAATACAAATACAGTACTATAGCATTTATTTTTTACACACTAAATATTACATTTCAAATATGAATTTATGTACTGTAAACACATTTTGTTTGCAATTTATTTCAGCTCTGTATTGTAATCAAAAGAACATCGAATGTTTTTCCTTTGAAAAAGTTTTATTTCAATACCATATTTTTTTAGAATCCAGAAATGTACCCAGCTTATGGAAAGGCCATAGTATATATATTTTTAATCATTTGCTCTAACGAATTACTTCCTTTGCATAAAATGATTTGGCTTAACAAATAACATATTTTTTTCTTGAAAAACAGACTCTCTAACAAAGAAATGTTCATCTTGAATATCATGTGACAGCGTTACCAACATTTAGGAATTTTATATATAAGATAATGTTATCATAAACCCAAATCAATGCATATGTAAAATAAAAATAGTAAATCATCCTCCCTAAGCTATGAATTAAAAACACTCTAAATGTTGAACAAAGTATCAAGAATAGAATGAATTCAACACTGTTGGCAATTCAGAATGAAATTAATTTATCAACCAGATGGAAATGAAGCACTTAAGATTATTAAACACATCATTAATCAATTATACAAGCAGGAGACAACACCGCTCTTTTAACACCTTGATTATAATAATTAAACAAGATTTAATATGTAAACTTTAAATTATACATAATTCAATGTATATGCTATCATAAATAAATTGTTATATCTAATAAATTGCTAAGATTTATTGTAACTATCTAAATTAACAAGACGTATTATAACTGTGTAATAATTTATATATATGCTTCAAATATATATTTTTTTCAATTCCAAAATATAAACAGGGTTTTTTTTTAAAAAAAATAAATAAATACAGCATAATAAGGCTACACCCAGTTTTTTAAACTTAATATAAATATATGCATATCTTTTTATTTATTCTTGATTTTGCTTTACGGAAATTAATGGGTAAACCATCCTCTTTTTATCATTTCTCTTCAACGAAAGAGAAATCGGTTCCTAAGCAAAAGTTGAAATGTGCTTTTATAAATAGAGTACGAAGCTATTCTTTCAGCAAATAATTATTTATATTACTATACTATCATTACCTTAATAAAGAATGATTGAATCAATGCGTTTGTTCAGATACGCACACGAGTGCGCACACGCACATAGATCCGCATTGTGGGCTGCTTTAAATATGATCACGAATATTTATATTCACTTTTATATACTTCTTTTTGTAGAAAAATGTATTTTCAAATTATTTGAATATTGCAAAAGTTTCTTCGGCATAGAAAGACTTCATTTTCTATTCAAAGAGCAAACACATAATTTACACCCAGTCTATTTTCTTAAGTACTTTTTGATTTCTTAAATAAATAAACATTTAATTTCTATTAATAGCAATAAATTATCAATTAGAGACTTCCTACAATTTTATGTGTGTATTTTAAAAAAGTATTTCCTTTAAATAGTCTGCGCTATCATGTGATTGCAATAAAATTGATTGGTTGACATTATGTGACGCTACCGTACAGAATTTGAGGAGAGTTGTGATAGCAAGCTCATCTTTTAGAGCTACTGAAAAATATTGTTTAGTGTTACCGAGTTTGTGATAGTGTTGTTTCTTAAAGTGCTTACTATTTCTTTTTTTTTTTTAAATTAATTGCAGAAGTTGCTTGTAATAACTGGATATAATTACTTGATTAAAAAAAGATATATATATTTAATGGAATACTTTTTTTGTTGATGTGAATATATATATATGTGTGGAAAGTAGAAGAATTGCGGAAACTGTTAAAATATATTATAATTACTTCAAAGCAATTAGTCATTAGTTGGAATAATTAAATAAAAGAGTTATTAAAGAAAAGGTAAGTAGTACATTTTTTAAAAAACTTGACAGCAATTTTATTATTTGGTAAAATAGAATACATGTTACCAAATTTCAATAACAAAGAACTTATAAAAGTAAGGATTAAATTTAAAAAAATTACACATACATAAATATACGTTTATGGCATGCGTTTGTAATAATAAATTTATAATCATATCTTCTTATATAAATTATATATGTATGTGTGTGTTTAGATATTAAATATGTGCAACATATGTAATCATTTATATAAGTTTATATAATTTTTGTAATTAGTTTATATATGCGGACGGAATAGGTTCTATATCAAAAGTTGTTTTTTTTTCAGAAAGTAAATTATTATAGATACTTGATGAAACACTTGCTATCATTGGTGTTTATTGCCATTTTTTTTATAGAATGTACTTTGGCTTTTCTATTTAAACACATATAGATACAGAAAATCTATCATATTCATGGCTGCAAAATAGTGAGCTTCCTACTTCAATTAAAATGTATTATGTGCCATTGATAATAATTAGCTACGACTTTAGATTTTATAAATTTATCATCATTCTCACTTTGTTCCTTATCTGTTAGCTTCAGATAATTCGATTTTTTTTCAAGTCATAGCTTTTATTTTCCTCATCATTTCAATATTTCCTCTTATATTTATCCACTTACCTCACGACAATATTTGATAGATATTTTTTAATGGGATCGGATTTAAGACATCAACTATATTTTATTATCATCTTCGTTAACGATTGGTTTAACTCATGTTCAATCCTTTCTATTACTTTTTTCAATGGTGTTAACTATTCTGTTTTTTCATTAGTTGATTTCATGCATTGTATTCCTTCTTGTTTCTTTTCATATTGTTCTGTATAACCTGAAATTTTTGTATTATTCCTCAATTAGATATTCATATCTGACATCCATAATAAGCATTGCAAGAATACATTTATTATCTTTTTTAAAACAAATAAATATATTTCCTTTTAATATTACAAGTTAAATTGTTAAAAAGGACTTCATTCTTCTTTGATTCTAGGATAAACTTCATCTATTATATTCTCAAATAATATTAAGAATTTGACCAATGTATGAGTGATTGTTAACTTTTTGTAATTCATTATTTCTATCTTTATTTTTTTTTAATTTGAAACAATGAAGCTTTTTTTTTTGTGTAAATAATAATAATAAACAATGAATTATATTGCCTAAAAATATAGATAACTTAAAGCAAACTTCTTTTTTTTAAGCTTTCCATTTTAATCTACAAAATATTTCTTTTAAAATTGGTATAAACAACTTTTGGAAATGTGGAGAAACACTGTAAAATCACATTATCAAATTTTACCTTCTTACTCACAGCAGGCAATTTATTATTAGTACTGAATTTTGCTAAACATTTTTTTTTTAATTTGAAAGTAGTCTTAATTTATAAGTTAATGTTTCAAACCTTAATCGTCATAGAAATGTTTATAGAATCAACTTCCTTTGCACAATCCACAAATCTAAAACATAGTAAGAAATTATATTCACTGTTTTTTCTGTAACTTTTTTTAATCCTTGACAATGATCTATTGTGTTTTGCCAATTTCTATGACCCTACTATCTGCATTCTTCAAATCGTTTTTTATATGTCCTGTGATTATTTTGACATTTGATAGTTAATCTTACTAATAATTCTTTCTTTATTCTTCTGCTTATTTTATGATATCATAATAAATCATTTATTTCCTAGAGATTTTTTTATTAGCCATAGATTTAACTGCATGTCTTTTCTCTTTTGTTAAAATGTATGGCATTTCAAAAGATATTATTATTAGAGAAACAGTTTGTGATTATGGTATTTTAGTTGTATTTATATATTGGACTATTTTCATCATCTAATATTATGTATTGAATGTCTTTAGGAAAATTAAACTTTATTCAGATTTTCAAATTACATTCAACTGTTAGTCATAACACACAAGTTGGCTCGGTTAGTTGGAACATTACATTAAAATTCAATATTCAAGAATCTATAGGTCCAGGTTCAATTCCCATGCTAGTACTATTACTGGTCAGGCCAAAAACACCTGAAGAAGTGAGAATTGGGCATATACTAACTTTTGTGCTATTACTAACAGTTGAATGTAATTTGAAAACTTAAATAAGGTTTAATTTTTCTAAAAACATTCAATACTTAACATTAGATGATGGAAATAGTCCAATACTTTACTTTACTGTTTATTATTATTATGTAGGATTTTTTTTTTTGTAGACATTTTTTACACATTATATAATTCTGGTCATTTTAAAAATAAAAATATCATTTGTTTTTTGTTCTTTTATGGGTGAAAAAAAATTTTTTATGTTTATGATTTTTGAGAGCAAAACTCTCATAAGCTTTTCTGCTAATTCCCAATGTTATATATTTTTTTTATGTTATCATTAAACTTTCCCCATACAATTTTATAGAATTCAGGATATTCAGCTGACTAATTATTTTGATACATTGTCATAATCATATAAATTTATCACTTTTAAATTGACATATATATTCTTCTTATATTGCCTTATCTCAGTTGAAAATATTTTGATGGATTGCCAGTTATCTTGTAAAATATATTTATATAAGAGTCTTTAATAAAATATTAGTTACTCTTTTAATGTATTCATTCAAGTATGAGCTATCATTTACAGTTGATGTTAATATTTTAAAATTAGGTTAAAGCCCTATATAAATTTATTGAAGAGTTAAATATATCAACTGTTAATTCTTTCCTGTTTAATCTTTTTTGTTTCTCTAGTTTTTATTAAACATATCAAAGACTCACTAACCACAATCATTATTTCCTCTGCTAAATATATTAATTAAATTATAATCTTGAAATATATACTTTCTATTAGTCAATACAAATATGCTACACCAATTTTATTTTATTTTTTGCTGAATTCAAAATATCTTTATTGTCCTTTATTAGTGACTTTAAGTCCAAATTTACTCACAGTTTATTTATCTTTGAATTATTTTTCAATTATAGTATTAAAATCTGTTATGAACATTATAGTATAAGAAATTGTTGAGGACAAACATATGAGTTAGTTCTCTCAATTTGGTATCTTATATTAATTTAAACAAATAACCCTCTCTTTTTATTTGATGTATCGTTGTTTCTGCATTTTTTTTATTTCTAAAGAATCTTATTCTATTTATACAGTAAATATTTATATTTTTTTATATAATAAAGTATATGTTTACTTTCTAAATCATCATTTTATATTTTTTTGTAACTCCACAAATTTACACAATGTTTCTTTTAATAGAGACAAATTTGATTGTTTAGTGTAATTTCTATTACATGAAACTGATCTACTGGATACCAGCAACTAATTAAAAGTGCCAATTAGTAAAGGGGCATTTAGTGACAACTTATGTTTGTAATTTGGAATTTTTAGCAACTTCTAATTTTAGCTTTAGCTACTATTTTGTCTGTAACTATTTTGTTTTTTGGTTATCATTGTAATTATAAAAGATAGCATTTTTCATTTAAAAAAATCCTTAGTTATCTTGTCTACCATGTCATATATTAGTTAAGAATTATTCATCTACTGAAAACAAGGTCAATGCCATATTTTGTTCTTAATTGCCCTTAATACAAAATTTAAAAAAAAAACAACTGAAAAACTCATCATTTTATTTGTTTGAAATGTGTTGATGAACATATATTTATTCGCTCTGTAAATAATCTCTTAGTAATAAAAGCTGCAACTATAAGAAAACAGAGTACACAAAGAAAAGCTTTATTTTATTTACTACAAGGTATATTTAGTAAGGGTTAAATGATTAAATAACGGTAAAATGTTACGGAGGAAATCTTTTGTTTATTTTTGTAATAATTATTAAACTTACATATAATACATGTATCTTTACGAATTTGTTTACAGACTTTTTTTTTATGTATAAAGACTTTTTATATGAATGAATGTATTAATAAATAACATTGTTTTTCCATGTTTGTGTTATCTAATTGTTATTTGTGTCTCAATGTCTTTATGCCAATTGATATAATAAATTCTAAATAAATTTTGTTTTTAAAAATGTGCTAAGTGTTAGATAATTAAATTTTTACTAAAATATTTATCCTGTTTTTACCTCCAAAGTCTAAAATGGAATGTCCCATGAGATGTGCATTCATTCATAAATGCGGATAATGTACTACGGAATATTATTATTGCTAGTATTATCTTCTTTAATTTCGTCAGAATAAATTTTAAAAGAAGAAAAATATGTATATAGCTTGATTACTCTTGTAATTGTTTTTTCTTTTATTTTTTTACGTTTTTTTTTTTTTTCATAGAAATTATGCTGAAAGAGAAACCAAATTTGATATTATTAAAACGCGGAGGGGATAGGTTTAAAATCATAGACTGGAACTTTTTATGTCTCCACATTTTTATTTAATTTTTAAAACAGTTATATAAATAATTTTACTAATAATTATATTACCGATAGTAATTATAAATGGTAATTCTAATTAATGAAAGTTGAAATAGCTGCAGTTTTAAAGAGACATTTTACTTGCAAAGTAGATTTGATATTATAGATATTTTCTAACGCGATGAACCGCGATAATTCGAGGTTCTTAATTACTACTACTATTATAAAGATAATATAGTTGCAAGTTTTTTGTTTTGTTTCTGAGAAATTGAAATCGAAACTGCTAGCCTTATTTAATTCTCTATATGTTGGGGGGGGGGGGTAAATATAAAATCAGCAAAAGTCAAACTCAAATAATGTACTTCCCAATTCTGGACATTAAGTCACTGTAAATTACCTGTATAGTATAGTGGTGGCTGAGAAAGCGAGAGCTCCGGAATTAAAGCTCGACCAATCACGTGACATACTCTGCCAACAATCACTGTAAAAATCGATAAAATCTTCATTATAAAAATATGTGCATACATGCATTTTTGCAAAAAAAAAAACATTATATTGTCAAAAAATAAAATTGAAATTAAAACAATTATCCAAAGATCTGGATGTAGTGCTCTCAGATCCAAGATTTTTGCTGACGAAAGCTATAAGCTAGAAACTTGTCAGTGAATATTGAAGCAGTATGTACTAGATAGGGATTTAATGCACAGACCTTCTGACATTCATTAATTCCTATGGTTTGCACTACTGTATGGAGAGGTGAAGAAAATAAAAGTCTGAATAATAACTGAATAGAACTTAATTAAAAAGCAAGTTAGGGATTCTAAATACATGTTTTAACATTTCTACTAGAAAATATTTGAAATAACTTGGTTATCTAAATGGAATAAGATAATATCTCTAAAAAAATAAAATAAAAACCCTTGTCTATCATCATAAGTACTTTGCAGTTTTAAAACTAATCTATATTTATATCTTAAGATAATTTACTACCAGCTATAAAATCAGAGAAACATCATAAACTAATGAAAGCTGCATTATTAAATGCATGCTTTATGTGTTGTGAAACTTGGTACTAGAATAGGGAGTTGATCTTGTTATTATGTGAGAATTAAATGATTTGCTATTATTATTAAATAATAAGTATTAGCAGATATTTCTTCCTACAAATATTATTAGCTTTCTATAAAAGACTAAAAGAGATATGGAATAGGTCAATTTGAATTTACTACAAACTGTTATTAGAAAGCAAGTAAATCATAAACAAGATCCTCTTATTATTTTGACAACAGGATTTTGAAAAAGCAAATATTATTGGTGTGACCATAAAAGCTTAATCAAAGTTTAATTATCACATTTGTCTGCTTTAACTATGATTAAACTTCCTTTTAAAGGAAATCTATGGCACAGTTTTGAAGTAGGATCTATCTTTAGAAATGAATGATAGAAAGTGAGAATGTATCTACAAGGGATCAGTAGTAAATAAATACATAAAATATTTTTTCTAACTCAACTGATATTTAATAATTATTAGCCATTATTTACCAATTCATTGAAATTAGTTTTAAAAAAGAGACATCATAATGTTTTTAGTTGCAGCAATAAATTAGGCAAAGAGGTTTGGATGATTTTAAAGTACAACAAAAAATGATGAGTTTTACAATTGTGTATTTTAAATAGACATGAACCAAAATTCCTTCTTGAATTAATTTGAACATGGATTTATAACAAAATTGAAACTGTGTTGGGAGAAAACTAATTTGGCTTCTGTAAAGATAGAGGCATTACTATTTCAATTGATATATTATCATCATTTGAAGAGATGATAAAATGGCAAAGGAGAAAATATAATATTTGTTATAGTAGTAATTACAAAAAAAAAAAAAAAGCATTTGATAGCCAATGATAAAACTGACAATAATGTAATGATGAAGTTGCAGATGCCTTATTAAATAAGGGTCTCATTAATCCAATGTTAATAATTAAAACATTAGAGAGGGATCACAAAAGTCACCGATTATTTTTAATACATATTTAGAAAAAATGTTGTAGTAGGTTATTGGAAGATACAGGAAAGGGGTATATATTAATAAACAAAGAAACGTAACGCCATGCAGATTATCAAACAATCGTTGTAGGTTTGGCAAAATCCCTAGAAAATTATTTGTTTTAAATATGCTATACTTCAAAAAATATGGAATAGGAATTAATATTAAAAAACCAAAAGTAATAATAATGGCAGATGAAAATCAGCATAGAGGTACAGGTGTTATGAAAATCATGCATTTAGAGATAAGAAATATGTGATTTTCTGAAAACAATTGTAAAATAAAAAAACAATGCAAAAAAATAATATAAGTTGTCTTATTTGTTTGTGAAAATGAATACTTTAGTCTCTTTGAAGAATAAAACAATAAATAGAAATGATGTATGACTAATGACAAACAACTTAAAACAATAATGGTGAACTATTAACGAAATGTTACCTGATAATATATATATTATTTTACATTTATTTAAATAATATTTAGAAAAAAATAATAATGCAATTATACATTTTTCTTTCTGTGATAATTGCACCAGTTAATTGCTATTTTATGTTATAAACTTTTAAGTTATTATAAGTAATAGTTCAAACATTGTATGCTAGCAAAATTAATGTCTCTGAATTTAAGTTCTGTCCAAATTATATCTAACAAATAAACATTATAACTATTATTTTTTCTTTTATTTTAATTTAAAGCTATTTATTTATGCACAATGACTATATTCATTAGTTCGATTTGTTAAATTCTTACTTCTAAAGGCTTTTATTTTATATAATCGTTGCTTTCAATAATAACAGATATTATCAGATAATCAGAATATAAAATTTTTAGAAATAAAACAGATTAAAACAAACCCTCTCACTGCACCACCCAGAATGATGCTTCTATACAACTGTTATTAACTTGCTATTGCAGGTATTATTTTCAATAAAAAAAATTAATCGGCAACAAAAAAAAGAAAAAACGAAACAAAACAAGCATAATTTATAACTTTTTTTATATTTATTGTAAAAATGAAATAATTATGTTTAAAAGTCAGATTTTACTAAACTCATTACATTTTTTGACAAATCTATTATTCTTTACTATAATTAGCGTTAAGGGGGAAAAAAACTCAGAGTAATGAATGATACACTACGATTAAAAATGACTTTAAAAATATTATGGTTTGACAATACAACGTAAAACTAAAATCAACTTTTAATTTCATAATATACTTTCTGGAAAGACAAAAAAAAATCTTAATGTGCTCGTTAACGCACATTCATGTCCGCACATACATATTTCACACCACATATATAAATTGTTTGCTTGTATGTATTTTTATCCCTATTATAATATAAGATTGATATATCTTAGCGGACCAAAAAATGTTTTTTTTTTTGCTAACTACACAACTCAATGGTCCTAGCTAAAGTTCTAACTGAATTAAAATACACAACTCATATAAAGTAATAATAGATTAAAATATGTTATAAGCTATATATATATATTTTAAAGTTATAATTAATGATATTGCTCTGCCTATATCTCGATGCTCAAATTTTTATAAAATTCTTATTAGTAAACCAATCGATTACTTTATATAATTCGCATTCAATGTCCATTCATCGCAACACCAGCTTTGTGACTTTAGACACCTAACTGCTTATTATTTTATATTAGTTGCGTTCTTGTTTTTCTCACTACGTGCACAAAAAAATCTGATGTTTAAGTTGATTATTAAAAAGAACTGACATTGTATTTCATATTATCTATAATCCTGTTGCAATATATATATATATTATTGCTGCCGAAAGAAGTTTGCGATTAACTGAACCAAGACCCTTTGATTCTTCTTTGAGGTCTTAAAGGAACCGAGAGAATAAATTACTTCTGTTCGCATCATTGTTATTATTATTTCAACTGCATCAGCAACCATGGTGAATATTGCTTTTTTTAGCTCTGAGTTTCGGATCAAAAACATCGTCTTCTTTCTTTTCAATTGTCTGATAAATTATAACTAGAGTGCCAATTGATTTTTTTACGGTAGAATGAATGAGGTGCATGATGGAATTGTTTTTTTTTTCCAGTTATTTAAAATCACGACAAGGAACATTAAATTATGGTCCTTATTCTAAACGTAAGGAAGGCAGAAATTGGGGGCCAAAGGTGAAAGATGCTAAAAATGTGTGTTGAGATGTAGGCTATCATTTTATGATGATCTTTTATTTGGATATTTACAATTGCAGATCGATTTCAAGTGAAAAAGGATTGCCAGAACTGGAAGAAGAATTGTTTAATATTAAATGGAACATTGTTAAATTTTGAGAAGTTAGAAGAAAAAGTGAAGTGACAATTGATTTCAAAAAATAAACATGTATTATACTACAATGGCATAAATATTGGAAGTGCAAGTGGAGCAGGATTCATTATAAATAAAAATGTGAAAAATAACATTGTGGAGATTAATGGTGTAACATTCAAAGTGGCAAGATTAATTATTTAACTTAATGGAAGATACCAAATGCAGTAATTCAAGTTTGTATCCCAATAAGTTTTCATTATAATGAAAAAATAAAGAATTTTTATATGGATGTACAAAAGCGTTTGATTTGTCTAAAAAACATTTTTCAATAAATGACTATTATCATGGGATATTTTAAAATTAGAATTGATAAATGATTGAAAGATAAAAGTTCTGTGCAATAAATTTGGTTATAACTGTAGAAATTAGTGAGGACACAAAATTGCAGATGTTCTCAATAAAGAAAAAAATTATATTATGAATTCTTTCTTTGAGAAAAATGCTAAATGGAAATAAACATAGAAGCATCTAAATGAAAATATGGTAGAACTGAAAGATTGTAAAGTTCTTAATAAATTGAACACATGAAGTGATACTAGATTAATAAAATGTAAAATAATTTTCAATACAAAACTAGAGAGACAAAAATTATTAACGAAACCAGTATTAATATTTGACATTCCTAACTTTAAGAAAATTGTTTTAAAATATTAACAGACTTTGAAGATAGTTCAGATTTGAAAAAAAAATCATAAAAGGTTAACTGATACATTATTAAGAACTGCAGCCAAGATAGAAGATATAAAATGCAGCAATTGATTAGTAAAATTTCTAATGGGATAAGATAATATATGAAAAAAAAGGAGTAAGAAAATTTATAAACATGATCTGTTAAGGAAGATTGAATATTCGGAGAATTTTGTAAAATAGTATGAAAAAGAGTTAATAATGATAAGAAAAAAATAATTGTGAATTAGTAAGGAAATCTATAAAAGGGAATAAAAGTATCAAAAGATTAAAACAACATTTTAGTATTGGTAGAAACCTTACATCTGCAATAAAAAGAAGAGATAGGACTATGACTAAAAAGAAGGGATGAAATCAAGAATTCAAGGAAGAGTTCTATAAAGTATTGTATTGAAACAAAGAAGAATAGTCATTCCTTATTACATCTTCTGAATTGCCTAAAATTTTAAATAAAGAAGTGAGTTACATAATTAAATCTATGAAGAGAAAAGTTTCAGGTAATGATGAAATTATAACCAATATTTTAAAACAAGTTGGTAAAGAAATAGAAAAAAATTTGGAAAAAGTTATAGACCAAATGTCTGGATAATAAAGATATATTAGGTTATTGGAATTAATACATTACTAATATTAATATTTTAAAAAAAGGTGATAAAGAAGATATTAAAAATTACAGATCTATCAATCAAAAGACTATTCTATATTGAACTTTGGATTTTAAGCAACAGAAATAATAATCTGGATCTACAATTAGTTTTAGCATAGAGAAATTATAGGAAGGACTAGTGAATATCAGCTGCCATTATGCTTTCTTTCTTAGATTATTAAAAGGCATTTGATTCATTAAGGATTTCTTCTATATTTAAAGTACTGGAATATCAAGATATAAACCCAGGATATTATCTTATTCTGAAGAATATTTATCAAAATGGAACACCAGTGATTAGATTATATAATTATACAAAAAAGATTAACATTGAGAAGGATGTACAGTAAAGTGTTTCAATATCTCCAAATGTTTTTTCAGTAGTTTTGTGAGAAGTATTTTGTGGAATTAAAATGCAAAGTAAGGGAGTAAAAGTAAATAAAGTTTATTTAAATGATCTAGATTTTGCAAATAATGCTTCAGAGCTTCAAGATATGTAGCAAGAGTTGTCATATGAAAGTAGAAAAATATGACTAAAGGTAAATGTCAAAAAGATTAATGTTCAATGGATTTTTTAAAAAAAAATATTGTTAATGATGAATTAGAAAAAGTTATTAACTACAAATATAGTGATCAGAATTCATTAATACAGATGGCTTATGTTAGAAATAACAATATTGAAAGGAAATTGTCTGTGTATTTGAAAAGGAAAGTTTCTAATTAATGTGTTTTATCAATTTTTATTTATGAATATGAAATCTGGACACTTAACAGAAGAGCAATATAGGGACTTCAGACTATGCAATAAAGTCAGAAGAGATGTATGTTAGGAATACTAAGAAGAGATTGAAGTGAAAGACATAAGTGAAAGAATGGATATGTGTTATTGATATCATTGAAAGTATCATGAGACTAAAGTGGAGCAGGGATGGACATATTTCTAGATGACAATAAATGAAGAATTGAAACTGTAAATGGGATTGTAAGAGTTTGTAAAAAACCTAAAAAGAGACTGTGTGTGAAATGGATAGATGAAATAAAAAAGTGTGCTCAGTTTGATGAGGAGGAAAAGGACTAGAGATCAGACAAATTGGATTAAATTTGGAGAAAATTTATTCATAGTGGATTAATAATAGTTGATTATGATGATGATGATATATATTCTATAATGTATAAAGTATAAATATGAAAGAATTCTCTGCAGTTTAGAATAGAATGAAAGAGTTATAAGTTCTAAAACTGATTCTGAATTGAATGATATATATTATAATCTTTGGCTTTGCCAAAAAAGCTGGTATTTCATTTATAGCAGATATTTAATGAAAAAAATTATAAGAGGAAATTTTCATTAAGTTAAACTATCTTTATAAATCATATCTGCAAATTTAAATAGTAAATTATTTAAATTATTTTCATCATGAATAAGTATTATTGTATTGTATTTTATTGTTTTGCTAAAATACTTTAAACTTATGATTAAAATAGGTTACAATAATTTAAATCCAAAAGTATAGCTAATAATATTAGACAAGTTTAGATTATTCTAATACAATTTAATATATTTAATTTGGTGCATGAAGCAACCATAATACTAGTTAAATTTAATTTAGCAAGTTAATGTGTTGTTGTCATAATTAGAATAAAGTATTTTATTTAAACTAGTTCCTAATAATAATCAATCCATTTATTAAAATAGCATTATTAAAATTGAGTTCAGAGATTAAACTAAATTAGTTGATTTGAAAAATAGATAATTAGTTTAGTACTATTTTAAAAAAAAGTTAAATTAATTAGTTTAAAGGATATGGAACAGTTTCTAGATGTGTGTGAGTGTGCATGTGCTGTAATTTTTATTTTTTAATCGGAATATTTCTTTATTATATAATATTGAATATTCTTGTAGAATATTTTTATTTAGTTTAAAATTTAATAAAATATTGGGGAAGCTCTAAATTTGTTCATTAATATAATTTAAAATAGTTTAAAGGAGTTAATAAAATTATGCAATATTTTAATTTAATTTAATTTTAACTATAAAATTTTGTAAGTAATTTGCATCTTCAGTAATCATTAACATTTCTAGACTATCACATGTTTGTCTAATTGTCTAGCACATATTTAAATTGTTACTATTTTTAGATTCAGATCATAGATACTAATTAACTCTTAATTTAAAAGTGGAAAAATTAAGAGGAAATGGTGTTTTTTGTCAATCAAAATGATTAACATTAGCAGATTATAAAAGTGCACACACATATATTAATTATTAGGATATTCTTTAGTTCTAATGTCCATAAGAACTAATAGAAGTTTAAAACTTTGATGATTAAAAGTAAAATTTTATTTTTTTTTAAATAAGTTTATTTTTTTCTTAAGTAAATAACTACATAAAAACCTCTATCAGGTTCTGAGTTTTCTAATCATAATCATAGTCAATTGTAAATTTAAATTCACAATACTGAAGGAAGAATTTAGGGGAAAAAGTTAACTAATTATCTACTGATGAATAAAGCATTATTCTATAAAACTAATATGTTACAGGTTTCAATCTTAATTTATTCTAGTTTATTTAAAAACTATGACCTATTTATGTCCTACGTTTCTCACAGACTGTTCAAATTTTTTATTTTAAAACAAATTTACTGAAAGATTACCTTAATGGTAACTATAACAATATTAACATTCTTTTATAACTCATTAAGATAATAATAATTGTCAGAAATTTTTAAAATATTTTTCTATCAACTATTGTCTTGGATAAATTTATTTAAAGGAACTAATTATTCAGGAAAATAAAACCATTAGTTTTGGACACTAATGATATTTTATTATCATTAATAATTAATTAGTTATTTATCATCTTGATTAAAAAACACATGATAAATTAATTTATGCTCTCAAAAAATTAATTAAAAATGAAAAATATTTAACTTTTTGTCCTATGAAATGCTATGTTTATAGTTTTAGTAAATTATATATTCAGAATAAATCCTACTAATTTTGATAGATTACTTTTATAGAATGTATGTATTTTTTTGAGTGCTGAATGATAAGAAGCTTGTTTTTTTTAAAAAACGATTCTATTTAAATATTTACTTTGAAGTGCTTAAAATTTAGAGAAGAAAATTTATGACCCAACCATTATATAAAAGTATTTTGGTTAAACTGTATTATATTAAAATGTTTTGTTCACAAAACTTGCTTAATTTGGAAAAGAAATATTTATGAACAAATTGCTGTATTGAATATCTTGCTTGGAAAAAAAACTTGTTAAATTGGAAAAGAAGAATGTGCAATTTTAATTGTTGTAGTAAAATAATTATTTGCCTTAAATAAAATGAATAACCAGAGTAATGCTGGGGGAAGTGTTGAAACTGTCCTGTCAATTATATGCTTGATAATTCACAAGATAATGGTGATTTATTTATTAACATTTTCTTTGTGCATGCATAAAGTCTTTATAAAAAAAAAAAGAAACTGTCAATGCATATGCACCTTTTAAATTATGTTGCCAGCATTTGGAGAAACAGAAGTTAAATTTATTTCCTATCAACCAGAAGCTCTGCAAGATTGAGAACTTTAATATTTTATATTTTTATTAAAAAACAGGCTTTAGTAAAATTTTATACTTTAGTTTTAAGTCATGCATTTATGAATTATTACTATTATATGCTATTTTAAATATTTATTATTTTTTTAATATTTTACATGTTATGGTCTAGCATGCCTGACTGAAGTTTCCTTATTATTATTGATGATACCATATAATAATTTAGTATTAAGTTATTTTAAAGAATATTGCTTTGTTCTTTATTATGAGAAGTATATTTTATAATGAATGCTTACAAGTTTACGAAAGATGATATATATTTCTTGTTCTTGTAATTGCTTAAGGCTACATTTATTCAATCATATTTGACAACTATATTATTACTTTATGGGTTTTATGCATCAATTTTTTATGTTTATTGAGTGTTTAGAATTAATTACTCTTTTTATATGTGATGTGTTATCTGACTATTGAACATTTCCAAGGTATGCAAATTTTATTTTCACCTTGATGGTTTGTAGATGTTGGAATAATTTAGATATTATATAAAGAGATAGAGAATCACTCTCTCTGGTATCATTGATATTTTCCTTGAGTGATATTTTCCTCATGTTTTATGGATGTGATCCCATTTTATTATAAATGTCTAGAGACAAAAGTCTTAACATATTTTTTTTGCTTTTAGAGAGTATATGTATATTGAGAGTTCATGCCATCTCTGGGTTTATTGCTTTATTTATCTTTTCTTCTTGAAAGTATCTTTTTATTGTGTATTTATCACTGTGTATGGTGTAGTGGATATTTTAGTATATTGGTAATTTATAGATTTTTTATTTTTAAGTGTATCATCCTTTCTTCAGGAGCACTTTTTACTCCATAAGTGTAGGTTGAGAGGTTTGATGTGTAAATTTGTTTTGCTGTGCTTTGCCAGCACTACATGAGATAAAACTGATAATAACTTATTACAATTTATATTCTTTAACCTAAATAAGCAATATGAATCATCATCATCATCATCCAAAATTAAGGCATCACTGGATTGTCTAGATCTAAATATTATTCTGTTTTACTCATTGTTGGGACAATAACATACAGTATATGAGTTTATATGTGTGTAACCTCTGAGAACAATTTAAACATTTAATATAATTTCAGCAATTAAAGACCATAGAATTGCTAAATAATGCCTAAATTAGTGAAAGCTATACATTGTAAAATTATAGAATTGTTTTAGGATATATATTTATATAGGAAAGTATAAAGCTTGTGCTGTAAATTTGTTTATGATCTAATAAAGTTCTATCACTTTAAAGACACAAAATATTTTTATGATAATAGTAATAATAATTATTTTGCTTGAAGGATAAAACTTCTTGTAATAATCTTACTTATAAAATGTACTTGTCCACCTAAGACCATCATATGTCATGCATATTTAATTTATACATTTAAATAAATTTAAAGCTGTAAAAGTATTCTCTTGTAAGTAACTGCAATAAAGATTATTATTACAGAGTTTTTGAAAATTTTGTAAAAGACTTCCCGTAATGTTCATGTTTACAAAATTTGTTTATTGTAAAATAAATGTTATTTTTGTTGTTAAAACTTCTCACATGTAGGGTCTCTATAATGTCTAGGTATTAGCCAATCAATAGACAGCTACACATTGTGTAATTTATAATACAAATATTTTTCATGGTATTTATTCAAAATATAATCATATAAATGAAAATATTAAACTATTTAATGATGGCGATTTTATAGATATGAAGATTGCATTTTAAATAAATTATTATTCATTTATTCTATTGACAACTGTAATTTAAAACCACAATTTATTTAAATAAGACAGATTTTTATAATCAATCATTGACTATTTTCATTTAATAAAATTTATTTATATTGTTGATGAATATTTTGAGGGGCCAATAAAATTCTTTTCCACTCTTGGTATTTGAATCCTATCCTAAAAGATGACTGTATTTTTCCAAATTTAGAGTTTTATGCATTTTTTGTATTAATTAAAATATTTTATTATAATTTTCCTTTTTCATTATTATTATTATTATTATTATTATCATCAACATCATTATTATCATTATGATTATAATATAGGATTTAGACATTAGCTTGTAGATTAAGTGTATGTTTTCTCATGTTTATCATTAGGATATCATCCATAAAGTGAAATATTGAGAAAATTTAATATTAAAATATAATAGAAGAACTCTGAGATGATAAATATAATAGTTCTATAAAATAAAAGCTTATATTTGTTATCAAATAAAAAGGAAAGTGGCATAAACATGATTATTTTATTATAATATGGATTTTATCATGGCAATAAGATTATGAAGAGGAAGTTTGAGATGTAAGACTGTATTGGAGCAGATAATAAAAGAAATTTTATTATAAGTAAAGAAATTACTGTACTCTTGTTACTTTATGATGTATGCTATAAATATTGGGAGCTTTGAAAATTGCAAGAGTGAGTTGAGGTTTCTCCTCTTCTTCAAATTTTATTTAGTTATATGTTAGAATGCTTAATTATTATTATTATTGCTATTATTATTGTAGCTCTCTTTATTTTTAGCATAAATTGCAGTAGAAAAGAACCCTGAGCTTTGCTTCATTACTTTATTCACCACAATTCATAATTTACACATTGAGCCCTGATTATCATTCATAGTGACCCTGATTATCATTCATAGTTATACTTACCTCATACAGTTTCCTCATGGTACAATTTTGGTGATGATGCATGGTACAATATATATATATATATTGCAACGGGCACATATACTGTTACATTATTTATTTTTAAAAATTGAGACATTGAAAAGTTCGTATTTAAAAACTTCTTTTTTTAAGAATTAAAAATTGAAAGTTAAAATTCTATCTTAAACTTGTATATATATATATATAAAATCGCACAGATGAAAAAAAAATTATTAAAAGAAAACTTTATTAAAAAAGGAGAAAAAGGTATTGTAAAACTAAATTTTCAGAAAAAAGAATTTAAAAGATTTAATTAAAAATAAAAAATATATCTTCAAGAATGTATATAAATTAATTAATGCTATTGTAAAATGGAAATGATTGTTTTAATTAGTCCAAGTGAACTAGCCCTTGAGCATTTCATAATATATAATCAAAGGTCAGATAGGAGAGGAAAAACAATAGGAACAGAATGGCCAATGAAAGAAATCCATTGGGGAATTGGAAGTCAACAAAAAGACCATCACCATTGTCATGACATAATGTTGAGTTACTCCGCAAAATTAATATAAAAAAAAAGTTTGGAAATAAATTTTAGTGAGTGAAGAAAGAGCTGGGAGAGATGTGTGATAGCAGTGGTGATAGTTGTTAGTGCAGAGTTGAAGGTGAAGGGATTGAAAAGATGCACTCTTCAATCCCTTCAAGTCTGCTAAAAAAAGGAGAGAGAAATGACAAATCATTTTCTACATTGAGGACCAGCTAAAGTAAAAAACCTCTGGATGAACAAATAAAATGGCCAACAGAATACCAATCTCTTTAGGATGTCATGGGAATTCACGTTCAAATGGCAAGCAACGGACCATAAGAACTTTATGAACATTTTTCAAAACAATAACTCTAAATTCTAAACCTTTCAGTATTTAATACAAATAGAATCCTATCTGACCAACGTAAATTAATATTAATAATCTTATTTGATGTATTTTTTTAATCATTTCCATTTAATTTTTTTTGTTCTTTTAAGTTTAATTATAATTTTTTTTTTATAAACAACTTGTAATAAATGATAAATTTAAGTCGGGCATGAATGGCTGCATAGATTCATAATGTTATGTTAGTTTAAGGGAGGATAAATCTTAGGTTATTTGTTTCGTAGTTAAATTAGGTCAATGGATTGGATATATTGGTGTAATTAGTAGATGTAGTATGAGATTAGCTACGGGCAGGATCGATTTATATGCAGCACCCCCCGTTTTGCCTATGGAAGGGATAGTAAGATGGAAAATGCAGTCCCTTCCTATGGAGTTTTTTTTTATTGTTCTTCTTGCCGACAGATGTAGCATTCCTGTTTGATTGAGAGTCAATGTCATTTATTAATCATGCTGTTCAGATGTACATTCCTGACAGTATGTTATTTTGTGCTGTTGTATTCATGCTACATTGAATACATCGATATATCAGATAGATTGGCATTGGTTTGACTGCGAACTTTTGGCCTAAGGTTAAATAAGGTATAGAATATTTTCTTTTCAAATGTAATCTATGTAGTCTATTCATACTCGACACTTTAATAAAATATTCAACTCATCTATGTGAACTTATAAAAGTTAAAATGTAAATTAAATTCTAATATCAAGTTAAATTATAAAGTAAAAGTAATGCTAAAATAATTCAAAATTTCTATGTGCGTTAATAAATGTTTGTGTGTATAATTACTGGCAGTGGCTTATTTTATTCTTTTTTTAATATTAAAAATATTCTTAGATAAGAATTTATAAATATAAATCTCTGCTGTTCCACTAAGCTAGTGGCATTGGGCTAATGGTCAGTCAAAATATATAAAGTGAAAAAAAATTTTTTTTCTGCCTATTATATAAATTCACTAGGTTCAAATAACCTAGTGGCGCCCTGTAGTGCAGATTACGATAAGACTCCTATTCTTTCGGTCTGTTATAATTGGACTCCCAACGTGGGTCAATGTTTAATAAACCACGAGGTTCCTGAGTAAATTATTTTTTTTCAAAATGAAATATTTTTATCTAATATAAAACTGTATACTTTAAATCTTATAAAAGCACTGCCAGAAAGAAATAGCACATGTATTAAAAACGAGAAAAAAAGATATAAATGCCTTTAAAACTAATTTTTTTAAAAAAAAAAGTCAAAAGATTGCAATTAATATGTTTTGTTTTTTTTAAATGTGTATAGGCGCACCCAGCCACATAAATTTATGATGAGTACCTTTTGGGAATTTACTTCAGTAAGCATTTCAATCAGTCATAAATAAGTTGGTGGTATTTATAATTGTGCTGCAAATATACATGTATAAACCCATTATTTCTTAAAATATATTTACCTCAATGCAAGCTTCTTAAATAAATAATTTGTATAATTTGCTTGTCGTGCTGTTTGTTAGAAAGGAAATATAGAGAAAATAGAATTCTTGGGGGGAGGAGGCATAAACATAGATGGTTCATAGGAAAACGATAGTAAACATTTATATATATATATAGTCTTTTTGTAAAAAATACTAACCGAATGTTTTTGTAAATGTCTTCGTTAATTGTGTACCGTAATTACTAACCCTAAGTAAAATATTTTTTAAATTTTTTTTAAGCAAGTTTACTGATATGTAACGGGCACATACGCCATTACATTATTTATTTTTAAAAATTGAAACATTGAAAAGTTTGCATTTAAAAACTTCTTCTTTTTTAAGAATTAAAAATTGAAAGTTAAAATTCTATCTTAAACTCGTATATATATAAAATCGCACAGATGAAAAAAAAATTATTAAAAGAAAACTTTATTAAAAAAGGAGAAAAAGGTATTTTAAAACTAAATTTTCAGAAAAAAAAAACTTAAAAGATTTAATTAAAGATAAAAATATATCTTCAAGAATGTATATAAATTAATTAATGCTATTGAAAAATGAAAATGATTATTTTAATTAGTCCAAGTGAACTAGCCATTGAGCATTTCATAATATATCTTCAAGAATGTATATAAATTAATTAATGCTATTGTAAAATGAAAATGATTATTTTAATTAGTCCAAGTGAACTAGCCCTTGAGCATTTCATAATATATAACCTAAAGGTCAGATTGGAAAGAAAAAACAATAGGAACAGAATGGCCAATGAAAGAAATCCATCGAGGAATCGGACCTCAATGAAAAGACCATCACCATCATCATGACGTAATGTTGAGTTAATCTGCAAAATTAGTATAAAAAGAAAAAGTTTGGAAATAAATTTTAGTGAGTGAAGAAAGATCTGGGAGAGATGTGTGATAGCAGTGGTGATATGTGTTAGTGCGGAGTTGAAGGAGAACAGATTGAAAAGACACATTCTTCAATCCCTTCAAGTCTGCTAAAAAAAAAGGAGAGAGAAATGACAAATTGTTTTCTACATTGAGGACCAGCTAAAGTAAAAAACCTCCAGATGAACAAATAAAATGGCCAACAGAATACCAATCTCTTTAGGACGGTGTGGGAATTCACATTCAAATGGCAAGCAATGAATAAAGCTGAACTTTTTAAAACCGTAAGAACTTTATGAACATTTTTCAAAACAATAACTCTAAATTCTAAACCTTTCAGTAGTTAATACAAATAGAATCTTATCTGACCAACATAAATTAATATTAATAATGTTATTTGATGTTTTTTTTTAATGATTTCCATTTAATTTTTTTTTTGTTCTTTTAAGTTTAATTATGATTTTTTTTTATAAACAACTTGTAATAAATGATAAATTTAAGTCGGGCATGAATGGCTGCATAGATTCGTAATGTTATGTTAGTTTAATGAAGGGTAAATTTTAAGTTATTTGTTTCATAGTTAAATTAGGTCAATAGATTGGATATATTGGAGTAATTAGCAGATGTAGTATGAGATTCGCTATAGGCAGGATTGTATTATATGCCACACACCTTTTTTTGCCTATGAAAGGGATAGTAAGATGGAAAATGCAGTCCCTTCCTATGGAGTTTTTTTTATTGTTCTTCTTGCCGACAGATGTAGCATTCCTGTTTGGTTAAGAGTCAATGTCATCTATTAACCATGCTGTTCAGATGTACATTCCTGACAGTATGTTATTTTGTGCTGTTGAATTCATGCTACATTGAATACATCGATATATCAGATAGATTGGCGTTGGTTTGACTGCGAACTTTTGGCCTAAGGTTAAATAAGGGATAGAATATTTTCTTTTCAAATAAAATCTATGTAATCTATTTGTTGTGTCTGGTTTGAATTACAGACCCAACTAACAGTAAATAATATAAAATAATACTGAAACAAGTATTATAATTTAATATATTTATTAGGTACAAATATATACAATACAATATACAGTATACAAATGAATATTTATAAGTTGAATCTTGGAGTTTAACATAACTCTTGGGTTCTGCCTGCTGCTTCCAGCCACACCTTATGGCTTGCCTTACGGGTAAGGTCTATGACCCTTCCAGCTGCACAAGACAGCTTGCCTCAAGCTGAATGTGATCTTAGCAGTGTCCGGTCTCTGGGGGACTTGCCTAGCTGTGTAGATCTAAATAGCATAGTGCTATCAATGAAAATACTTGCTGCTGTTTAGGTTAGCAGAGTTTCCCTGGGAGAACACAAAGTGTCTGTTTTGGTTAGACACATTCTTCCTTGATTCTCACAAAAGGCTGACTATTTATACCCAGATCCCTGACCTTATTGAAAACCTTCAGATTCAGCAAGCATCATTGCTCATTGGCCTGTAATAATCATTGACTATGCTTTTGTCTATACATCAGCCTATTGGCCTGTGGCAAACAATGCTTAATCTGATCAGATAAGGCAACATCTGGAATAGTCCACTTCTGAGAGAAGAGAAGATTATAACATCCCTCCCCCTGGCTAAAATTTAGCCTAGAGAACAGTCATGCAGGTGTGCTGGAGGATGACTAACGTGCTTCAGTGCTGGTTTGCTGACATCTTCAGTTTGTTGGTCCTCTTTGCTTGTACTGCATGTCTCTGTAGCTTCATTCCTTATGGTTGCATCAGTATAATATAGTCTGTTGCTTTCGATGGTGATGATGTTGACATCATCTGCTGTTTTGACTATAAGGGTGATGGTGATGATGTTGACATCCATCTGCTGTTTTGACTATAAGGGTGTGGAGTCCTTTCTGTTGGATCATGACTGCTGGAATCCATTTAGTGGGTCCTCTATACATTCTGCTTAGCACTTTAGTCTGCAAAGCTAGTGGTGTTCTGGCAATCTTGGTGTTCCAATTTCTCATATTCATTTTTGTTATCAACTTTTTGTTGACTTCTGGTTTTATCTCTTTATTCAGTGATAACTAAATTGGTGGTCCTAGATACTGACCTAGATCTTTTTTGACCACTTCAGGATAATTAGCCTTTAATTTAGCTAATGTTGTGATCTGGTTCACCTTTGACACTGCAAAGATTAAGTGACTGAACCAGTCACGGCCTAACAAGCTGCTGTGATCACCTGATGCCACTACCAGTGGTAGGTATCTAGTTTTCTTAGGCATGGTTATTTCAACTCTTGTCTGAACCAAGAGTTTTATTTTTTTACCCTGATAATCTGTTATAGTCCTAGTGCTAGGATGCAGATTATGTTTATTATTTTTATTAATGATAGCCCAAGTCTTTTTTGAAACAATAGACACTGCAGACCCTGTGTCTAGTTCCATTCTCACTGGTGTATCATTAATCATTATACTATGTATAAATCCAGACTAATTGTCTTTAATGTGATTTATACTGGCAACTTGTTTATTTTTCTTATAGTTGCCATTAATCATTATACTATGTATAAATCCAGACTAATTGTCTTTAATGTGATTTATACTGGCAACTTGTTTATTTTTCTTATAGTTGCCATTGTTGTTTTTTGAAATTTTTTTTTCCATTCTCATATTGGCTGTTTGTCTTTTTAAGTTCAGACAAGCCGCTCTTATATGACTGACATGCTTGCAAAATGAGCACACAGTATGGAGATCTGGACATTCTGTTTGCTCATGGATTGGTTCATCGCATCTATAACAATGCTTTACACTCATTGTTGTTGTCGAGCTAACTGAGTGCTTGTCAGACTCAGCCTTATGTTCAACTTTTTGTTCAGTATAATTCATTTTTTGTAATGACTTTGCCTGACATGCTATAGATTCTGCCAGCATGGCTTGAGTTACAGCCTTTTCAAAATCTATATCCGGTGTCATTAATAGTTTGAGTCTTAAATTATGATTGTTCATTCTACAAATGAAACGATTACAGAGTGCTTCATTTAAGAACTCTTTAAATTGGCACATAAGTGCTAATGTTCGGATTCGTGTGGCGAATTCTCTAGCTTTTTCTCCCTCCGCCTGTGTACAGAGATTGAAATAATATCTCTTCATTATTGTTAGTGATTTGGGGGGGAATATTCCGTAAGAATTACCAATGCCTTCTCAAAATTCAAGTCAGCCAGAGTTTCTGTCCCAATTTGCGATTTTAATATATTATACGTCTGCGACCTGATTATCGTTATCAGTGTTGCTAATTTTATTTCAGACTTTTTTATCTGATTGGCCTGCATATAGAAAATTAGGCGCTCTTTGTAGCTTGACCAGTTCTCAGGGAATCCTAAATCAAAAGCTTCCATCGAGCCAATTATACTAGCCGTTTTTTTATTTTATTTTTCTCTGTTATCACGTGAGAAAAATATTTTTTCCATATATTTGTGAGTAACCACTCGATACGATTGTTCGACAGATTTTTTACTCCACTAGGGTGAGCTTCTGTCTTTTTAGCAAGGCCAATTTTGATTGGTTTATGAAGCACCAATCGTTTTTATGATCACTTTATGTTTCTTCCCAGAAATAAGTGATTTTGACAATGGCTGTTTAGTAAATATTATCGTGTATTTTACTTATTTTGCCAGATATAAGTGATTTTAAGAATCACTGTTTAATCCATACATATATGTATTTTACTAAATACTTGGACCGTATTTAAGTGTGATTTAGTAATCACAGCTTCGTAACTTACAAGTGTGTGTCTAAATAATTGTGCACTCGCATATTTACATTTTCCAAGTTTTTTTCTTTTTCCAGCTGTGGGGAAAAAAAAAATCTTTTGTCAACTGTGCCAAATCTGTTGTGTTTGGTCTGAATTACAGACCCAACTAACAGTAAATAATATAAAATAATACTGAAACAAGTATTATAATTTAATATATTTATTAGGTACAAATATATACAATACAATATACAGTATACAAATGAATATTTATAAGTTGAATCTTGGAGTTTAACATAACTCTTGTGTTCTGCCTGCCGCTTCCAGCCACACCTTATGGCTTGCCTCTCGGGTAAGGTCTATGACTCTTCCAGCTGTACAAGACAGCTTGCCTCGAGCCGAGTGTGATCTTAGCAGCGTCCGGTCTCTGTAGGACTTGCCTAGCTGTGTAGGTCTAAATAGTGTAGTGCTATCAATGGGAATACTTGCTGCTGTTTAGGTTAGCAGAGTTTCCCTGGGGGAACGCAAAGTGTCTGTTTAGGTTAGACACATTCTTCCTTTATTCTCACAAAAGGCTGACTATTTATACCCAGATCCCTGACTTTATTGAAAACCTTCGGATTCAGAAAGCATCATTGCTCATTGGCCTGTAATAATCATTGGCTATGCTTTTATCTATACATCAGCCTATTGGCCTGTGGCAAACAATGTTTAATCCGATCAGATAAGGTGGCATCTGGAATAGTCCACTTCTGAGAGAAGCGACACTTTAATAAAATATTCAAGTCATCTGTGTGAACTTATAAAAGTTAAAACGTAAATTAAATTCTAAAATCAAGTTAAATTATAAAGTAAAAGTAATGCTAAAATAATTCAAAATTTCTATGTGCGTTAATAAATGTTTGTGTGTATAAATACTGGCAGTGGCTTATTTTATTCTCTTTTTAAGATTAAAAATATAAATTTCTGCTGTTCCTCTGAGCTAGTAGCATTGGGCTAACGGTCGATCAAAATATATAAAGTAAAAAAAATATTTTTTTAACTTACGTATCTGCCTACTATATAAATTTTCTAGGTTCAAATAACCTAGAGGCACCCTGTAGTGCAGATTATGGTAAGACTTCTTTTTTTCCAGACCGTTATAATATATATATATATAGTATCATGTAAGTTAATTGAATAGAATTGTTATCCCTTAATTTACTGCTAGATGTCATTTGACTTCCTGAGTAACTAACTATAGAGTATTGGTTTTATAAAATATATATCTATATAATAATAATAATCAGAAAATAATAAATTATTTACAACAGCTATATAAATATCAAAAAAAATTTATACATTAAAAGTTTTTTTCAGCACCTGATTTGGTACCTTTTTCAAATGTTATTATTTTCTGGTTATTATTTTATGGAAGAACAGCATAAAGATATTTATTCTTTTCCAATTTTGATGATATCTATATAATTTATATGATTTTTTTTTTGTGTGTTTTTTTTTTTAAAAATTTATGTAACAAATTTGTATATTGCTAATAGAAAGTTGTCTTGACATCAGCTTAAAATTCTTGATTGTTATCTAGATTTGTATTGTCTAAGTGTTGACTGTTTTTAATGGTTATTTGTATATATGTATATATTTTATAAGAATAACCCTTGACAATGGACATTTAATATGGTCGAAACGTTGGAAGAAAATCGAAATAAAAGGTGGTTCATAAAATAAAGCAAGATCAGAAAAGAAAAAGTGTGCAAAATTTATTTGTTATATATATATATTGTTTTATTTCGTGCTTAAGATATACATAGAAGTTTTCACTTTAAAAATTACATAAACAAAAAGCCGAGATATTTTTATTTGTATACATTTAGACTATTTAGTCCTAAACAAAATAACTGTTAGTGATGTCAGCATTAATCATATCAAATACATCAATAGGACAGTGATAGTCTTAGTCTAGCGGATAAGTCACAGGAACATTTTGACAGTCCTGACATTATAAGGAAATGTTGTCTTGGTCTTTAAATATCAATTGACCTCTTTGAAAATCAACATTGTTATTCTATAGGAATTTTGTTTTTATTTTAATCTTTTCAATTAAACTATAAGCTAACATATTTTTGTATTAGTGGTTTATTATGAATTCAATATATAACAATTTATCAGCGATGTTTTTGAATCTATGACTATAATTATTTCAATTTGCAACCTTGATTAGATACAATATGAATTTCCTAAATGTAAAATACATATGTACATTCAACTATGATGCTTGATTTTTGAAATACTCTCTTCTCTTTTTAAACATACACATATATACATTCGCGTGTGTGTATGTGCATACGTGCGTGCTAATGTTGGATATATGTGGGCATACGCTTTCAGCAATGAGCAAAAAGTCAATACTCAATTTGATAGCTAAAAAAGGTAATATTTTTCTTGTTTCTTTTATTTACTTTCTAGGTTTAAAAAAAATTTACATATCTGTTTAACTGCTTAGCCAGGTTAAACAGAATGTTGTTACCTAAAAGATTAATTTTAAAATTACTTTGAAACTGGGATCAAATCTTAGGTAACTGACATGATAGGCAGATATAATAATTATAATAGTTATGTTCCTGTAAGAATATATATATAGCTTTACAGAATCGTTGTATTATTAAAAATTGTAAACATGAGATTACTACTTGCTCTTTACTTATAATAATGGGTATAAAAAAATGGCAAAATGCCATTGATGATCACGTGTTATTTAATTATTTGATTGCAAAGACTTTTGCTAAGTCGATGTGAAAGCAACAGATTTAATCTTCCCAGATAAAAATTATAAAAATATATAAGTTTGAAGATTGATTGTTAAATAGTATCTTTAGTATGATCAAATTACACTTTGTGCTGTCATTTAAATTTTATTTGCTGCTATAGACAAATATTGATCTTGTATTTTTCCTAGAAATTGCTCAAATAAAAAAGACATGCGTGTAATTACCAATATATGCGTGCAAATTTTTTGCCGTAATGCCGGTATATTGATTCGAAAAGAATACATACAATATTGCATGAGTATTTTTATTTTTATAATAAGTATACTAAAGTCATGCACTAATACTTTATGTAATAGACATGAAAATAAATTTGAAAATTTTAATACTTGCTTAAATAATTTCAGACTCAGACTCAATAAAATAACTTTAAAAGAGGAAATACCTATATAAATGATTATTTTCATACTTCCTTTTTCTCTCTCCTTATCTCCTTCTCTTTGTATAGTTATGTATAGGAATATGTGTAAGCAAATGACCCATAAGTTTTATTTTGAAAAGCAACAAAAGATCTTGCATTTATATACAAATACACAGAAGAGGTCAGCGCAGCAGCCTTGCAAGCAAGCAGTTGGTTGCAGACGGTGTTTGCGGGTTCGCCTCCTCGCCGATGCTATGACATATGGAAAAAAAAATCCAATGCTCTTCAGGTTAATCATATTTCTTTTCAAAATATTTATTCAGGTTAATGTTATACAAGTAGATAAAAGTTGTTGTGATACATGATATTCATTATTTATGTGTAAAGTGTTGATATTTAAACTAGTGTATAATTTTGTTTAAACAGTCTTAATAAGTGTGTATTAGTTTGTTGAACTATTAATGGTCCTTCTATTGTTTTCTTGCTTTATGGGATTATTTAGACAATGAATTCGAAAAAATCAATTTACTAAAAAAAAAAAAAAAGCACTGCTAAAATATTGGTTACAGACCGACTTGCTAGAAAAACATATCCTAAGCTTACTTGCAGCGTAAAAAAAAAAAAAAAATGTCAAGCATAGGTGGTCGAGAGCTCAGCGACAGCTGCTTTACAAGCAATTGTCCCGGGTTAGCGGGTTCGCTTCCCTGCTGATGCTATGACACATGAGAAAAAAAAAAATTTGCTCATAACTATTTCATATTCCAAAAATAGGTTATTAGTTTAATTCAGAATAATTTTTATGTAGATATTATTAGCTGAAGGCAAATGAAAAAAAAAACATCATAAAAATTTGACAAACCACTAATTATTTCAGTTGATTACTATTTAGTCTCTTATTTTATTGGAGTTACAAGCAAAAATAAATATTTATTGCATGTAAACGGATTTTCTAAAAATATCTCCTTTTTGTTTGAATACAATATAGTTGTTTCCTATAAAGTATTCTTAATCAGATCTTTTATTCGAGCTATAATTATTTATTGTTTTGTTGAGAAAACAAACTAACCATAAAAATGGCCGTCCAAAATACTGTTATTTTCACTACTTTGGGATTTCATAATTTTTTAGTAAAACTTTATCACATAAGTTAATTCCTCTTATTTTTGGTATTGGAAGTCGTTTATTTTCATTAAAATAGGTTTTAAATTAGTATCAATTCTTTTGTATTTATAACTTTCTTGAAATATGTTTGTTGATTAGAGTTCTCTAGCATCTTGCAGAAAAAATATAAGGGAAACACTAACTATTTAAAATATAGGTCATTGCAATACAAAGGCTTCTGCAAAAGTTCCTTATAGAAAAATAGTGAAGGACAAGACACCACTCACTAGTACTAGCAATTTCCAAATGTGAGAATTTTATCACATTTTATTTTTTGCTTTATTCTCTAGATAAAGAATAGTTCGATACTTATTTGCTAATTAAGTTTTGATGATTAAATTAGTTGGGTTGACTATAGACAGCTACTTCAAAAAAATATACAAGAACTTGAAAAGATATATATTTATCCCACATAGACACAGCAAGTGGATATGCTATTTTTCTATTACAAAACCTTTTAGTAAAATTGTATAGAATTAGATGAAAACAATAATGACTAATCTAATATTTAAGCATATACAGTTTTTATTGTTAAATAAACACAAAACTGGCAAACAAATGTTATAGATATCTGTAAGAGATTGAATTTAAACCATGTAAAAGCACAGTTTATTTATCATTCACAGTTTTAAGCACTATTAGATTGCATTGTAAAAATGCTATAGTAAAATATTAAACTTTCTTGAAGATAAGAAAGCTTTCTATATGACTATTCTTGAATGTCATTTGTGTGATCTGTTGTTTAAATGTTTGGATACTAGTCTATCTTCATTTTTAAGTAAAATATCAAATGTAGAATTAATTATTTTAATATTTAAAATATTTCAAGATTTTTTCTCTAAAACCAATTTTAAGCATTTTCTGCATATTCCTAAGTATATTATATTTTCACCTATACAATTGTAATTTGAAGCAATTTGAAGTCAGAATTTCAAGCTCCTTACATATAGCCACTCAAAACACATGACCATATACATGTGACAAAGATAAATGATAACCAATATACATATTATATGCTGAACCAGTACTCATCAGTAGATCTAGATCATCACACACACACACACACACACATATATATATATATCCAAAACTTTTTACAGCAGTGCTGCAAGAAGTATTTTGTGGATTAAAATGACAAGCTAAAGGAGTGAAAGTAAATGGAGATTATTTAAGTCATTTAGATTTTGCAGATGATGTAGTTGTTTTTGCAAATAATGCTTTAGAGTGGCAGGAAATGTTGCAGGAGTTATCAGATGAAAGTAGGACTAAAGATAAATGTTAAAAAGACTAAAGATAAATGTTTAATCGATTTTCTCAAAATATGAAAATAAAGATTGATTATGATGAGTTAGAAGAAGTTTACAGTTATAAATACCTTGGTCAGGTTATTAATATAGATGGAAACATTATGGATAAAATTAATTATAGTATTAAACTTGGTTGGAGTGCTTTTGATAGAAATCACTTGATACTAAAAGGAAATATTCCTATGTATTTGAAAAGGAAGGTTTTTAACAAGTGTGTTTTAACAGTTTTTATTTATGGATCTGAGACTTGGACACTTAATAGAAGAGCAATACAGGGACTTCAGACCACTCAAAGAAGTATGGAGAGATTCATGTTGGGAGTACAAGAAGAGATCGAAAACACAATGTATGGCTAAGAGAATAAACAGGTGTTACTGACTTCATTGAAAAAATTAAAAGATTGAAGTGGAGCTGGGCTGAACATATTGCTAGAAGAGATGATAAAAGATGGACAATTGAAATCTTAAACTGTATTCCAAGAGATTGTAAAAGACCCAGAAAAAGACCACATGTTAGATGGATGGATGAAATAAGAAAGTGTGCAGGGGTGATGTGGAGAAGAGAAGCTAAAGATCAGAGAAGATGGATTGAACTTGGAGAGACCTTCATCCTACAGTGGATTGATAATGGTTGATGATGATGCTAATATATATATAATCAGCACTCAGTTTATATTAAGATAGCAAATCTTCAAATCTTAATTTCTGAGAATACACTACTTAATATTATAAGTGTTTTTTTCTGGGCACAATAACATATTATTTAGAAAACAACTTTTTTCTGATTCTAAATTATTAATAATCTTTTTAATTTTAACTAATCTAACCATCAATATTTTATGTCTTCAGTATATAATGTTTGATGAATTAAGAAAAATAGTTTTTAAATTATGTGTTGATGAAATTTTTAAAAATAAATGATCATATTGGGTAAATTGTTAAAATAAGTAATTATTTACTTCTAAATAATAGAATCGTTTAATGCTCAGCAAGTCATAAGAAATTGGAAATGGGGGAAATAACAAAACAAAGGTGTTTTATTGATCTATAAATCTTGAACATCAGTATCCATCACTCTTCCACTTTATTAAACCATTTAGAGTATTACTTTTTTTAAATATTACATTTAGATAATTACAATTGCTCAATTCACCAATATATTACTATGCTCATATGCTAAATGTTTTATATAAGATTTTATTATGTTTTAGAGTTACAATTAAATATTAATTATGGGTCATCATCATCACTAAAATATTTGGGCAATGTATAACTGTCAGTAGGTTAATAACATGCATGATTTGAATTATCGATTTAAAAAAAATTGAAACTACTTATGAATTCACAGTCAATGTAAATTTCATCCTTGCTAGTATCTTTGGTAAAATATAGTCTAAATATACAAGTCATGTATGAGGTTGGAGTTTAATATCTACATTCATAGTGGCTTCTTGTTGTATCATGGGAATATTATCTTAATTTAATGCAATTATAGTGCCCATGTGATTACTTTGTTTTTGTAAATTATATGCAGAATAATATACTGATTAATTACTCCTTAATATTAGACATATTAATTCTGATATGATGATAATGAGACTTTTCTTAATTTTCTTATTTTAAATAGACTAAATAACTTAAATTCCATTATCATGAGAAACATAGTATATAATGAGATAGTATCTAAAGTCACTACAAATAAGCCTTTCTTAATTGAGATTTAACATTTTCTGGAATTGTCAGAAAGTGAATTGAGTCATTACCCTATTAATCAAATGACTACATGAGGGAAGATCCAAAAATAACCAGAATTGTTCTCTGGTAGTTATTCCTGTTGTAGTACATGTTTCTGAAGCTAGATGCCACTTGCATGGATCCTTCTGCAGCCAACAAGAGAATATACATGTAAATGGAAAACTATAGGTGATTTAGCATGCAAATTATGTAAGGAAGGTATAGAAAATATTATGCATCTATTGATTGAATGTAAATGCTTGAAAGCAGAAAGGGTACATATAATGATGTTATGGGAGAATAGGTATGAACAAAGTGACTATACAGAAAGCGAATTATTAGCTTTTATGCTGGGTTTGCAAAAAGATAAGGGGGACTTAGATTTAAAGGCCATAGAGTTGACAAAGATCATGTTGTGGAAATGGGATGGGGCAGAATATCGGAAGACCTAGGGTGGGGAATGGAAAATAAAGTGACTAACAGGTTTATCTGGGCATAGTTGCTGAGATATTCTTGACTTCGTTTAAGGAGAAGCCAAATACATCACATCACATCAGCCAAATGATGTCATCATGTGAAATCATAGTTCAATAAAGACATGTATTTGTAATGTGTATTTTGTGTACTTGTTGATTTTGTAATGGCTGAAGAATTGGGACAACAGCAAGGAAAAACAGTTGTAATGCTTGGACAGTGTACAAGCAAGTTGCTCTAGGAAAACACAAGTTTACAAATAATTTAACGGAAGTGTCAAATTCACTACAACCCAATAAAAATCATGGTGATTGATGTTCAATGTCAAGATGATGTTGATTTTTTTCTAATGCAATGACATTGTTTACTCAGAATTGAATTAGTTGGTAACAGATTAGGCTTTTAAAACCTAAAATTCTGAAATTTGTGCATAATGTGGAAAAATGTAAACATCCCATTTTGTCACAAAGTGAGAAGTGTGTACTTTATTATAGCAGTGTGCTAGACACAAGGTTTTGAGTGTGAAACAATTTTTAATTAAATTCAGCAATATCCAGTTTATCCATTAGGCATATTTGCTTAATCATGCTCCTTAAGACTTTTTTAAGAATATAGAAGTGGGGAAGAAAAAAATGCTGCACTAAAAGGCATTACTTTACAAGTTTGTCTGGAGTACTTTAAAAAATGAAAAACACAGTTAGACTGGTGCTTTGCATTAAATACAGTCTAGTTTGAAAAAGATTCAATTTGTAACACCTAAAAATAAATATACACTTTTTATTATAAAATATCTTGTTATTTGAGTCTCCCATCAGTGTGTACCATTATCTACATATGCCTTTTTAATTGTAAGATAACCAGTATTTGTTATAATATTTTATCATAATCTGGTTTATTCTTCTTAACATTACATAGTCATGTATGTTTTGGAACAATTTATCAACATTATTTTTATTATGGACTGCTTGTCATTTAGAAACAGCAGATATTTTTTATGTAGTCATTTTTATTTATAATTCTTATTTTTTGTCAATTAGTTTTATAAAGGTAGTCATTCTATTTTTTAATTTATATGTATTATAAAATATATTTTCTTGTTCAAGAAAGAACAAAACTAAATCTTTCAGATTTATTATTTCACATTCTTAGGAAATGTATTTTAAATATAGATACCATCACATCCATGCAATATTTAATTTCATGATAGATATAAACTAGATCAATAAAGAAACATTTGTATTTATACTGTATATATTGATATATATGAGTGTGTGTGTCTGTGTCTGGATTATTAGTAAGTTAATAAGCATAAAAAAATGGAGAAAGTTTTTTTAACATATTTAAATTTAACTAATTAAATGAAGTACTCAGTCAATGTGTAGACAAGTAATCTATATTCTCTTTATATATGACAATTACTGTATAAACATAACAATTTTATACTCACTTTTGTATACAAAAAATAATTGTATAAACTCAATAACGAAATTTCCAGTTTACCAATAAAAACTCACAATATTCTTCATATTCATGTATATGAAAGAAAAAAAATTATATATCAGAAATTTTTCATTAATTTATTGTAAGTTTCATGTATAATTTTTTATTATGTATACAAAAAAAAGATAATGGTAATCATGGGTTCAACATCCATAGTCATTACCAGTAGTAGTTAAAACCTTGAAACATATTTCTTATATGTGTGTGTATACATATGTTTTAATAATTCAACATGTGGAAATTTCTGTTATATTTAAATTAGAAAAATCACAATCAAATCATCTGACTGTGATTTTTCTCAAATAAAAATAACAGAAATTTCCACATATTTACAAATATTTAAATATATATTAAACTATAAATGCACTTAGACAAATTGGTTATATTATGCAAATTACATGATGCCATCCAATGCTTTAAAATACACCAATAATATATCTCCAATAATCTAAGTGTGGTCTTGACAATAAATTAAAGATATTCTATTGGTGTATTTTAATCATTAGTTGGCATACTGTGATTTATATATATAATTTTCATATTATATATATATATATATTTACAATCAGTATTTTTACTTTCTATTCAAGACTAATTAGATATTCTTGTACTAATCACTATTAAGGGTCACTCTAATCATCTTGTTTGTGACATAAAAAAATTAAGATTCATCTCACCTGGTTTAAATCTCAGATCAAGCCATAATAAGCAGATATGCCAGCCATGGTTTATTAAGTAAATGAAATACTCTCAGTCTCAAGCACAAGACAACTTGTACTCTGAATTGTGAGTGTTTCATTTACATAATAAACCAGTAATTAGAGCATTAATCTTGATATATAATATTAATCATTGGAAGGTTTATATTTACATATTTTATTATTTGAGTTGGTATTTGACAAGCTAAAATTTGAAAAGTTTCACAAATGTCAATTAAAATAATATAAATTAGTTATTAATAAATCTTTAAAAGTAATATGAATGTCTTAAAATTTTCAAGCTTTCTTTCCAAAGTGCTTCAGATAAGCCTCTATAAAAAATTGAGATAAAGAGAGAATACCTCCATTCGTTTTTTTCCTAAAAAATAAAGTTTTGTCTTGTACTTTGGATTGAGAGTGTTTCAATTACTTAATAAGCCAGTAGTTACAGTATTAATCTACTTGTATATATATATATATATATATATATATATATATATATATATATATATATATATATATATATATAACAATGAGGTAAAATACATAAATACCAGTTTTTACTTTGCATGAGAGTAATATGATAAAATGAATCAATTTATTACATCAACTTGGAGATTTAAATATTTGATGTCTCAAACTCATTAAGCAAAGGTTGTTCATGAAAATATAAATAGTTGTTGAAGGTGGTTTGAATTTCTGCACTAATGATTACAAGATGATATAGTGGAGTTGAAAGAGGTATTAATAAAAATAATATATATATATATATATATATATGGAGTTGAAAGAGGTAATAAAAATAATATATATATATTTCTACTGCATGATGATTGTGAATGTTTTTAGTTATAAAGTGGATTGAGACTAGTTTCTATGTGAGAGTGGTGTGATGGAAACTTATTGAACTAACAATTATGGACATGGCTATATGGCTATAGGAAACTTTTAACTCAACTAAAGTATGGAATGCTAAAATAAAAGGCAATAGAACAACGTAAAAGAAGTTAAAAAAGTAAAAATAAGAGCCTTGAGTGAAAAATAGAGCAAATTATAAATATTAATAATCAATAAATGCAAACTAATTTTAATGCATATTGGAAAAGTCCTCTAGTTATTTTACAAGTTTAATGAAAAAATATAAAAATTTTGAATATATCATCATAATCACTTTTAATCATCATTAATTTACTCTAAGAATAATCTTTCTAACATGGATCTATACCCTCCTATTTATAACTTTTGTTTTTTTTATATCTAATAATTTTTTTTACTAAGATAATCCATTTAATATGTCAGGGGTTCCAAACCTTTTTTATGCCCACATCCCTAAAAACTTTTAATATGTTTTCACACTCTTTAAAATAATACTTTATTTAAGGATAAAAGTGCAGATGACCAAAAGAAATTTGTATAATCAATTTTTAATAATATATAAACAAAAAAAAAATTATTACAACAAATTAAAAGTTACATAAACCTACAAAAAAGTAAATTTTCATTAATGCATGAAATTTCTTTAAAAAATTATAACTAATGTTTAAATATTCATAAGCCAATTTACATTTAATGACACTTTTGTGCCTGTTTATTGCATAAAAATTTTTTAAAAGATGGCATTTTGTTGTTGATAGCAATCCACATGTCGGCCTATACACCCAAGCAATTTTCTAGATTTTGTCTTTATTGACCAAAAAGCACTAAATCCAGACTTTTATAAGTATATTGTTGCAAATGGGATGAATGCACTTAGTATTTTTTCACAAAGTTTTGGAAACATGTCCATTGACAAAGACCAATATTGTTCCAAAGTTTTGCTTTCAAACTGCATTTCATGAACATGATTTCTGCTCAGTTCAAAAAGATCTTCCTTTAAATATTCATCATCTTCTATATTTTATCTAAATTGAATGAGTATGGGTTTATAATCCATTTTTCAGAAGTTTCTAGTTCTCCCTTTCCAAAAATGGCTATCAAATAACTTTTTATATTATTTCCAAATGATCTACAATTTTTTTCACACACATTTGGAATTAGAGACTCATTATCACTAACCATTTCTTTGAGTGATGGAAAATTTGAAATATTCCCTTTTTTAACTCATCAACATCGAAGATGTAAGTTTTTCTGGAAAGCATTTAATTTTTCCCAACATTTGTTTACATTTTTCCCTTGAATAGATATGCTCAGGTCATTCATATGAGTAAAAATATGACTCATATAGGCTAGCATTTGGTGGAATTTTTATAATTCCATTTCTCCAGGCAGATTATAGTCATGTTTCTTCAGAAAATCATTGACTTCTTCTTGCAGATCGAAGAAACATATTAAAGCCCTCCCACCTTACAGTCATTGCACTTCCATGTGAAAAAACAAAACTGAATGCTCACTTTCAAAATATTCACAAAGTGGCTTAAAGGAATGGTTCAGAGCATGACTCTTAATCCAGTTGATGGACTCTACAAAAGTGTTCAGGACCTTTTCCAATTTTGGATGCAATGTTATTGATGTCAAAGCATCTCAATGATTAAAATAGTGGATGCATTGCAAGTGTGGAATTTCTCATGTTTTATCAGTGCAGGGCACTATCCATACATACAGAACCAATAATCTGGATATATGTTATATTTCACAAATATGTCTTTTATGCACTAGAAGACATATTTTCCTTTTGTGGTTGTTTATAGATCTTCAAAGACAGGAAACATCAGTTGTTTCATCCAATTAAAAAGAGATTTTCAAGGGACTATCCCTGATATCTGTGATAACTTGGTCCAAAATGTCCAAACTCAAATCACCAATTCAGCTCTGAATAATATTATTTGATAACGACACTCATTTAAGCTGGTTTGTGACTTCTTTTCCCAGAACAATTTTTGCCATTTCTAATACATACCATTTTATCACCTTTTCTGCAATGGTATGGGGATTCATGGATTTGGCTATTATATGTGTCATATGGTATAAAGCCATCCATGGTGATTTGACAACAAATATAAAACTTAATTTTGGAAGGGTTGTTTGGGAATCAAAGCAGACCCTTTTAGCTTTTAATGATTAAACATTATGGCCTGAAAATCTGCTCCACCATGCCAGTTGTTGATGTGTTTCAGCAGTTTAGATTGCTTCATATTTGCACTTGAAAAGACAGTATCATAAAGTATGCACATGGGTTTTTGCAGATACTCAGTTGTTACAGTGCAAGTGAAACCAAACTGCACATAATAATCATTTCATTTCCTTTTCTTTGACTTAATGAAGGGATAATTAATAATTTAAGAATTATAATCTAAAAAGAAATAAAAATAAAGTTAATTTAAAAAAAAAAAAGTAAAATAACATTAAGGATAAGCATCTTTATTAGACACAAGAGAAATAAGCACTGCACTACACAAAATCAACAATACATTGACTACCATAGCATTTGCATGGGTTTATATATCTGCAAAACATTCTAGAACATTCTTGAATATACTTCACATTATGCCATTGATTAATTTTTAATATTTTTGGAAGTTTCTTGATTATTGATCACATTAATACATTATACAAATAAATGATAAGAAATAAAAATCAAACATAATTATTGAATATATAGGATAATACCCTTAATAAAAATAAAAAAACTGAAATGTTATCTCACACCTTTTGGAATGCCATCTTGCAGTTGGGAAACCTATTAATGTGTGATCTCATTCTATATCTAGTCTAGCATTTATATTAATCTCTTTATTTTTATAATGTTGTCACTATTATATTTTGCCTTTTATTATTATCAATGTATATATTTTTCTACTTCATTATTTGGAGTAAAATTTCAATATGCTGTTTAATTAAAATTCAAATGTGAAATTTGTAAATAAGCAATAGTAATACACATTCATTAAATATCTATTTTCTTTTCAACAAGTAAGAATATTTTGATTGGAGACTTAATTATTTTTAAACTAATAGCATATCGAACTTTATTTCTATGAGTAATTTTATTTGTCTACAATAATAATATTAATACATCAAAGTATAAATACTATATTGCATATTTCCAAAGAATGATTGCCGACATTAGAAGAAAAAAAGTTACTTTCTGAGATGCATTTTGATAAATCGACAATTTTCAGTTAGATCGAAGTTAAGCGTAAAGAGGAATTAAATATTTATAATTTAATAAAAATGATTTAAAATGACGTGAGCATATTAAAAATTGTTGTTAAAAATACCTTGTATAAAAATATACAATATATGTACAGGTATGTATATTCTGTATTGTCATGTTTTGATGTATCTCTAAAATTGTAATCTTTGATATTTATGGGTTAATTTTTGAAAGAAAATTGGGAATTCGAAAAAATGTCTATTTTGTCTTTTTAAATTGTCTTAGCTTCAAAAGCATTCATGTACAAAATACAGCACTCGCTATATATTTAAGGTTTGTGGTTTCACTTGTAATTATATGTTAAGACTATTTCAATTATCTATTATTATTTTTTAAAAGTCTTATATACAAATTTAAACTTTCAAATAAAGTTAACTATTATTAATATTAAAGAATCAATATATAACACAACAATTCGAGTTATCTTTTTTTTTCTTAATCATTTTGTTGAGGCACTAGTATTAATACTTGGATGGGAATTAATTCTGGTACTTTTAGATAAGTTAATACTAAATTGAAAGTGATACTCTGCCTTGTGAGCAGTTTCTTCAAATTTTCTTTTAAATATTTTTTCTTCTTTGTCCAATATTTTTATCATTATCTTTTAATAACTTGTTAATATAGAAATTGGTTTCACTGATATATATATATATATATTACATTCATATAGTACTACATATATTTAGTGTTGTTTTCAGCTTTGTAAGATTAGGTTTGATAGAAGTTAGGATTTTTCAGACTGTATTATGACTTTGTTATGCTATTCTGATATTATATATATATTGCTATTTTTGGTAATTGGTGTGCCATTTCATCAGAAATGATTAAAATGACTCAAAGAGATGATTAGAAAGTAAAAAATAGATACATCTACAATAGAAGACCATGCTTATATCCATAAATATATGTTCTATTGGGAAAAAACGACAAACATATTGAAGAGAAAAGACAAGATGAAACTCATGGACATGTGTTAAATTTATAGTGACCGTTATCTTTGACAGAGTAGTCTAGTTAGTTAGCTCATCAAATTAAATTCACTATTTATGAACCTAAAGATTCCTGGTTTGATTCTAATGCTACTATTATGTCACTGGTCAGATAAGCAACATTTGAAAAAAAAAAAACAAGAATATACTATCTTCTGTTCAGTTACTAACCGCTGAATGTATTTGAAATGTTTAAATAAAATATAAATATTCTTAAGAAATTTAATAATTAATTTTTGATCATGGAAATAATCCACTTTATAATTAGAAATAAAATAGAGCATTTGTTTAAAATTATTTATTATTGAACAAATTTAATCTGAGCAATTTGTGTATATATTATATTCACACAATGCTATAATTAAATGTATTTGCTTTACATTGATAAGATTATTCAATCTGTCACTTGAAATAAAGATTTCTATATTGTTTCTCAAACCGGAGCTGAAAAACAATCTAGATGTGGTTATTTAGAAACAACTATTCGGCTTAGCTTGATGTTTTGTAGTCAAACAATATTTGGACATTTTGAGAACTGAACTGTTTGGTTAATTAAAAGTGGCTAAATAATAATTCCCAGCTGAACATATGAAAATAAATAATTCGCTTTGATTGATGTCAGTTCGGAAGAAATTATAAGTATAATATACACGCACACACTCGGACGTAAATTATTTTATTTTATAACTTTATAAAAAGATAAAATTAAACTATTTGAGAAGTAGCCAATAAATTTCTAAAAAGCAAACGTTTCTGGATGTATTCCTAATTGAAAGAAAAAGAAAAACATCTCATTTTGGTTAACTTTAACGTCACAAAAACTTGCAAAAAATTTACAACACCGATACGAATAATTTATTATAGAAACAAACTTATTAAATAAATAAAAAATAAAAAAACATAACATGAGCATCACTTTTTTCTTCAGTTCAATTAGCAAAATCCTAGGGAAAAAATATCGTCCTACAATAAATGGGGTGAATGGAGCAATCTAAAAGAGCAAATTACTGACGCGTATCTGAGTATTTTAATTAAAAATATGATATCAATAAAGAAGCGTATTCAAACATTCTATCTATATATAACATATAAAATATTCACCTACGCATATAATTGTATATTTCAATGTTTAGTTTTGTTTAACAAATCAAATTATTAATCATAAAACCTTTCAATTATTAAGATTATGCTCAATAATTAATTGTTATTAATATATGCTAAATACACATTTGTCAATATACCCTTGTGAGTATTTAGTTACTTGTGACTAGTTAGTAATCACAGTCTTTTTTTATCCATATTCTTTTTCCTCTTCTACTGCAGAAGAAGCTCGACAATCTAAAAGTGTGAAAAAAATAAATAAAAACCTGTAAAAACGACAAACTAAAGACCCTAAATTTATTACAATATGTATATCATCTATGCAATAAGAAATATGCCATAAAACCAAGCTCAGTTAGAATAAATTCACAACTGGTATCGTAGTTAGTAAATCTAACTAGGAAAAGAAAAAAAAATAGAATATTAAAAAAAAATTATATATTACTCAATCATAAATACACACATTTAATAACAGAGTTAAAAAAGTTTTTTATTAAAATGTTTTATGGACCCATGCACTAAAAATAAATAAACTGTTTCTTTAACTGCAATTGAAATGTTTGGATTTAATTGGAAATAAAAGCATGGGGGCTCCAGAAATTAATTAAGTTAGGGATTGACTTAATTAATTTCTGGAACCCCCATGTTTTTATTTTAGATTAAATGTAAAAACTCCAATTGTGGTTGAAAAAAACTGATTATTTTTTTAGTGGACAGTCAATTAAAGCATTTAATGTATAAAAAATATCTCTATTAGATTTATGTTTTTAGTATTGGCACAGTAAATGAAAATGTTAAAATATATTGTACTTTAAATTGACTGAACACTTATAGTTGATATATATATTATAACCTCTCCTATGTGTAGCTCCACTACACATCAAGCCCACTACGTTATGCCACAATCTACCCTCTCACCCTACGTGTATTTACGTGTATATGTGTACTCCACTTCCCCCAAAATAAGTAATATAGTATAGTGTAAATCGCCTTCCCGGATTATAGCTCTAATAATTAATGAGATATTCAAGTGAATGCTTTGCTAGCTCAGGTTGCTTAAAATTAACTTAGGTTCGGTTTTAGACTAACTCAAATAACTATTCTATAATTCATGAGATTAGAAGTGGAAATAAAGTGACAAAGTAGATTGCATTGAGATAATATTCCATAGAATACCACCTCAATGGCACAAGAACACTATTCCCCCTTTTACTACTGTTACATATAATAACTACATAGTATTCTTATGACTTCTGCAACTTCCAATCACCAAACTCATTTAATAACTAAAGTATTAATCTTTTATCTATCCTAACAATATTAGTAATTATCTAGCTCAGATAAAATAATCTCAGGTTCCTAAATTTATTCAATGTTAAATTAAAATAAAGTAGCAAAATATGATAAGGGATTTTGTGTCATAATTTACTACTCTGAAGTTAGATTAATAATAAAACAATAAGAATAATAATCACAATCTTCATTGTTTACTCCCACTAGTATAGCTTTTCTTTTATCGCAAATTTATAACCATAATAAATTAATTAATCATTCAATATCCTCCCTTTGTTTATCTTTTTCCTTACGTAATAAAATAATTAGTAAGTGGCAGTGTTTAGATAATCTGATAAATGAAGTAAGTGGCAACTAATAGCATATAATTTAGCAAATTACTATAATAATGGATTTATGACCAATAATGTAATGCAATTTCATAATTATTCAATTACAAAATACCAACAAACATTTAAGATTAAATATACTTCTTTATTTATATTTTGTGCAAACAATTATATACTTAGTTTAATGACTGTAAACATACCCTATGAATCCATGCAATGATGTAGAGAAAACAAAACTCAGACACAAGTTTTAATAACAAATTTTAGAATTTTATTAACAACAATCAAAATTAAGATAAACAAACAAATCTATTTACATTTATTTACAACGGATATCCTCCTTTGCTCACATGACAAATGCTAAATTCTACAAATTTATCTTTCGTTATCTTTAGTTAACTCATTGTACATTAAGAAGTTATTTATTTATTTACTTTAGGTTTATCACAGCTTTTATCTTTAACTCGTTATGGGTAACAACATTCTTTACCTTTTAAATATATTAAATTCACTGTATTTATAATTATTTTATGGATAAATATTTTATAACATCACACTTTATAATCCATACGGTTTTAAAAAAAGAAAAATTACATTTCTTGTAACTTTAAACAAGTTATACAGCATATTATTAAATACTATGATTAACTTTAATGTTTGCTCTCCCATGCTCATATAAATTATAATGCGTTCTTGCATAAGCCATACTCCTGTATAATATTATAATGTGTTTAACTATCACCCTATTATAATTTTCACATATATTATAATTATCGAGTGTTATAGTATTTTTCAAATATGCAATACATATTTTTTTAAATTATAATTAATAATAAAAAGAGCGTGAAACTATGTTTAATATTTTGTATATTCTCATTTGATATACTTTTACAAAAATTATAGTTTATTTCTTAAAAATTAGAAGAAAATATTTCTATAACTCCTTCCATTATTTAGGATATCTGTATCTTTCTTTCAATGGTTATAATCTATTCTTAATTACTCTTAACTATTCTTATTCCAAGTAAAATCATAACATACTTTCTAAAATATCTATTGTTCCCTTCAATAAACTTATCATACGATGTAGTAGCACGAAATACAGATTAAGATAGCGAAAAGATGTATAGGATATTGGGAAGAAAGATGGATAACTTGTCTTCAATATACTTAAAGAATGCATGGAACAGTGTGAACAGGTTTGACATCTATTGTCTATTAACCCTTAAGATAAGAAAATGATGTGGCAGCTATTTATTCAGCTTTACCAACCATCAAGTACAACTCACACGAAATATAAGATAGCACTGTCCAAGACAACATGTGTATCAGTCGTAGGGCTACGTTAACTACGCTGATTATCACCTATAAACGAAATGTGGATCAGCCATAGGGCTATGTTAACTATGCTGATTCTTACACAAAAACTACTTATTTTCATTCCCTGTATCATCCTAGCTTTTAATACATCATCTTGGTTTCCAAATCACCCCTGTACTCCCAAGTCACTACCCAAATTATCTCTCTAGATTTTCACTATATCAAACATCGATAAATACAAACAACTTTTAAAAAAACAACAAACAAGATTCGCGAATATGAAAATCATTTCTCTATTCCTTAAGAATAATTTATCTCGCTTTATAACACTGTATGTTCATTACCTACGTTTTTGTTAAAACAATATTCAAACATCCCAATAGGAAAAACCAATAGAAAATGTAATATAATCCTCGGTTATATTAAATTATTACTCTTAACACATAAAGTGATTATCGTATGCATATTTTAAAAAAAATCTAATCACATCTCAAAATGTTTCAATGTGTTGTTTTAAATGCATTTTACAATAACAATAATAATAAAAACTTTTGTACTATATTCATTCAATTTTCAGCTGATCTAAATAAATAAAAACATACATTATATCATCAATAATTATAAATATTACCAAACACAATCTTTATCTTCTTATCTGGATTTGTAGTAGGCTTCTTCCTCCTTCGAGCATCGCACATATAAATTTTCACATACATACAATTTTATTTGAACATTCCAAATCAAAAAACATATTATTTTATATAATGTTATATTGCAAATTAATGTATTTGTTTCCCTATTGCTATCTAAACTCAATGTTTAACTTAGATTAATAAAGAAAATAATTTAAACCATAATCACATATTTTTCTGGCGGTAAATCTTGGTTAGTCCCCTAATATTTATTATTTCTTCTTTGTCCGAATGTTCTCCTTTCTGATTATTAAAGTTTTAAAATAAATTAGTTCATTTAGTTAACTGTTTAGATGATCTTTAGTTTCAAGGTTTAATTCAAAATTATTAAAAATATTTATTTAGTTATCCCACGAAGTTTTGAATGTTGGGCGAATATTACCTCGGCACGTTGATGCATCTTTATTTCTATCAGAACTACAAATATTTATATCATTACGGTACCAAATTGCGTTTTTTCCATGGATCCAATATTTTATATTTATTTCTCTGTAAACTATTTTCTTTTCTTCTTCTTCAGGTAAGTAATTTCCTTGGTAATTTTACTCTTATTCATTATTATTTTAGATACGACATTTTTGATCTTTAACTATTTCTAGGGTAATTGCTCAGGTCATCTTAAAGAAAGTAATTCATAAAAATCTTTTTGTCCATTTATTTTTACATGAATAATATTTATTTTTATTTTTCATTCTATTCATTAACTCTGCGCATAATGTCCTTTCATTAATTTGACACGCACTAAAGCAGTTTTCGTAGTAATACGCTATACAAACTATATCAATGAACAACGTTAACATTTTTGAAATATTACAAAATTTATAACTTAGTTTTAAGAATCCATCCATTTTTTTATTGAAAATTCAGATTATATTTTAATAGAATCCACTGGCAGGTAACTGTGGAGTTAGTGAAACATTATTATGAGAACTTTTTTTTAAATTTTATTCTTAGATTCGCTTCGAAAGATTTTAAAATGTTAGTTATTTTCTTTCAAAGATATTTATTAAAAATTCCAATAAAATTGACTAATAATTGAAAAAAGAAAGAAATTTTTAAAGAGCTTAAAATTTTACCTCTGCTCTGGAGTCAACACATTTTTGTTCTCCTAGTTTATACAATTAATTGGTGCGATTTTTCTTGTCTGCCAAAATCTATCTTTTTATTGGTCACTCCCTACTTTGGTTTGTAAACATTTTCTAAAGTTTTAAATGATGATGTAATAGACTTAAATATTAACCTATTATTATTTTTAAATTAATTATTATCTATTACAATTTAATTACTTCTAAATAATTTTGAAACAATAATTAATAAAATGTACAATCTTATCTTTTTATTATAATGTGTGACAATTCCACCCAGTTTTATAATATATTATTTAAATATTTTAATTATTTGTATTAATCTAAACTGGTGCTTATACATAAAATATTCCAGACAGTCACGTAAACATTTCCGGTGTTTAGTCTGGTTTTATCTGTATTAATAAATTGGCTACTTATATCATTTAAAATGATTATATAAAATTTTGAAAAATAATTTAGAAAAATATAAAACTAGATGCAATCCCCACCATCACAATACTTATTATTAAATATATTACATTAACCCTTTTACTGTTTAATTATAGTTTATAATATTAAATACTACATAATATTAATTTTAAAATTTTTTAGTAATTGACCATTTATAATCATCATTGACCTATAGAAAAGGGCACAATATATATATATATATGAATTAAATGTTTTTATGGATTGTTATTATAACAATGGATAGAAATGAGGAGATAATATCCATTAAATGGAAATAAACAATCTTTTGATATGTTACTAAAAAATTATCATTTATTACTAACTGAAAACTTCTTAGGCTAATCAAGTTTTTATCATAAATCTGTAATAGCTCTTTTGTTGCGAGACTTGGTCCTCTTTTACTTCAAGGTCAAGTTCTTATACAGATTTAAACTCAGAAAGCTATTTTTATAGATGTGAGAATGTGAAAGAATAGTATCTTTCTTAAGATTATAGGTATGTTAATGTGAAAAATAGCATCTTTCTTAACATTCTGTAAATAAAAATTTTAATTAATAGTAAGTAATTTCTTGGTAACATCAAAAGCTTAAAGTTTATCTCTAGTTAATGGATATTATCTCATTTGTATTCTTTTGCTATATATAAACATTAAAAAACTAAAGCTAAACTAGTCAATAAAATAATCAAATTTACCACTCAATCAGACTAGCCAAAAATATAAACTCTAAAACAGAATTAATGGTTTCACTGCTACAAAAAGACTTCAGAGATATGAAGAACTATACTTAAGAAGTTGGCTTGTAGCAATAAAATCATTGACTGTGTTTGAGAGTATATATATATATATATTGGCTATATGGTTGAGTTGTGAATTTGGAGTAACTTTGATATATATATATATATATATAACTAGATATTTCTGCTATAAGTTAAAATGTGTACCACTTATGTGTATGTCATATTTAAAATGTGTACATAACAATACACATGAATATATTGTAAATGAACTTCACTTAATTCATAAAATTTTACTTTAAATCAATGTCACACATATAGTGTATATAAGTCATTGGATATTTCTGCAGTAATTTAATATATATATATTCTCAATGTATATATTATATTTAATATGTATAGATAATTATATATGTAGAATAAATCAGTAACTAAATTTTCGATTTAAAATTGTTGGATAGTTTTTATTTTTATTTTAAAACAGTTGTTTTAAAAAAAATGTTAAAGAAAAAAATTTACATTAAGTGTTTAAAATAATTATCTCTATTTTTTTTTAATTTTTCACAATCATTTTAGCTTTAAAAAAACAATTATTTTAAAATAAAAAAAGATATATCAAACAATTTTAAATAGAAAACCTACTTACTAATTTATTATACATACATAATCTTGTACACATACTAAATATAATATACATTAAGAGTTTAAAATGTTTAAAAATGTTATTAAATTGAATAAAACATTAATTTATACTACCCTCATCTGATCAATATTTAAAAAAGTGAAAGTTTTGAGAATAATTGCTAACTACTATTCATAAAGTTTATTGAATATTTTTAGAATTTTTTGACCTTCTGACCCATATTTATCAAACTAGTTGAAATACTGAAAGGGTAAATGTTTCAAATGGATTAGGCTGGTATAAGTTAGTTATATACTATTTTTCAAGCAATTATACTGAATTTATATATATTAAACCTTGATTTTAAAATTTCATTTTAACTTGAAAAAGTTCAAAAGATAACAAACAAACAAGCCTTTTTCCAATTTCAATAAAAGCATTTAAAAGTTGAAGTTTAGTTGAATTTCTCAAAATGTTTGACACTTTTAAAACAAATTTTTCTAAATCTGTTTATTTTGTAATATATTTATAATTTTTGTTTTTCTTACTGATGTGTTTATAATATTTCTCCTCAAATGCCCTCCCCTTTCCTACAAAAATTGCAAACTGTATTTTTTTATATTTTTTAATTGTATTCATCTTAACTACTACATTAGTTTGTTTTTATTTGATCACCTGCATTTTCTTATTTATTTAATGTGACATTTAAAAAAATAAATATTTTGAATTCAAGATCACTAATTAATTGAATAAAATTAAGGCTAGCATAAAGACAATAATGTTTTTCCAGTAATTTACTCAACTAATATTGATTTTGATGAAGTTGAGAGAAATGAAATCAAAAGAAGAATTAAAGAGTCTTTATTATTGAAAATTTATTATTCTGAAGCAATTAACTTATTTAAAAGTTCTTTTAATATTAAGGGTAGATGGAAAGTGAATGGATTTGTGGGTAGTTTTTAATATTATATATATATTGTGTAGTTTTTGTAGTTCTTTACACTTGAGAAGTCTGCTTGTAGCAGTGAAACCTTAGGTTGTGTTTTAATATTATTTTTATGCTGGTCTTGTTTAATTTTGGATTTGGGGTAGTTTTGATTATATATTGACTAGTTTAGCTTTATGCTTGTAATGTTTATATATATATATATATATATATATATATATATATATATATATATATATATATATATACCCAAACAATCACAAATAATATACATATAGTTTTACAAAATAGTTGAAAAATGTTATCATAGTAAATTATATACATTCCTGCAGAAACAAGTTACTTTTTTATTAAGAACTTTTTACTTATAAAAAAAAAGATTATCATGAATGAATTAAGTAGGAGTGAATCTTATTCAGTCTAATTATTTATTGTTAAATATTTTATTAAACAGATTGATGATTTGTTTCTCTTTAATATATACATATAATTTTGTATAATTGTTTAAATAATAAATGCTGTTGTATACAAATTGTCATTAAACACTAAACTGGAATGTGCATTACTTACTATAACAGCAAATGTCTGTTAGTTATAGGTAGGTAGGTAGATATGTAGATAGATAGGTGGGTAGGTATGTAAATAGATAGATATAGATAGATGGATGGATGAATGGATGGATGGGTAGATATGTAAATAGATAGATAGACAGCAGACAGACAGATAGATAGATAGATAGATAGATAGATAGATAGATAGATAGATAGATAGATAGATAGATAGATAGATAGATAGATAGATAGATAGATAGATAGATAGATAGATAGATAGATAGATAGATAGATAGATAGATAGATGGACGGACAGACAAACAGACAGACAGACAGACAGACAGATAGATAGATAGATAGATAGATAGATAGATAGATAGATAGATAGATAGATAGATAGATAGATAGATAGATAGATAGATAGATAGATAGATAGATAGATAGATAGATAGATAGATAGATAGATAGATAGATAGATAGATAGATAGATAGATAGATAGATAGATAGATAGATAGATAGATAGATTAAATTCTATTTATAAATTTATAAATATATTAGATTTTATACATTATACTTCTATATAAAGCATATAATTTATATTATTTTTAATATATAATTATATTTTTTATACATAACTTTATCTATGAAATGTATTATGTTACTATAATTTTTAATTTTTAATAAATTATATTAAAATGATTTATTATAATATATGTATACATATTATAATTTATAATTATTTTTTCAAAAATAACCATTTAAAATATTAAAATTTATTAGAACATCTGAATGATGTTTGACAAAATATTTATCATCTAGGTTAATATCTTATGTGATTAATGTAAATATATAAAAAGAGATGCCAAAGATTTTGTAAGTTAAAAATTATAGAGAAATATAAAAAACTGAAATCCCAAAATAAAATATTACATTTTAGTCAGTCAAATTTAGGATACCAACTAATATAATATGAAGATGAAACTTGAAGTTATGCTTATTAATACAAATTGCTCTCTCTGAAAGCTCTAATGAAGGGGTGTCCAACTGTGTGGCATTTCTTGATCACATTGGAAAGAATAAAATTTTTTTGAGGCACACATTATCAAAAACTAATAAGCATAAAAAAGGTCTGTACATGTCTTTTGTGATATCTGCCACTGTAAATAAACTTCAGTTTTTATTTTAAATTCTTCAGGTTGTCCACCTGTAGATATAACATATCCTCTCACTTCATTGTGTAGAAGCTGTATAATATGAATAAATTTTGGTGAACAACTGCTGAATTTCAAACAATGCTATACATCTGTCCTTCTAATGTAATCAAATACATTGGCTAAATCAATAAAAGCATTAGTAAATCTTTCTTTTGTTCCCCACATTTTACTTATAGTTGCTTGGTGACAAAAGCCATGCCTACATTGCTTCTTCATTTTTTAAAACCATATTGGGTCTCCAGTAATCAATCAAACATGAATGGAAGCAACTTACTCAACAAAATTCATGAAAATATCTTTTCTGAAGAGGACAATAATGGTTCTTCAGATAATTACTGTAGTATTGTATATGCTTTTGGTTTTGAAAATTGGAACAATAAACATTTTTTAAGATCAGATGACACAACTTCATAGATCTAATATATGTTTAGAAATTTTCAATATTTTGACAATAACACATCATTATCATATTTTAAAACTTCTCCAGATATTGAATAAGAATCTATTTTCTATTTTTAAGAATGCAAAGAGCTGTTGTGAATTTACTAAACTATGCATCTTTCTCTGAATCTAAATGAATAAATAAAATGAATGTCTTATTAAAGTTCTCATCTCAATTTTTATATCATTAGTCAAAAATGATTAAAATACTTCTTTCTTTTCAAAATATTATCATCATATATAAAAGTTTCATTGCCAGATTTAGTAGAATTGTGATAAGTTTTTCAGGATATGTAGTTTTCACTGCATTAAACAAAGGCCTAAAATGATGACTGCAATCAGAAAATATCTGTATCTTTTTTGTAGTTTTAATCCACCAATCATTTTTAAGCCTTCTTATCAATTGTTGAGTTTCTGTCTTTATATCTTTGTATTTATTATAAAATTCCATATTTAATCTATTATTCCACTTAGCAGAAAATTCCATGTTTTTAATCAAATGATTAATTAATATGCTTGTCAGAAAATGAGTTTTGATTACACTTTTTAGTAAATCCATGAATATATTTATTTATATACATAACATACTTCCCAAAATAAATACCATGCTTCATTAATATGACAGTCCCAAATATCCAAATTAAAAATTTTAGTTTGTAGCTGTTAATATGTAATACATATAGCAGAATCTTCTAAAGAATAATTATCACTTTTATTGTTTATTCTATTGGAGTAACTATTTTTAATGCAAGTAACATTTTAATCTTAGACTGTATGAACTGTCCAACAATCTGGCTTGCAAATGGATGCATAATGTGAACTTCTCTTGCATTATGATTCTTAACTATAATATAAATTACTAAATGTCATTGTTTTGATCAAGGATGCATTGAGTCTTTTAATAGTGATTTTTCTATCTAAGCAAAGTGTTTTGTATTGCCAATTCATGTGTTAAGCGAAAATTATTAACAAGCTATTTAAATCTAGAGCACCAGTACCATTATTTTTAATAACTTTGACGGAAGATTATTATTTATACCAACCCAATACATTAAATTCTAAAATGAAAAAAAAAAAAGATATTTTATTTGTACTACAGTAATGATGCTATCTAACAAGAAATAAAAGCTTTGTTGGAATTCTACAAATCTCATACTCATTAAAGAATTTAACATTAATTGAGAAATTTTAATTCTGCAATTATGGCAAAATAAGTTTAACATTGGGATATTTAAAACTGGAAAAAATAAAATAAATTTATGTACTTCAAAATCTTTCTGAAAATTCGCGAAAAGAATCACTATTAATATAATAATTGTGTTTTTATAATGATGTCTATTGAAATCATCATTAATATACAAAATGATAATGCATAATATGACCTTACTTTGGTACTTTAATATATAAAATGATGATAATTCAACATGCCTAAAAGGTCAATTGACAAAAATAGTATTGAAATTCTGGAAGGAAAAAATTAAATCTCAGGACAATGTAGAGTCAAATCCCAACTCTTTATATACAAGTCATAAAAATACCCAATAAATTATCTCCAATTAAAAAAATAGTATTTTACATATACATTTATACACAGATGCAATAGGAAATAAGTGATCACAAATGTCTATCAAAGATGTTCTTCTCCTTATATTAATTCTAAAAATGTTGAAATTAGTAATGACAGTATCATGATTGTTAATTATTTGTTTATAGATTTTTTTACTTAACCAAAAAAAACTTCACTAGCTTTTGCTTCTTTTCTAATTATACAACTTTCTAATTCAAGGACTAAAACAATGTTGTATTAATTTAAAGGTAAATTTTTTTAACGCTTACAACAAGAAAAAAAAACATTCAGGATAAATAAAATTATACATATATTTGTATTCATTCTATTGATCTATCGACCTTAATGTGTTAGTGATAACACTTATAGTTCAACTATACTGTCTCAAAAGCTAAAAGTATATATTTATTGACATAGATGAAAATATACAATAAATTACATTACTTTACACCCTTGAACTTACCTACAAATAAAACTATAAACTCTATAAATTTGGTAAAAACTCTAATATGACATTGAATTCCTACTCAATGTTTTACAAATGAAATTATGCAATAATTACTTACGTTTTTGCTATTTTTATGTAACGATAACTATTATTACATTTTTAATAGGAAAGAAAATGATTTTATTTTATTTGTTCATTACTTTACATTGCTCTTGGGTAAAGATTTATTCTCAAATTATAAGTTCTATCAGTAATTCTCTTCTAAACACAAGTTTGTTATCAAAAATAACATTCATCCTGTATATCAAATATTTTTGAACATATCGTTAATTGTTTTAGTCTTCTTAAACAGGTTTTAATATATTTAAGCAATTACATAATTCTGCCTTAGTTTGATAGAGCTATAACAGAATATATTTTTAGAATTATGTTATATCTTTTTATTAATATTTTTAAATTCCTAGTTAACAATTTAATGTTCGAATTTAATTTTTATAAGTCTACTGACAAAGTTCAAATTACTTCTAAAGTCAACAATTTCATTACTCTTTTAATAATATGATTTGTTTGTTAATTACATCAATTATAATGCTTAGAATAGAATGCATTACCTCTAGTTTATATGTTAGGAAAAAGAAGTCTTCAAGATAGTGAATGTTTTTGCAAAATTAATATATTAAATAAAAAGTGTTGTATTGATCCTGGTGATTGAAAGTCTGTGTCCAAATCCTCTACAATTACATCTAACTTTCAAGTATATTTAATTATACTTGCATTCTAATATTGCAGATTTAGCCTCTATTTTGCACATCCCTTTTCTGTGTACTTAAATAGAGAAAGTCATATACATAAGAGGTCAAAATGATTTAATGTCAACATAAGCATTACAATAATATTGGCATCAACAAAGAATTTGGGCATTCTATCATCAGATTTTTAGTGATATGAATGGTTGAAGAGTTGGAGAGTGGAGTAGATTGAAGTCTATCCATTAAAGTTGAAAATTGGCTATCTTAATATAAACTGAACACTGACTATATATATATATATGGGAGATAATAATCTGGGCAAATTGATGAGTGCTGTTTCAGCACAAAATACTATATTGGAGATCATTTATTTTTTTCACATGTGTGGGCACGTGTATCAGTTGTATGAGATAAAGTCAATAGTTGAAGAGTATTTGAAAATCTATGTTCAGATCCTCTACAATTTAATTTAAACTCTAAGTATATTAAATTATACTTGTATTCTAATAAATGACATTATTTAATCATTCTTTTAGATTTTGCTATATTAAATGGCTATATAATGAATAAATTTTGTGCCACAAATTTTATCAGAAACTTATTTTCAATTATTAAAATCAACATTATTGATATTTAGAATCATTTTATCTTAACAAATTGTATTTAAAATTCAGAATTAGAAAATATTTACCAGAATTTTACTATTTAAAGTTAATGCATATTGTGTATAAAATCAAAATGGTATATAGGATAATTCAGAAAGAAGTCTATTTACATTTTTAATTAATTTTATATCCATGTAATTGCATAAATCAATATGTAATAAGTATTTAACTGTATCTTATCAATTCTAAATAATGTTAGGATGAATCTTTCTTATTAAACTTAGAATAACTTTTAGACAGTTGTTTTATTTTGAACATTTTCTAATATTATTAAATTATGTAATATAAAGAGTCACAAATCTCTTAAAACATTAACAAGTAATGGACCAATGCTTTGTCTATATAAATTTTCCATATGGAAAATTACATTTAAAAAATTCTTTTGTATTTTCGTTTGAATCTTGGCCCATATGACTAAGATATAAATAAATTTGGCATAGTTAAACTTGACTTAAATGAGTTTTCTCTTTGCATGAACAATGTAAGCCAATCAGTCCCAATATTAGTATTATATCATTATTTGATATGATATATAATTATAATACTTAGGTATTTGTGTCTGCTATATTTCTACAGATGACATTAGTAAGATATCAAAAATATTTAACTGAGGATACTCATTGCATTTGCTTTCAGTATCTTAATGGTTACCTATTAATAAAGAAACCAATTTGATTTGTTTTGATCTATTTACTTATGTATATAACAACTTTACTATTTCAATCAGAGAAATGGTTTTCATTAGAAAATCTAGCTAAATGTTTTCCTTCAATACTTAAACATTAAAAATTATTTGCATATCTGATAATGTAATAAATTTCTATAGGGTATATAAACAATAGAAATTTTAAATATAATTAAATGATAACTCTAAAATTTTATTATCACCTGTCATACAATCATTAGTGATTATTCCATAACTTATTGTAATTATATGAATTTAACTTAGTAACCTAGTCAATGATTTTTTTCCAAACCATCAAAAATATTAAATATTCTAACAGATACAATTTTATTGCCAACACTTTTATCAGAAAATACATAAAATATGTGATTCTGTTCTATGTTAATTTTTTTTAATGAACTTATTATACTGCTTCAATAATGTCTTCTCATACCTTATTTTAATTTAACATTAACAATTAGTAAAAAATTAACTAAAATATTTTTCAATCTCAAGAAATATACTTTTTTAATATCCAGATTATAAATATGACATTTTTGTATGAAATAATATTCATAAACATTCATACATAAAATGCAATGAATTTTTTCATGTTTTGATAATCATTTGGTTCACTGTCAATTTATTTGACCAAAAATATAATATCCTAATTTTTAATAACAGGGGTGATCTCAAATTATGCATTAATTAGAAATTTGCTGGATAAAATTAAAAAACTAATCTACAATTCCAAGATATAATTAATGATGAACATATGTGAATAATCATTTATAACTATACAAGTTCTTATATTTAAAATAAATCACAATCTATTCTAATTAAATTGTGCATCATAGCAGCAGATGCTGGTTGAAAATAATACTCATTTATATATATATATATATTAATTCAGTATACTATATATATACTAGTAAATAATAGAAAAATCTGATAATATAAAATATTTACAAGTCATTTGACAAAATAAACATTTGAAAGTTACATTTTAAAACCAATTATGATAAGTACATCTTTTTTTTTGTTTTTTTAATATGTTAAGTAAAAAACTATATCAACTAACATTAATGTCAAAAAAAGAAAAAAAAAATAGAAGGAAAGAAACAGAAAAAAAAGCAAATATTTTTTAAAAATATACTATCCTGAATATATTTGCTTAGATATTATTAACATTACATCAATTCTTTTTCAACAATTTTTAATAATTTACCTAACTTTTTAAATATTTCATGCAAATATAATTCTAGTTATAAATCTCTGAAAATAATCACTTTTATAATAAAATGTTATTAGATGCTGTCATATTGCTGTCAAATCTTGTAGCTCTCTCTCTCTCTATATATATATATATGGAAGGCTGTCACATGTTTTCTGTGCCATGTGTCAAATTCACAATCATTTAAAAAACATTAGAAAGCATAAAATATGCAAATGAATTAATTATGCCTTTAATAAATGTTTATAATTCAGTCAAATTCACACATCAAATATAACAGGTATATTTAAAAATTTAAATTTAAAATTTCGATTTAGCTTCATTAATACCCTGCCAGGTATATTTCTGAAGTGTACCAAACACTGGGTTGTTCCAAACATTTTATTTCCAATTTTCAATTGAGAATTCTTCACATTTATTTATATAATATTAAAATCTTTTGTTTAATCTACATTAAATCTTTACAAAAAATTGTTAATGCAATAAAAAAATTATTACAAAAACAATGGTTGGCTAGATTTCTCACATTTGTTTATAAAATATTAAAATCTTTTGTTTAATTTACATTAAATCTTTAAAACAAATTGTTAGAACAACTAGGTCACTATATTTTCCACATTTACTTACAGAATATTAAAAGCTTTTGTTTAATTTACATTAAGTCTTTAAAAAAGTGTTAAAGCAATCAATTAAAAAAATTATTTCAAAAATGATGGTTGGGTACTTTTCTAACATTTATTTATATAATATTAAAATTTTTTGTTTAAGTTACATGAAATCTTCAAAAAACTTGTTAAAGCAACCAATTAAAAAAATACACAGCCTTTATAGGCCATATACATCTGGTCTAAAATATATATAAAATCCATGTGACTGTGTCTGTAAGACTGTCACATGTTTCTGTGTGAATGTATGTTAGTCTGTAAGGCTGTCACATGTTAAATTCACAACAAGTTAAAAAATATTGTTTGTCTGTAATTCTGTGAACAATCAGAAAAAAAGTTAAATTTGTTTATATTTATAAATGAATAACTATATCTAAGTAAATCATAATTTATATTATGAACCTTTTATGCAAAGGAAATAATTCACCATTTTTTTAAATAATCAGTACTTTTTTTATAAAGCATATTTTATATAAAGGAAGTAATTTTGCCATGAACAAACCTTATTTTTGCAGTCCATAATGATGTCAAATTCACATATCAAGTATAACAGATATATTTAAAATTTTTAATTTTAATTTAGCTTTATTAATACATTGCTGGATACATTTCTGATATGTACCAAACAAGCTAGGTTGTTAAAACAGGCAAAACTCTCCATACAGTAGTGTCACTCAGTGTAAGCCAGAGTAATCCATGGATACCAGAAGGCTTGCGCATAAAATCCCTATCTAAGGCCTACTCATCCAACATTCCCAGACAACTTTCTAGTGTGTAGCTTTCATCAGTGAGGAGCTTTGGATTTGAGAGTACTGTATCTAAATCTTAGTATCTAATGCAACCCTCCAGCAGCCATCTTTTATCTCTACCTAGCTACAAAACTATAAATCTAAAATTGAAAATTCTCATAAAATTGAAGACTCATAGTTAAATAGAGATAAAAGGTGGATGCTGGAGGGTTGCATTGATTATAAGATCTAGGTGCAGTGCTCTCAGATTCAAAGCTCCTCATTGACAAAAGCCACAAGCTAGAAACTAGTCTGGGGATATTAGATAAGTAGACACTAGATAGGGATTTTATGCACAAGCCTTCTAGCATCCATTGATTATTCTGGCTTGCACTAAGTGGCACTACTGTATACAGAGTTTTGCCTGTTTTAATAACAGTTGTGAGCAAACATAAGAAATGGTGATCATGTGAAGCTGAGTTATACCAAATATTTTTTTCAATTGTGAATTTCTCACATTTATTTATATAATATTAAAATCTTTTGTTTAATTTACATTAAATATGTAAGATATTTATTTATATAGTGCTATGTTGTATAAACTGTAATATTAATAATTAGCCATTAAGCTAATGCATATGTGCTTTGTGGATTTTAATTATAAATCTTTAAAGAAATTTGTTAGCCATTAAGCTAATGCATATGTGCTTTGTGGATTTTAATTATAAATCTTTAAAGAAATTTGTTAATGCAACCAATTAGTGCCCTGCTGTTTATATTATATACTGATCCCTTCCTAAATTCTTTAGAACAAAATCTCCCCTAGATTACACATTCCTCATATAAATAAAACTATTGATCTTATTTCTTACATGGATGATTTGGCAGTCTTCTTGCCCTCTTAAAAACTTATCCCTAAACTCTTTCATCTTATGAACAAATTCACTACTGAATCTGGTCTTTCATTCAATTCTAAAAAATCTGCTGCATGGAAACTTTCATCTGAAAACACACTGTCATCCCCTTTTGCTTCAAAGCGTCAGGTTCCTAGGTATACCTATTTATCTCTCACATGCTGCCATGAGAAGGTCTATGCAGAACAATATCCTAAATTCAGCAAATAAAATTATCACTTCATTTTCAAAAGTTTGCATTTCTTTATATTCCAAAACCACCCTTCTTAACATGCTGCTTTTTTCTAGAATTGCATACTACATGCCCTTTATTAAATTCTTTGCCAAATTTACTAGAAATATTTGCTCCCTATGCCCCTGCCTTATGTAGAAAGAGAAAAATATCACAATTAGTCTCAAGAAACTATAAAGACCCTCTAAAATAAATGATTTAGCCTTAAATGCACTCAATATCTTTCATTTACAATGAGCTAACAACTTAGTATGTAAGCTCAGTTTAATTTTGCAGAATGCCTCTTCTTTCTTATTCATTCATCCCACTGACATTCCACCATCAATTCCTAATTGTTGGCTCATAGAGGTCTTACTAGAAATTGTCAATACATTCCACATCATTATCTAAAACAAAACTCATGAAAATTAAATATTGGGAGACCTATCTCCTGATCAATCCAGAAATTATTTCCAAAACAATAATGCTCAAATGTACCAATTTTTCTCTCATCAAAAAATTCAAAAAGTGGATCCTTGAACCAAGATACTTCGATTTCCTAATCAAAATAAATTTCAATGCCCTTCCAACTAGTCAATTCCTTGTCATGAATAGAGGATTTTCAGTGTTAAATCCCATATGTACACTTTGCTCTAAAGAAGATGAAACTATTCTTGATATATATAATCAATACCTCATGCTTCAAAATTTCCAAAATTCAATTCATATTATTTACAAAAATAAGCATCTTATCAAAACACTTACTCATGGTATATCCTTAGGTCATTTTGAAATCATAAGGAGTGCTACATTTATTGCATACAACCTATGGTTTATCAGATGCCTTTTCCTGTTTGAGCCCAATAACATTGATATAAGACTTATACTTATCAAAAAATTAAAAGTCCATCAAAGAAAGAGACTTGCATCTTTCTCCTAACATTATAGCACAATCCACATGGAATCTAATAAACCTTGAAGTCCCTGCACAACATTATAAATAAAATATACCTTTGGTCAAAATCTAGCTTTGTAAATCTGCATTATAAATCAAAGTCAAATTTTGTATAATACTAGATATAATCATGTAAATTGCAAGATTAAATTAAACTTTTTGGAAAAAAATATCTTTTTATATCATTTTACCATGAATTCAAACTTTTTCTATGATAAACAAATCATTATTGTGGATAATGACCTGCTATAGCTTTTATTGATCCCTGCATAAGGTATTCAATTTTAATAATATATTTGAAATAAGATAATAAAATGTTCACAAGTATTATTAAACTTAAGTTCCTCTAGTATATATATATATTGTAATATATATATACTAGAGGAACTTAAGTTTAATTTAAAAATATAATATCGACTTATCGATATTTACAATATATATATATGATCACTATATGGAGCTTACCAATAGCTCTAAATCAAGCTTTATTTTATAAGTGCTGAAAGAGAAAGAAATTAAAATCTTTATTGGGGGTCCCTATCTCCAGACCAATTGGTTTTGAGCTTGTGACTCACCTCAGTGGAGTGCTGGGATTCTAGAAACTAGATCTAAAATACCAACTCAAAAGTCAACACTTATAAAATAAGTTTCTATCAATTTGAAAGCATAAACTTTTCAGACACATAAATGTCTTCAAATCCAGCCTTACAAGCCAGGTAGCTACATGGGTCTGAATTCAGCTCAGTTTCACCACATAGTAATAGCCTCTGCAATATAACATAGCAAAAGCTGTCAAAGATATAAAGAATTCAAAATCTCTATTGGGGGTCCCTATCTCCAGCTCAATTGGTTCCAAGCTTGTGGCTCACCTCAGTGGAGTGCAATGATTCTAGAAACTAGATCTAAAATACCAACTCAAAAGTTAGCACTTATAAAACAAGTTTCTATCAATTTGAAAGCATAAATTTTTCAGACATTTACGTGTCTGAAAAGTTCATGCTTTCAAATTGATAGTTTTATATGTTCTGACTTTTGAGTTGGTACTTTAGATCTAGTTTCTAGAGTCCCAGTGCTCCACTGAGGTGAGCCACAGGCTTGAAAACAATTGGTCTGGAGCTAGGGACCCCCAATAGAGATTTTAAATTATTTCTCTTTCAGCACTTATAAAGCTTGATTTAGAGATATTGGTAAGCTCCATCTAGTGATCATAAAATGCAAGCTTAAAACCAAGTCCAAGAAATTGATGACATTTTAATTATATATATATTACAAAGAAATCATGTCATATGTCACTTGACCTAATTTAACAAGCTTATATTACAAACATTATATATAGAGCTCACATATAAGCTCTTAGCAATCTTGTTAAGAGCTTATGTGCAAGCTCTATATATACCATATATATAATATTTAAATACATGTATATTGGCTAAGTTAAATTTAATGTAAATTACACAGGACTTGAACTCAGAATGTCAAGCTCCCTACAACTACCCACTCGATCTTATACAACTGATACACATGATCAAATACATGTGAAAAAGATAAAAGATCTCCAATATATGTATTTCATGCTGAATCAGTACCTATCAGTTGGTTTAGATTAGCATCTTACACACATATATGCAGTCAGTGCTCAGTTTATATTAAGACAACAAATATTCAAACTTTAATGGATAAACATCATTCTTCTTCACCTCCAATTCTTCAGCCATCCACATCATTGAAAATTCAGGGATTGCATGATCAAAGCTCTTGTTGATGCCAATATTATTGTCATACCCATGTTGACCTTAAGTCTCTGACACCTCACATATAGGACCTTAATATGTCCATTTAAATACATAAAAGAGGTAAGGGCAGAATATAGGCTGAATATGTAATATTTAAATAAATGTATATTGTCTATACTTAAATTTAATGTAATTAGACAGGACTTAAACTTAGATTTTCAAGCTCCCTATAGCTATCCATTATAGCTATCCACTCTATCTTATATCACTGATGCACATGACCACTTACATGTGAAAAATATAAATGATTTCCAATAAATATATTTCATGCTTGATCCGGATCGCCAACTTCCGAACTAATATACAATCAATGCTCAATATGAACATAGAAAATCTTCAAACTTTAATGAACAAGCTTCAATCTGCTTCACCCTTCAACTCTTCAGCTATCCATATCATTAAAAATCCAAGGATGGAGCCCTCGAAGCTCTTGTTGATGCCAATATTATTGTCATACCTATGTTGAGTTTAAGTCAATATTGACATATCATCCTTGGATTTTCAATAATATAGATGGCTAAAGAGTTGGAGGGTGTAGAAGAATGAAGCTCATTCATTAAAGTTTGAAGATTTTCTATGTTAATATAAACTGAGCATTGATTGTATATATGTGTGAAAGATGGTGATCTGGACCAACTGATGAGTGCTGTTTCAGCATATTTGAAATCATTTATCTTTTTCACATGTGTGTGGCCATGTGTATCACAGTTGGATAAGATGTAGTGAATAGCTATAGGAAGCTTGAAAGTCTGAGTTCAAGTCTTGACTATATATATACTTTTTGGACATCACAACTACTCCAAAAGTCTCAATGTATAAAAATTTGCTTGAACATTATTATTGTGAGAGTTTAAATTATGTAAGTTACTTGGTTAATCAAGAGAAGTGATTACTATGGCAGAGGGTTTTAGGATAAATTATTGATGTTATTTTGAGTTATCATTAACATTTTATATTGAGCTTTACAAATGCTTCCAATTGTACCATGTTTGCTTTGAATTGATAGACTAAATACCTTTTTATGATTTTTTGATTCTTTGATATTATACAGGATAGTGACATTTTGACTTTCTGATTCTCTCTATGATTTGATTACTCTCTGATTTAAACAAACTATTTTTCTCTTTTTATATAATTTTTACAGAAACATCATGCAATCAAGCATTTATTTATGAAAATACAAATATAATGTTTATTAAATGGTTATAGGAAAACAATAACATATTAAACTAAATCAGGACTATAAAAAACATCGTAAAAAGTCATACATTTTTAAATGTTCATTTTAAATAATTTTCATTACTTTTAGACTCTTCTGTATAATATATGTCTTTCCTTTTTAACTAATAAAATATTATCTCAAAAACTGAAAAATATATAGATAAATTTAATTTAATCTTTCTAAGATTGTTATATTGTTTCAAGAAGAATTTAAATGAATTCTTTATTTAAAAAAATTATAAATTATTTAAAATAAATTTATTTAAGCTAAATTAAAATTATTTTGCATATTTACCATATTCACACATAATCTGATATACATATTTGCTCTGTGGTTAGTTAAATATCACTATATAAATTGTAGCTTTTTCAGCTTTCAATATCTTACTTGTTTGGTTATCTCTTTCTTTATGTAAAAGTCTGTAACATACCTCTATCTCAATTACTGGCTCGACTTCTACTATGAGATTTCCATTTAAAACAGTCAAAACTCTGTATACATATTGCCACTCAGTGCAAGTTAGAGTAATCAATGGATGACAGAAGGCTTGTGCATAGAATCCCCATCTAGTGCCTACTCATCCAATACTCCCAGACTAGTTTCTGGCTTGTGGCCTTCATCAGTGAGGACTATAGTATATGTATAGAGAGTTTTGTCCTTTTTAATAACAGTTAAGAGCAAGCATAAGACATTGTGATCCATATGATGTTTATTAGATTTGCATTTCATATTTCCACAAATTTAATAGAAAATAATATGCATATATTACTTTTTTTTTTATTTCTTGGAATATTGTTTTTTTTTTAAAAAAAAAAAAGTTTTCTGTTTGCTAACAATTTAGGCTTGCAACAATAAAATGACTCTTTTGGACATGATGCAATCTCAATCCAATTGTATTAAACGACATTTTTTCTATTAATTCATGTTTCTTATGTCATCTACATAAATTTTTGTGGTGGTTCAAGTCTGATGTACCGATATATTTTTATATAAATGAGGCATTTTACAGTATACGTCAATAAATTTTTATTCCTTATTGTTTTTTGTTTTTTTTTCATTTTATGGAATCTGAATCAAGCTTTTCCTTATTAGTGCTGACATGAATCTCCTGAGGAATAATTGGAAGTTTGATTTTCATTAATATGTGGCAATATATAAATATGAACTGCAATGAATATTATAGATTCATTCTATATCATATTTATATCAATTAATATAGCTCTGTTTGATTTATTGATACCCCAAGAGTATCAGTTAGTTTAGTTATTTTATGACTCTCTTGCAAAGTTTGGAATGTGGGTTTTGAAAATAATTTTTTATGAGAGGTTAATATTTTGCTGTTTCATACATATTTTTCATTACTTTTCAGAAATATGGTTTCATGATCTAGTAGAATCCTCTGAGGTTTACTTACAAGTGTAAATTGAAAATTTTGAAAAATCCTTATTATATTGTATAATCAACTTTCCTGATAAAATGAACACTATATTTACAAAATAGGTTATACATCTGTATAAGAAATATAAATTGTTGAAATAGTAATTGTGGTCCATAAAAATTAATGGCCTACAATATTTTAGGTGATGATTGATTAATTTACTTATATTTCTTATTGGAAGTTTAGTTATTTACTGCAAATGACTAGTTTGTAAAGTAGCCAATATATTGGTGCACATTCTTGATTAGTAAACATTCTCTGAAAAAAATTGCTATATCTTTCCATGTCCATAAGATCATTATTGACATTGAAGGTGGATAATAAATTATTTACTAAACTCTTTAAATATGATAAATTTCCATGCATCTTATTCATAATAATATTTCTATCTTAAATATCTATTACATGTTTTATATTACTTTTGAGTTCACTGAAGGTGATTTTGAATCTGCTGTTAATCATTAAACAAGACATTGTTATACTGCATATTAAATAACAAGCCTCATAATTATATCAGATATAGACTTATTTGCATATTTAGGGTGAGTACTATTTTTATAGTTCAGGATGTTGGAGATCATCTTTTTAAAAAAAATCACCAATCATGAGAGTGATAAATGCAAAAATGGAATTTTCCAATTGAGAAACATCGCTTGTGTTTATTCAAAATATTTACTATGATATCAAAATATTATTCAGTTTATTTATTAATCCAGAGATTTAATTGAATAAAATCTTTTGAACAAAATCATCATTTGTGATATTACTGTGGTGAATAATCCCTATAATTTTGTGATTATTTCAGTTTCAAATAGCAAATATGACTAAAGAGCTTTTAGGCTTATTTCTCAATCTTGTTGTTCCATCTGAGATTTAATCAACTGCTGTCTTCTTCATCTTCCATTCTTAAGTGAGATTTTAATATCTTCATATTTTCCTTAAAGTTTCACCTTGATTATGTGTTTGATTGCCAATATTCTGGAAATGATTGTATCTTCTGGGCATAAATTTCTTTTTTCTTCTTTTCCTAAACTCCACAACATTCTTGTAATTTTTGATTATATCATTGTTTAACTTCTTTGAATTTTGATTGATTATTTGCCACCATAATTATAATATCTGCATAAATCTACTTAATTCCTTTGTTTTTTATTCTGAACTTACTTTAAGTCCTAATTTCATTTTCCAACATTTGTATTTTCTATTTATATTCATAATTTTAGTAGCAACATGATTAATTTCCACATTCTTTTCAAGTCAGACAATTTGTTTTATATTTTTGTTTCAATTTCTTGCTCTCATTAAATTGTTCCCTTTTTTATTACTTGATTTCCTTTGTCATTCAATGCTTTTTAATCTTTGCCCTTTTTTGTTTGAATTTTTGTTGACTTTTGTGTATTTCTTCTATCCATTTGTCTTTTTTTCCAATCAGTTTTCATTTATTGGACTATTTCCATCACTCTATCTTGTCTCTTCATTACTACTCTTGGGTTTTCTTCGTACAGTACAATTTCTGTTTCTTTGAATGTTATTTTCAGGAAATGTTTTTCCTACATACATACATCTGTTGTTTATTATATTAATTCTGGAGTTTTTCTTTCTTTTTAATTATGTCTGAGTTTTTGTTTTTAATAATTTTTATTTTTTTTCAATATTGTATATTACTTTTAATGATATTGCATCAATCTGTGAATTTCTATTTGTTATCTATTTTTGAAACAAAATCTCCTAATTTTGACTTTTTATTTTTCTCTATAAATCATCATATTGTTCTCTCTTGCCTGAATTCCTTTTAAATTTTTACCTATGATGATTAATTTGTTTAAAACTCTCAGAGATTTTTATCTAGTGGACATTCCAATTTTCTAAAAAAAATTAGATTAAGTGTCTCAAGATTGGCTCATTTATGTGCTTTTTGGAGGCTACTATTTTTGTTATTATGGGCTAACATTTGTATTATTCATGTAATTCATACCAATTCACCTATGACTTTTGAAAAAATGGCCATCTAATCTCTGCATGAGATCATTTCACAAATTGATTATGTTTAATTCAAAGGGATTTTGGTGAATGCTATTACAACTTCTAATTGGTAGTTTCAATCAAATTCCCTCAAAATAGTTATTTCATCATATAATATTTATAAAAAAAATATTGTTTTTTTTTAACATTATATGTCCATAATTCAAGTTATTTTCTCCAATGCATAAATTGTTAATAATGTATTACTTAAATCATTATTTACACTTTATGAACTATTGCTTCTTAACTTACATAAATATGTTTACTTCTTATTTCATTTTATATTAAATTTAATCTTTATGGCATGATTTTCAGTATATATGTTACCTTATGTAGAAAGTATGTTGTATGGACATACTAACAATGATGTAACCATTAATATTGCACAATTCTCAGCATTATTGATTAATATACACACAACAAATAAGTTAAAGGGCATCTAGTTAAATATCAGAAATATTTTAAAAATAAATATAGATAATTGCATATACAACTATTCAGTTAGTAATAATCTAAGAAAATATTTAAAATATCTTAGAAACAAAAATAGAGTGCATGAAGCCAAGCTTATAATAGAATAATCAGAATTCTTAAAGTATACACATTGTAGTAGGCTCAAATAATAAATCCATAGTATATCTTTTTGCAATACTATCATGACATCTGAAAATTTACTTTTAAAAATGATAATGATAAATATATAGTGAATTAATAAAAAACAATAATTAAGACTATAACCATTTTATAACATCATATCAACTAATGTGTATTTTTTTTTTGCATTTTTTATAATAGTAAAATATCTCACTGACATTACTGTCTTTTATACAATCATTATGTAAAACATTTTAACTATATATAAAAAATTCAGTGATAATTCGTAAAAGATAATCATGTGAGGAGGGTTATATTACCAGCAACATGAAGACAAATATAAAATGTAATATACTGACATATTATTTTTTTCTATAATATTGTAAATAAATGGTACAAAATCTACTCTGTTGATGTTTAAAAAATATGTAGTATTAAAATGCATAGCACAATCCAATTTAAAGTATCAACATAATCTGTATCATTCACAACCTGCTTCTATATTTTGCAAATTAGGAAGCAGTAACAAGTCATAAAAAATTCAAGCATAATAGTTCATAAAATATTTTGAATTTAAATTTCACATAACAGATCCAGAGTTGATGGGACACATATCTAATGGTTGAAATTTATGAAAAATTATGAAAATATAATGTAGTTTTTTTAATTACATAATTTTGAATTGATGTGTAATAAAATCTACATCAAATTGTTTTAATGGCCTATATGTTGCACAGTATGCTTCTACATCTTGAAATTTCAAAAGCCAAACCAAGCTTCTTTTTGATTTTCTTCAGTTTTAAATGTTTTCATTTTTTTAAAGCATAAAGTATAACAAAATTAAAATACAGTTTTTTAATCAAATGAACTTTTAAATTAAAGTGAAATGCAATCAGTTTCAATAATATTTATGGTTTATATTTTGCAAAGGTCATTTCTATATTTTGTAAATTAGAAAGCACTACTAATTCATAAATGTCTTTTGATTGGAAACATCTTCATATTTAATTAAAGAATTCACGATTAGAATTGGCAGATCACATGTCCAAAGAGTGGGATTGATTAAACATTATAAATATATAATACAGATGTTTATTGACTAATTACAGCATACACATAAAACAAATTAATAAAAATACACTAAAATCTTGATAATATGAAAACATGGAACGAAAGTGACCTGCTTTTTAATTTTCATTTTAATTAACTTTTCTCTTCTTCAAGATTTTTATTTAATTAATAAATTATATTTTTTTATATTTGTCAAACAAAAAGATTACCTCAAAAGTAAAAAATATATAAATATAAATTTAATTTACCTAAATATAAATAAGTTGTTTAGATAAACATATTAAACTGATAACTAATTACAATTTGACATTACAACTTTTACCACTGCATAAAATCTTTATTTTACACAAATTTCAATAAGTTGAACATGATTATTTTTAATTTAATTTTATAAATAAATAATATTTCAAAAAATTATATCCGATATTTATAAATATTTTAAAACTTACTTATGAATCAATGTCACCAATCAACTTAGTATAGTCACTTTTGTAAAAAAATCAATAAAATGCGTTTTAAGTTATTTTTAATGTCAACTAACAATGGCAAATTTATAATAGACCTAATGAGTTCTGCCTTAAAATCTGATATTTTCCCTATGATAACTGCAATCTTTGAAAATATTTTAATATGGTATCAATTTTGACAAATAATGACTGATGTAATAGATTAAACCAGTAAACATCACATGATTACTATTTCTTATAGAGCACATAATTGTTTTAATCATGTGATGTTTACTGGTTTAACACCAATCCTCCCTAATAGGATAGTGGTGACTATGGTTGTTAAAGAGCCAAAGACACCAAAATGTATGGATGCTGAACTGAGTTCATTTTCATATGACTATATAAGCTATTGAGCTTAGATTGAAAATATTATTGTGTTTTCAATTTTATTCTCATAGTTTTGTAGTTAATTAGAGATAAAAGGTGTTTGATGGAGGGTTGCATTAGATCCTAAGATCTAGGTGCAGTGCTCTCAGATCCAAGGCTCCTCACTGATGAAGGCCACTAGCCAGAAACTAGTCTGGAGATATTGGATGAGTAGGCACTAGATAGGGATTTTATGCACAACCCTTCTGGCATCTATTGATTACTCAGGTTGGCACAGGATGGCACTACTGTATGGAGAGTTTTGCCTTGTTTAGATATAATAGATGTCATTTTCTTTCATTATATTATGTTTTACGTTTATTATCTTTTATTTCTTTTGAGTTTAGCTGTTTAAAGTACAGAATTTTTACTTGTTTACAGAAAGTGTTGCTGAAATATCTTTACATCAAAGTTAAACAATTATAGATGGATAATAATAATATCAGTGGTGATTGGAAGTGTGGCAAAATGGTTGGAAGAAAATAATATAGTGGATAAATGCAAAGAGGTTTTAGATTGGATAGGTTAAAGAGTATTTGTAATCACCCAACTTATAGATATGAATAGAAATACAGATAGACAGTTATATATGGTCTTTATAGACATAGAGAAGGCATATGATAAAGTAAATAGAAATAGAATTACAGGTAAGTTTAGTAAATTTTAGAATAAATGGAGCTTTAGTGGAGCTTATTAAGAGATTGTATGAAAATAATTATGTATCAATTAAAAAATATAGACTCAGTTACAATAAAAGTGGGGTGGGACTAAGTCAAGAATGTCCTATGTCACCTATTTTGTTTTTGTTATATTTGAGAGAAATGGAGAGTGTAATAAAAAGATTAGGAAGATGGATAGAGATAGCATTAATAGATGGAAAGAGAATGTCTATATTATCAGGGTTTTTTTTACTTGCTGATTCTATCTTCTTGGCACAGAAAGTAGGAAAGATATGGAAGTTATGGTGAAGATGTGTGCAAGGGTGGGTAAAAGATAGGGATTAAATATAGTGAAGAAAAATCAAAAGTAATGATGAGAAATGCAGGAAAAGTGAAGAAAAATAATTTTTATTGGGAGATTTAAAGTTAAATGTAATGAATTGGCATAATTATTTGGGAATCATTGAGAAATTGCTTGAATGAATGGGAGAAAAAAATTGATAAATGAAGCAACAAAAATAAAGGGACTGATAAAGAAATTAACAGGGTTTTCACATAATAAACATTATGTAGCAAGAATGGTATGAAAGGGAGTGGTAATAGCAGAGTTAACTCATGGTGGTGATGCATTAGGAATTAGTAAAGGTGCATTAGATTACTTAGAGAAAGTACAATGAGAAATAAGAAAACATGCACTAGATTTAAAAACATTGATGGCAAAGGATGCAATTCAAGGAGAAATGGGATGATCAAGTTTTTATATGAGAGATGCAAAAAGCAAAATTAAATTGTTTGGTTGATTGCAATTTATGGATAGTAAGAGCATAGCCAAATTTAATTGGGTTATTAGTAAAGGACAGGCAATAAGATAGGTGAGAAAAATAGTACAGTATGCAGATTTTGATAAAGATTTTATGTCTGTATACTTGTACAAAAAATGGATTGATCATGATAGGAGAATTGTTGAGTTTTATAATGGCAAAGAATGGGATAAAAGAATAGATGCATTAATAAAAAATAGGAAGTTGGAAGAGATGGAGAACTAGTATGGAGAGTAAAAAGAGTTTAAATTTATATATAGAAGTAAACAGATTATTGGGTGTGAGTTAAATTATGATAATAAAAAGTACTTTACTGTTTAAGGTGCAAATCATTAGCTACAAGGGAATATACATATAAATGGAGGAATGTGGGTGATTTAGTCTGCAAGTTATTAAGGAAAGCATGGAAAATATTAGGCATCTGGCAAATGAATGTAAATGCTTACAAATAGAAAGGGTACAATAATAAAGTTGTGGGACAATAAACATAAACAAAATGATTATACAGAAAGTCGTTTTCTTTGTTTTTTATGTTGGTTTGGAAAAAGATAAGGTGGTCTAGATATAAAGGTCATAGAGTGGAAAAACATAATGTAATGGAAAAGGGATGAGCAGGGTAGAGAAGAATATGAGAAAATTAGAGTGGGGAATGGAAAGGGAAGAGAAGGTCGCTAACAGGTTCCTCTGGATACAGTGGCTGAGAGATTCCTGACTCAGATAATGGAGAAGGCATAGTGCGTCGCATCGTGATTGGTAATTTGAATTTTCTATTTTAACATGCAATATGCATTATGATATTTTCATATATATGTATATATTGAAATAGAAATTTTTAGGTTAAATATAGACACAAATTAATAGATAGATAGTGATGTGATATTAGATAAAAAACATAATAGAGCATTAGTGTATTTAATATAAAATTTTAATTAATAAAATAAATCTTGAATTAGATATGTAAAACCTGAATATTAATTGACAAGCACACGTTTATAAAATTCAATATATATATGTGTGTATGTGTGTGTGCGTGCATGAATATGTAATTTATATCATTTTTATAAAGTTTATTTAAATAAATATATACATTTTAATTTTAGTTTTAATTAAAAAGAGTAAATTTGATGTTAAGGTAACCAAATATTGTTTTCAACATTTAGTATGAAAACTTTTTTTTAAGTTAACATATTAGATTATAGTCTGAAATCAATGAGAATGCAGGGAATTAAATATTATTTAAGTTGTTAAAAAGTTAAAAGCTAGAAATGAATCTGATAGATAAAAAATACTGTTTTCAATCTTAAAAAAACACAATCTTTGGTGTAAAATTATTTTTTAATAAAAAAAATAATGTAGACTTGAAGATTCCAGCAATGTTACTGTTTGCAAAGTAGGAATTCCTCACCTGTCAAATGTAATATATAAAAATATCGTTTTAAGTCAGATGATTTTTACAGACTTTTGATTTTACTCTAACTTAAGGGTTAAGCATTCGACATTTTAATGCTAGATCATTTTACAATAGTTGTATTGAATTGTTAGTGATTTTCAAACTCCAATGTCCCATAAAATTATGCTTCAGTTTTTAATCATGATTAACAGGGCCAGATGAAAGATCATCAGCGCTTATGCAAAACAGTGATTGGCGCCCCCCCCTCAAAAAGTTTTAATTGTTTTAATAAAGATAACGAAAAAAATTACTATTAGATAATTTAAATACAAATACATCATATATACTCAACTTTAGATATAATTAGAAAGCATTTGAACAGAGACTTTCACGCATAATTCAGCTATCCACTCCATTTTATATAACCGATACACATGACCACATACATGTAAAAGGATAAATGATCTCCAATATACACATTTCGTTCTGAACTAACACCCATCAATTGATCCAGATCATCATTGCGTACACATATTTTCAAACTTTAATGGACAAGCTTTAATCTTTTTCACCCTCCAATTCTTCAACTCCAGATGACAGAATGCTCAAATCCCTTGTTGATGCCAATATTGTTGTCATACCCCCGTTGACTTCAAATCACTCTGACCCCTCATATATAAAACATTAATATTTTCTTTTAAATATGCAGAAAATAGATGGGCAGAATTCAGGCTAAATCTATAATCTTTTAAATACAATTATATTATATATACTGAACTTAAAATGCAATTATTAGAAAGGATTTGAACACAGACTTCCAAACTACCTTCAGATGTCCACTTCATCTTATATAACAAATGCAAGGGTGGACAAGATTGAAATCTGTCCATTAAAGTTTGAAGGTTTTTTACCTTAATATAAACTGAGTATTGATTATATATGTGGGGGGGGGGTGATCATCTGGACCAAATTCAGCATGAAATATGTACATTGGAGATCGTTTATCTTTTTCATAGTGCATTGGTTATATAAGATGGAATAGATTGATGAACAGAGCTTGAAGCTATGTGTTTAAATTCTCTCTATTTATTATCAAATTATAAATTTATTTTCCAAACTTTTATAGAACTGAATTTAGATACAATATCATCAGCATTTAGAGTATTGCATACCTAATTCTCTGTAGTATCATTGACAAATTTACCAATAAATAATTATTTATGATTTTTAACTTCAAAAATTATCTCTCTCCATTAGCCATACTAGTAAAAAAAAAAAAAAGGTTCTTTAGTATTTTCCAACCAATGACATATTACCCAGAAGCCATATCATCTGATCTTCCGATTTTTAAGATAATGTCTCCAAGTGATTTGCAGACAAATGCAATCGCTAAAATTTGTCTGCAGATCATGTGGACCCGGCATGTTAAAGATCACAAGATCAGACTGATATGGCTTCAGGGTAATATGTCATTGGTTGGAAAATACTAAAGCTGACCATCGGGTAGATAACAAGCACCACCATGTTTGTTGGTCCTGAAAAAAATTTAAAAAAATGTATATGCACCCATCAAAATAATTTAGAAATTAAAAGTAATTATGTGTAAGTTTAATAATTTAGAAATTGAGAGTAATTAAGTATAAATTTTATAATTGTAGAAATATGTATAATTTTTTTTTGTAAATTTAAAATAAATAGACAAATAAATAGAACACTTTTCCCAGTTTAATGTGAATCTGGCATTATTAATGGCAACCTAGACAATAACTTAAAATGTATTCTATATTACAAATTATTATAACAAAAAAAATCAAAAAAATGTACTTACATGAAAAATTGTCTTATCTTTATAACATTTCCAATGGTATTTAACTCAATTTTCATGTTAAAAATATATAAAACAAACAGTTTGAAAATGTTTGTCATTTTTTGACTGAAAATTAGAAAGTCAGCGCATAGCACTGGAATGGGCGGGGGGCCTCCAATGTTTTTGATGGACCAAAGTCATGGCCAATACATGCTCTAGTCTCAAAAAACCTATATTATGATTTACAAAAGCACTGACAATACCAGACATTGTATTACTCTCATAGCTGTAATTTTTATAATTGTGGATGAATTTACAAAAAAAAATTTCTGTATAATATAATTCAGAAATTAAAAATAAAATTAATTAAGTGTACTTTTTATAATTGCAGAAGAATTTACAAAATAATATACATCTAAATGACATTACTTATTTAGAAACAAAAATGAAAATTACTTACAAATAGCGTTCACTGTGGTGGACTGATAGCAAAATCACAAAAGACAGAAAAATGACAAAATTTCCCAAAGCTCTCTCCAATTTTTAAATCTCACAGGTCAAAAAAATCCAAAAATTGACTCTCCCATGGATTAAATCATGCCAGTATCTTGGTTGCCATGACAACGGTGCCATGTTATCATCGACGACATCTATCAGAAGGAAAATCGGTAAGTGTAAAACGTCATCGGTTAAATAATACTAAAGTAACATTAAAAATATTCTTAATGATATACTCAAATTTGGAAATGAAACAGTTAAATCATTTTTATGAATATAACTTAGAACATCCAGTGGATTTTTGAATTGAAAGAGACATAGTTTTTCATACAATTCCTCTACATTTATGGCTTTATTATTGCCACTATTGCGGAAATGAATTTGTAGATTAACACATTCTTTTAATTTTTTTAAAAAATAAGTTTCATCAAGTTTATTTATAGTTGACAAAAGTAGTTCATTATATAAATATTCATCATACAATCATTAATGTATTTACATTAACATTAATTAATAATCTATTTCCAAAACAAATTGCATTACTATATTAACAATATTGAAATAATAATAAAACATAATTTAAATTATATTATCTGCACCTTTTTTTACTCTGTTTTTTTTTTTAAGAACTTTAAAGCAACTACATTAGTCTATATATAATAAGTAAAAACAAATATTCTAAAGTTCACTTAAAGTCTTTATGAGTTTCAATTATTTTTATCCTATTGAAATCTTCTAAAATGTTTTTTTTTTTTTTAAAAAAAAAAAAATGTTTGAAAACCTTAGGCACTTTAATTATAAAATCTCAGAGAATTGAGAAGACTAATTCCTGTTAGAACAATAAATGATAATGAAATTTTTTATCTTCTGAATTAATCCATTAGCATGATAAATTTTAAGTAATTCACAATATGTTGGTTTTGGTTTTATTTGTTAAAATGTGAGAAGATAATTGGTGATTTACTAAGAAATGAAATTTATTAGTTTTAGTCATTTCTTATTTGTTTGTAGAGTAATTGAATTAATTTTAAGACTGTATTTCAGATTTAAAATAACTTTATCTAAATATTTTAAAGTGGTATTGTTTTATATTTAAATATATCACAGAAACATAAACATTCATACACACATCATTAAAAGTTTGTCACTATTTATAAAGCTTTACCATTTTTATATATTTTTTAATGTGTACACTAATATAAATATTGCTTTAACTGATTCTATTTTAATTATTTATCCATATATATATACAATATTGTGCATTTTATTATTATTATTATTGTTTTTTTTTTACATGTGTGGGTTTTTAAAACTAAACCAAAATTGCTACAAGAATTTCAAATGTTATAAAAATATGGGGAGATATCATGGATTTTTTTTTTAAGTTTTGTTTGATACAGTAAATTTAAGACATTTTTATAAGTCAATAAAAAATTTTGAAGTTATGTTTATTATTATTATTTTACAAGTACCAAATAACTATCAGAATATTTATAAATGACATGAATATTAATAGTAAAAGAGATTGTTTCTATTTTGCATCACACAGCAATGTGATTTGAAATATGCATTGTATAAACCCAGCATAAGAAGATATAACTGAGAATATCAAAAGAGAAAAACAAACCATAGAAAATTATAAGTGACAAATCACATTTCAAGAAGGGATTATTTATTTTAATATGTTTATATTTCCTTATTTTATATAAATAATGAATCAAGTCACAATAATAAATATCCATAATAGAACAAAAATAAATGTACTTTAATTCTGCACTGTTTCCACATCTCTCTTGTATTAGTGCACTGACGCCTTGCTTACCACTTTCCTCTGGTCTGGATGGTTGAATATATCAATGTCCTATCATCTCTGTTGCCTCTTTGAAAGAGATCTTCTAAGTGAACATTGTTATGTGAAATAATGACAGCCTATCTCCATCAAGTTTTTGGATTTTGCATGCCATATAAAACCTAAGTGAATCAATCAAATAAGCCTCTGGAAAATTTCAAAAATCTGACTAAATCCCTCAGTCAAATTTCTATTCTAGTTTAGAAAAAATGTGCTGAAAGTAATCACGCTATAATTGTTTAATATTTGTAAAAACGTTCATAAAATTAGTATTTCCAAAAACCAGAGATAAATGCATTTTTATGTGTTTTTTGTTTATTTCTTTGTTTGGTTTTAGTGAAATCATCCATAATTTGAGATTAGAAAGAGAAATTGTTAATATTAAAGACATAGAAAAGATGTGTATTCTTAAAACAGTTAAGAGTTAAAAATATTTACACCATCTTTTAATTTTAATGTTGCTTAAAATATAACTTTCAAAATATTTTAACATTACATTTAAATTATTGTGAGAATATATAAAAAGACGGTTTTCAAAGCTTTTTTAAAAAAAAAAAAAAAGTATTAGATATAATAATACGATATCTAAGCAGAATTTCTATTTTTTTTATTTTAGAAAAAAATGTATATCCTAATTGCTTCTCGCTCTTTTGTTTCTTTGAATAACAAATATAGACTCTAAAAATACTCTTAGCAAAATAGCTCTTAGAATTAATATAAAAATAAAATATAAATCTAATGAATACTTAAAGTTAAAATACTTAAATAGAAATGTATTTGATATTTTAATATTTGATGAAAGTTTGAAGAAAAAAACACGATTAAGACAGTAAAGTCAAATGGTTACCTGTGTGTGTTTTTATTTATTAATATAAGAATGTATGCTTACAAGAGAAAAAGATAAATAGACAAAACTACTTTTATATTAATCTATAATCTAACTAATAAAAAAAATTATATTGATGAAAGTTGTTTTTATTTCATCATCAACATCATGATTATCAAGCATTGTCGATCCATTTCAGTTTCTATTATCTCTAATCTCTCTTCTCTACATTGCATCAGGATCCTTTCCTACTTTATTTATCCATCTCACATGTGACTTCTTTCTAGGTTCATTTTCATTTATTTATTATAAACATATTTTTAATCCAGACGTTTTAACTTTGCAAATATTATTAATATACTGAACAGAATAACAACATTATTTATTCAAATTAATGAAAGATAACAAGACCTGATAATTTCGATCAACAAGTCTTCATTTTGTTGAAAGAGTAGATGAGTGTTATTTATATATAAATATTTTTTATTAGATCCTTCAATATTTGAAAATTGTTATGAAACATTTTAATGATAGAATTACACAACAATTTAAAAAATGTATTGTGAGTAAATTTGAATATGGAAAAAGAAATGTAATAAGAAATAATTTTTTGAATGTATTGGTAAAGAAAATCTGTAAATTGTGTTTTTTAAAAAATCTAAAATAGTAATAGATATGAAAATATTTAAATGAGGATATAGTAGAACTAAATTATTATTTGACCATCAGAAAATTAGTGGGGTTTGAAAACGTTAAAAATGACTATTTACTAGTCTGCTTTCAAAAGAAGTTAAATTTTCTTTGTTAATGGGGTTTATTTAAATTTTTCTGAATTTAAAATTGTCAATCTGTTACAGTCAAATTGTCAACTCTCTTATATATATTAATCTCTCAGATCAAAATGAAGATAATTCCAGTTCTTACTCATACAGACCACCGATTGAAGATTCCTGGTATTGATATGCTTGGGAATACTATAATGTGATTTACATTTGTTGAACTATCTAGCTTTATGCAAAATAAAATTTAATTATTTAAATAATAATTACATTTCACGGAATTTTGAATGTGTTAGAATCACTATTTATTAGTGTATTTTTAGTAACAAGTTACATTTATCTGTTTAGTAAATTTTATTTCTCAATCTGTTACAATTAAATATGTTAACTATTTTAGATCAGAGTAAAAAATGAAATCCATTTTTTATTCACAGTGATTGTCTTAATAATACATTGAAAATTCCTAGAACCATTATCATATGCTTTACATTTGTTAAACCATCTATATGAATACAAAATTAAATTTAACATTTATATGTATATAAAAATATGTATATGTGTGACCATGTTCAGTAAAATAAATGAATGCTACTTTCTTAAATTAGCAATTATTTTTATAAGATAAAATCTTTAGTCATTATTAAATTAATAGTCATTATATTTTTGACATAATTTAATAATATCAATAATTCAAACACAATCTTTAATAAATATTGCTATTTTTGTAAACTTAATATACTAACTAATAGACTTGTAAGTAATGATATAATTTAATTAAGATTTAAGAAGACAGTTAATCATTTCTCTAAGATATACTCCTATTAAATATGAGATTATGCTAAAGCAATCAGTCAATCAGCATTCATCTAACATCATTAAATACCCACATCTATTCAATTTGCTTATAAGTCCTTGGCTTAATACTTCCAGTATGATGAACTATTTTTTTTTTAAATTACTAAAAGGTCTAAATAGATTTTAATGTTTGTTTCAAAACTGTCTTTTTAATGTTTTACATTTAAATGTTATTGTACTTATAAAGCAGACAAACTACAAGTTATTATCTTAAATATTAATTAATAATAATTAATAATCCATAATATAACAAATCAAATGATGATAATGTAAAATCCATAATAATATAAATTAACTATTCCTTAAGAAAGTTAAAATAAATCAGACAAACAATTGACCATCAAAATATTTCTTCAAACATTGTCATAATGCTAAAATAACCAACCAATTACCTTCAACAATATAATTATGTCACAGAAAAAAAGTTCTTCAGCTATCTAATAAGATGCTAGCCTACATTTTTGACTGTAACATATAAGCTTTTTGCATAAAAATATTAATCCATGGCCAATATATTAACCTTTAAAACTGAAATAATGACATAGTACATTTAAATATGAGGTATATTGAAAACCACTATAGTATCATTGTAGTTAAAAATTTACTAATTAATAATCTATTATGTCATAAGCTGAATGACTAAATGAGTAGATATAATTCAAACTGAAAGAAAAAATACAGCATTGGGGAGTTTACTATATAATGAAATGACTGTTTTGTGCAATGAATAAATAAAACTATATGGGTGTGTATAAATGATCAATACAATATAAATTTGAAGTCACTCAAGAAGTAATGAAAATGCATAAAAAGTAAAATCATGTAAATTACCAATTTAACTTGGATATGTTAATTTATACAAGGAGATAAATTGTTTGTGCAAAAATACAGTAATTAACCACTTATTCAAATTAGAAAAGATATCAAAAGTGTTAACAGAACTTTAATCAAAGACACATATCTTTTTAATGCTATATATCAAACAAGCAGTAAGATGCTTGAAAAATTGCTATCTGGGAGCAATGAAAAATGCTGAATAAATTGCTATAATGAAAAAGAGTTAACAGAGTGAAATAAAGAAATGTAGTATATTATAAACAGTTTGTTACATAGCTGCATTAAAATAATTAGATAGTTAGTAGCATGTTTCTCAGATTCAGTTTAGGATTATTTAATTAATGAGGAAAATAATATTTAATTTTTCCATGCATTTTTATAATAATAATGGGTCTTCAATTAATTAAATATTTTAAGTTTCTTAAGAGAGTATGAGAATTTTCTCAACCATTAAATTTATTAAATAAAAATAATATGATTGTGAATATTTCAATGATATAAATAATTGTAGAAGAGAGAGAAATTTGTAAAATAATGTAAAGTTTTTTTTTTAATTCACTCTCTTCAATAATTATAATTAATTAGTAGTTTTAATTTACACTATGAAAATGTACTAAAAGTAACTTCCTTGTTTTTGTAAATTATTTAGTAGATATTAATTCCAACCTTAAAAGAAAGATAAAGTTTTATTTTTAATAATATTTTTAAAAAGAAAAAAATACTATGATTTTAATACTTTTGGCAAATTTTATTTTTAATTAGGCAGAATTGTTTTTTTTTCTTTTCTCTTATCTCTCTTCACTGCAAAAATCAAATCAGTGCAATTAACTGATTATCTTGTTTTCATTTTGTAAGAAAAAAATTTTAATTAAAAAGTAATGTTAAGAATTTTGTGTTAATATAAGTTCTTGATTTGTTTTGCAGTGCCTATGATTAAGGAGGCAAATAGCTGAATGGGTGTATTTAAAAAAAATACCTGATAAGTTATAAAAATTATCATGTTAGAAACTGATTGTGATTGGCTTATAGTGAAGATTGTTGTAAAAAGAATAGGTTGAATATGGAAGAAGACCCAAAAGTCTGATAAGTAGATATTCCTAACTGAGCTGTTAAATAGAGAGAGAGAGTAGTCAAGTATTAATCCAGTTGATAAAGAATAAAAACAGAATTCTTTAGCAATCTGTTCCATAATACAGCAGGAATATCAGCCAAGCTTTTACATAGAATAGCAGAAGTTTTAATCAAGCTTTTTAGTTTAGCCATAAAAATGATTTCTATAATAAAACCCATGTGTTAAATTTAGCTAAAAGCTAGTTATCATTTTCCTTCATGTATACTACCTTCTCTGCAATAAAAATGTAGAAAATTTAATTCCTAAATTAATCTGCAATTTTATCTGCAATCAAGAGCATGAGTCTCTATTTGTGTTAGTGTCATCTGGTAAATTTATTACAAGAAAATGGATAAAATTTTGTTGTTGTTAACCAGGAAATGAAATACTGCACACCAGAAAATGGACAAATTAATCATGTCCATGTGTAGAAACCTTCAAGAAGAAAACTCAACAAAAAATGAAAATTATAATTGGGAAGGACTATACAGAAAAAAAATAAAACCATGGAATTTTTTGTATGCAGATTGTATTTTTATTAATAGTAAAAAAAGATTTTTATATAAAAATAAACATTTTTTTAAAATTCAGTCAATTTTCTCTTCAAAATTATGAAATACTTTTTAGAAAATTTAATTTTTTTTGTAAATTTAAAATGTTTTGTTTTTTTTGAAACATTTTTTTTTATCATTCATTTTCTTTCCTAAAAACTTAACAAAAAATTAATTAAGCTAAATCAAAGATATTTGATTTTGAATATGTTATTTTTTTACCTCTTAATTATTTTAAAGAAATAACTTAATTAATTAAAACTTAATTTATGAATAGAAATAAATTAATTGATTGTAATTTTTATGAAAATATTTTTTGATGAAATGAATGTTTTAAATTGTATACTAGCATATCATTTTTTTTTGTTTATTGTTAGTCCATTAGTTATCAAATAATTGTTTTGAAAAATATTTTTTAGACTTAATTTCTTTATTCTATTCAATTTTTGTTTCATAAATTGCAGTATGTGTGACTTTATTTCATGACAGCTTAGTGCTGTAGGATTTTTTAATGATACCAATAAAACTATTTACTTAGAGTAGGGTAAACTAAGGAATTATTTGAAGTCATTTATAATAAGCTGCTTTATTTATCTATCTCTTACAGTAATAATTTATAAAGTTCTTGCTTCTTGAACTATATTTGTGTATAACAGTTATATGGAGTAGGAGTTTATGTTTAAATGTTCTGGACATAAAGATTATGGTGATCCTTTTTGGCAGAAAATGGATATTCTTTAAAGTCCATGCACTACATTTTATTTTATTTATTACTTCTTTAGAAATTTAGTTTATAATTTGTCAGTACATCAATAGCCCTAAGTGGCCAGAGCATTGATGATGGTCAGGATGTTTTTAGTATCTCAGCATTATTTAACTTATTGTTGTATTTTGATGGAGCAGCACTTTAATATATATATCCACATAATTATTTTTTGTATTCCTGCTCCAGGTTTGTCATTGGCTAAATAATTATCTTGATCTATAGTGGGCTACTTTCAAATACAGTCACACAATTATTATGAATGATCAACACTTTTGTGTAATGCCGGTCAACTTATAGTTAGTTCTGTGCTGATCTCTCATGCTCATTTTTTTTTGTATTTAATTTTTTGTTTTGTTTTTGGGGAATTTTCATAATTGAGCCTTAATGTGGTATACTGTTACAAATGGCTATCCAATTGTGGGACATTGTAACCTCAGATTCTCCATGATTAATATCTCTATTTTCTGTATAGTTACAGTTGTAATCCAACTTGTGGAGTCACTATTTTCTGTAATGTTACAATATACATGTTCAAATCTATAAATAACTTTCATGCATGATTAAGTCTGATTTAATTTAGGGAATTCAATTAGATATCCACTTGCTGAAGCTACTAATTGTATATATTCTTGAGTTATAATCTCATTGTTAAGTTATTAAAACCTTTTGTGGATTGCTTCACGCCTCTTACATTTCAGCATTTCTGACATTTTTCTTTGTCTAACACATCAACATAAAATATATGATAAAATGTTTATTACTTATCAGAAAATAACAAATTTAACTTTATTTGATGGATACTTTTGTTTATTACTGAAATAAAGTTTAAATGTTCACATTTTGTTTCTGTAAATATTAAAAAATGAGACTATAATCAAAACAGAGATGTTATACATCATGATTCTAAAAAGATTATTTTCAGTTTATAAAATCAACTAAATATTTAATTTTTATTATTTTTAAACATTTGAAACATATAATTATTTATTTTTCTTATATCTAATGAATTATGCTTTAAATGTTTAAATTTTTTGAATATTTTTTGCAAAATTATGATATTTTCTTCACTCGTAAATAAAGTAGTTTGTTTACATCATAGCTTGTCTTCTAATTTGCTTCAGCTCATATTTATGTTAACTGCTAATATAATGTTATATTTTTGAAAAAAAACTATTTCAAGTCAAAATAAGTTATTAAATAATTTATATTTCTTGATATCTAATAAATATAGTGTAAATTATTTTTAAAAATATCTAGAACCATAATAAATTTGCAAATAAACATGTTTTTACATCATTGAAAACTGCAATGTCGTAAAATGCTGAATGTTTTACAGCCTTGGCAAGAGACAATGGATCAAGATGCCAGCGCAGTGCTTATGTCTATTGTAAGAGTGGGAATTTTGAATATCCCGCCTTTTAACACACATTTTAATGCATAATACTTACAAAAAAATTCATTAGAAGGTGAATTGGCCAAAAGACTAAATAATTTGGGTTTACTCCTCAAAAATTTAAAATAATTAATGAGTATATAATTGCCTTTTGTTAAATATGGCCCTATACACAGTCAACAGAATGTGTATTAAGTATTAGTTCCTAATATGGATGGAATGTACAATGTGGAAATGCAGAGTAGTGGGATAATGTTGTTCAACATAAACAATTTTGGACAAGGAAAATATGTATTAGTCCTGTTGTGAAGTTCATGATAAAAACTATATTACTGACAACAAGTTGAAAATTGCTACTCTGATATGAATGTCAAAAAAGAATGTACCACAACTAGCAAATTGTCTCTGTGCCCTAAAAATGGTTTAAAGTTTTTTATATAATGAGTTGCTGCAAAAGTTAAATTCCTATTTCAATCCAACAACTTTGAAATACATAGTGTGACCTCACTTAATAAAAAAGTGCAGCCAACAAATGAAAACATATGAGGACATGATATAACATTGGAATTAGTAAAAGAAGGAGTATTTAGAGGCAACCTTTAAGAAACATTATTAGAACAGTTGCTGTGGGGCATGTGAGACAGGAAACTTAAACAAATATTGCTAAGTAAATCTACACTGTTATAATGCAATTATTGAATGATGAATAACATATGAAATCATTTTTGAACATGTTCTAGAATTTAAAAAATGGCAGATTTAGTTAAGCCAAACACATATGTAACAAAGTGAAGTCACAGATGAAAAAAGAATTATTAAACAGGAACCCAATGTTTGTTATTGTTGTGGAAAGAGAGAACACATAAAAAGAATGTGTAAATTTAAGACATACAAGAGCCTCAATTGTGGGTTGAGAGGCCACTTATCAAAGGTATGTACAAACAAATGGCAAATAAATAAAGTAGATTTAACTGCCTGTATATAAATTTATGGAAGGAGTAGTTATGAATGTTAAAAATTTGAAAGAAAATAAAGGAAAGCAAGAATACATCAAATGTATTAGATGTTATGATTTGAAATCAAATCACAAAAATGAAAATAGATAGCAGGGCAACATATCATTTATTTCTTTTAAAGATTGGACAGTCATTAATAGAAAACAGAACAATAAGATACAAATTAAAAAGTCTAATTTATTAGTTATAGAAGTAAATGGGAATTCTATTAATATCAAAGAAATAGTAATAATACTATAAAGGTAAATAACCATATAAAAATTATTGTTATAAATAGTAACTGAAATATAAGTTCTATATTAGATTATAATTGGTTTTGATATCTGGGAAGTTCTATATTAGATTATAGTTGATTCTGATACCTGGGAAAAAGTATTGTACATGTCACAAGAACCAAACTGAAAATTAAAGTCCAGAACAAATTTCCACCTCTATATTAACTCAAGTCTAAAGAGACTAAATATTAAACTTATAACAGAATGGACAAGAAATGACACAGAATACCAACTAGTTATGAATTGTTTTCAATAAGAATGTCCAAAAAAGTAACCAAACTACATAGTGCTGCAAATTTGGAATGGTCAAAAATGTTTGCCTATGTGTCAAAAATATATTCTTATGACAGAGTTCTAATTCCAAATGAGGGGAGGAAATGTATACTATAGTTGTTGCATGAAGGACAGACATCCTGGAATTGTACACTTAAAAGAACTAGATAATATATTTGGGGCTGGGCATGATTAGTAATATGGAAATAACATGAAAGGGAATAAAATTCTATCAAGAAACAGTGAGATTATCTACTAAAGAGTTTCAACCATGGTATGAAACTGCAAAGCAAGGGATACATCTAGATAATGCCAGACTTACCAAGGATACATATGCCTAATCACTATTGATTCATATTCCAAATCAATGAAATACTGAATGGGAAAAATTCCAATGCAGAAAATGTAATAAAAGAAATCAAGTTTTTGTAAAACATGGTAACTTGATCTTGTAGTTATTGACAATAGTAAAGAATTCTATTTAATACAGTTAAAGAAATTTTCTCACATAGAAGAAATTCACTATGTTTTTACATTCCTATACCACTCATAAAACAAATGGACTATCATAGAAAGATCATTCTACATCTTAATTTTATACTGTGTAGTAGTGTGTGTTGATATTTAAGATGTGCTAACAAGAGTGATATTTTATCTAGCACTTCACATTGAACCCAGTTTCAAAGAATATCTGAACAGAATTATTAATAAAGTGTCATATAAGGGTGCATATTTTTGTGCTGATTCCAGACAAGACTAAAAGGAAGGAAGCAAAAATTGAAAATTTCAAGTTCAATATTGGACAATGTCTGAATAAGTGATATTTTGAGGGAAAGATGGATACTGTGAATTATAATTGGGCTACTATCTACCCAGATACTTGAAATTAAATTGGAAGATGGTAAAGAGGTAAGATAACACATTAACCATATAAAGAATTATTATATGTAGTCAAAAGAGATCATGAATGAGAGTAGAAGTTCAGCTATTGCTTATGTTGAAGATTCTTTAGAGCAGAATGAAAATAGTAAAGCAGATGTGTCTACCAATAGCAAAATGGGTGCAGAAGACAATGTGTGAGTCAAGATATACCTAAAGAATTAAATGAAGAATTTCAACCTGAATAAATAAAGAAAATAATTAAGAGGAAAAGATCAACATTATTAAGACTTGCCAGAAGTAGCTGTATGACAAAAAAGTTACAAAATTACTTCTTGTGAAAATGGACTTATTTTTATACTGAATGGGAGGTTTTGCTGTATATTAACTAGTTTGTATAATAAATAAATTAAGCTACATATATGTGTGTGCATGACTGGTCAATATAGAAGACATGTAGAAATAATGAAAATACCTAATAAATAAAATTATATAAATTAGCAATTTAACTTGGTATGTTAATTTGTATAAAGTCAATAATAAACTGTTTAGGCAAATTAGCAGAGCTATCAAAAATATTCGTAGAACTTTGATGTCAGTAAGTCAGAGTTACCCAGAAACCTAAATGTCATGCAAGCAGTAAGGTGCTTGTGAAACCCAACAATCTATGAGCAGTGAAAAATTCTGAATAAGGTGTTATAGTGAAAAATTAATGAAGTGTTAATAGAGTGAAATAAGAGACTTATATAAATATGCAGCATTATAGGTCAGCTATATAAAGAACTTTGGATCTGTGACTACGACTAAATTAATTTATGAAATTCAAACAATTAGCCATTAGTTGAAAATAGTAATCAACTACTATTAGCATAAATTCTGAATAATAAACTCATTAAGTTCTAAAATCATTAATAAGTGTATAGCTAGTTTTCCTAGGTTAAATCTCGCACTGTACACATCAGGATCTTTCAATAAAAAATACAAAATTATAGATAGAATACGCACTTAAAATGAAGTTTAATTTTAAAAATGTAAGAAAAGTTGTGTATATAGGACATGTCCCAAGTGTTTCCGATATGTAAATGATAAAAAAAATGTTGTGAGGCACTTTTTAAGATTTGTAACATAGGATGATGATGATTATTATATTATGTTTAGTGAATTATTCAGACACACAGAAATTAGTATATATTTGTATTAATTTTACGTAAAATATCTACTATCAGATTTTTTTTTTAGCAGAGCCGTTACTTGACTTTTATTATTCGTTTGATGTCGTTATATATATACGTTATAGATTAAATTTTATTAATAGTATTTTAAAAATAAAAACAAACGGAACGCAGGAATATTTTAAATATAATTCACGTGGATACGTTTTAATTTACTACTTATGGTTATAATAACGTGAAAGGCTGAAACCTTTGACGGATGCGCCTTAAAAATGCTTATATGACAGCCAATAAGATATAGTAATGACTTCACAAGGAACTCCCAATTCCAAAAAATAAACAGTTTTAATTTTATCATAAGCGTTTTACCTGCTCATAAAGAAATTTTTTTTTACTAAATAATAATAATACAACTGACTGTTCATAGGATTATGTACTGTTTGGGTACCAAAATAAAAAGTTGAACGAGATTCAACTGATTGAACTGACTTTATTTTATTTATACTTGATAATTTATCCGGCATTATTTAGTTTTGAATTGTTATTGTTCCACTAATCTAAGTTATCTTATTTATTTCAGTACTTATCTGCTTCAGAATTGGAAATTAATAATTTCAAACTTATAAGAATTTGTTCAAACACATGCAATCAAGTACAAGTAGCAAATAGTCTATTCTATATAGGCAATGTCAGAAATCCGCGGCGAAATGATATTTTTCAGGTTGAATTTTTACCACATTTTTTTATAATATGTATTAAAAGTTCCATTGTCTAAATAGAATTTATAATTAAATAAATTATAAATAACAATATTTATTATTATTATTTTAAAATTTTTAATAAACCAGGTTTATTTATTTATCAAAAAAAAAATATTCAGGAAATAATAAAAACGTTATCAATATCAACGTTTTAAGTTATATTCTGAAATTATGTCTTATTTATATTTTATCATTTTGAAGATCGGTGGGCATTTAAGTATTTATCAATAAGGTTGGCTGGCTTTTTTATTCCAACTATATTAATTATAAGTCATGAGTTTCTGGAAAAACTCAGAAAGTTGTCTTTTTTTAAAGTGTCATAGTATCGGCCGGGACGCGAACCCGCAACCCGGGCAACTGCCTGCAAGTGCAAGGCAGTCGCGCTAACCTCTCGACCACCAATGCAAGACCAGAAAGTTGTCTTATCTCTGTTATTCTACAGAAGACAGGAAAACTTGTTTACAATAAGAATATAAACTCTTACAGAAAAGATGGATATTGTTACTTTGTTGCGTTTTTTGAGCATCTAAAAATATTATTTGAAAATTAAAAGTAATTCACGAATTAATTACTATAGGGAACTAACTTTTAAGCATGATTTATATTATGGATGCACACTTATTTTTCTTTAAAATCTATCTAATTTGTAAAATGGTTTGTTCATGGATTTGTAAAGGTTTTTGAGAATGTATACCCTGAGTAGTTTAGTTTTCTAGTAGAGAATCAACTTTGTAGCTGAAAGTCCATTAACTGCTCACATTTTTCTACATCATTTCTGCTCTTTAAACTTTTAAAAAAATATAGAAAAATAATTATTTATTTACTAATTGCAGTTGAGGTTAATCTATACTATTCTATTCCAGAAATCGATTTCATATAGATATTATATATTATTTTAGATGGGTGGGGAAATATTGTTAACTGAAAGAAGGTTCTTTGATTCCAATCATGCTGGAAAATTATTTGATGTCCATTTCTTAATGATATCCATTTTATATTTACTTTACATTATAGTTGTTATTAATAATTTTATTAGTCTTTCATTGGACTAGATATTATGCACTTAATGAATAATAGTTGTTGTTTTCATGTGATTATTTACATAGAAGATAAATATAGATGGCCTTTACATCAAGATATAATAGCTGGCTTGATAAATTTATATGCTTTTAACCTATGAATATGGTGTGTGAATTATCTTTTTTAGATAATTATAATCAAGACAGACACAACTAAAATTTGGTTTTTATTTTCAGGAGGCTATACAAAGTAACAATTGGAAACTGGGCTCAAAATCACCTGAATGCAAACTTATGTTGCCATTCAATAATGATTATTCATTTAGATGCTTACAAATGGAGATTATTTACAACTGAAGAAAAAGTATATACATTGTAAGAAATGTCAACCATAAACTAGAACATTGTGAAACTTCTGAAATCAGATGAAACGGTGAAGAAATAAGCAAATTTAAAATTAAATATTTATTTTAATTATAAAAATACAAGTGTTCATTGTATGATTTATTATAAGCAAAAAATAGAACTACCTTGCAGAGACTGATCACATATCAGACTGAATAGCAAAAGTATTTATACACCTTAATGGAAGATATTAAATGTAGCTAATTTTAGGTTATGTCTAACAATTTCTCACGTAATAAAAAAGTAGAAGATTTTTTAGTTATATGTTACAAAATGCTTTTGATCACAGTAAATAACTTTAAAAATTGTTATGGTAGGCTTTAATTTTAGAATTATTAAATAATTGAAAGATGAAAGTGATTTAAATGTGGTTATCGTGACAAAAATGTGAATGGATTCAGACTTGTGAAATTTTCAGAAAATAAAAACTCTCTGTTATAAAATATTTCTTTGAGAAAAATACTAAATAGAAATGGTGCTAATGCAAAACTAAAAGGAAAAAAAATATTAACACATAATGAGAACAATATTTTTTTTTTACTGATTGGACTGGGTAAGGAAAAAAAAGATAAAATAATTAAATTTTTGTTGATTCACCTTTCTTTCTAATATATAAATGAGTAAATGTGAAGCCATCGTAAAGTTGCACTTATAAATTTTTATAATATTACAAACATTTCCATGTTAAAAAATGTTTAAAAATGAAATTAACAATATTACTGACATACTTTTCTATTTATCATTATGATTGAATTTGTTAATTTATATATTTTTAAAAAAATGGGAATGAATAAATATAAAATTAAATTCTTATCTAAAATTTTAAACTGCATTTATAATTTTTAAAATACTACAAACTACGTGGAGTACCGTTTTAAAAAAAAGCATTAATAATTTTACTTCTATGGCTTTCTGTATATTCTTACAATTAAAACTATTAACTTCCATTTTAAAAAAATAAACACATTCAAATAAAATCAAATAGTATAATTTTGTTTTTAAATAATTCTTTTACAAATATTGTGCATAAATGTTAGTAAAAGTTTGAATAAATTACAAAATAACTGACCATTAACAGCAAAAGAAATGTTCTCTTCTGATCATTATCCTAGTCAGCATAGATTGGATATGTTGAAGTATATTTTGGCTGTTAGACATCTGATCTCTTCAGATTTGTAGAACTAATAATTTAATATAGTTTGGCCACAAAACATGAAAAATTGATAAAATAGTTCTATAGGAAGCTTCACACTAATAAAAAAAAATTGGCGATCAGTCAGTGTCTTTTCCAAATGAAATACTTTGTAATTATTTATAGAAGTGTTTTTAAAAGATCTGCTTTAACAGTTGGGGTTATAATCTTAAAAATAAGTACACTGAATTTAAATTAGAATTTGGTGATGACTTTAATTTATTAATAACTGATACTTTACTAGGACCATCAATAAAAAAACTGATACTAAAATATGAGCAATTCATCAACAAATTCGAAAGAAACAAGTCAATTTATAAAAAATGGAAGGAAAATAAAAGTAGTGAAAAATGATCATTTAAAAAGAATCAAATACTTGAAATCTATGAAATAATACAAAAATAAGTTAATATAAAAAATTATAATCATGAATTGGCAAATTATGCTACAGAACAGATTGAGAGTTAAAATGCATAAACAACATATTGAATTTTTGAAAAAGTTATTTCAGACATATTAAGCAAAGATGAAAATATTACCAAAAATAAAGAATGACTCTCTCATATGTATGAAAAACTTTTATAAAGAATTGTATAGTAATAAAAGACACACACGCACACACAAAAAAACAAATTAACACTGCAGTTATTATGCCAAAGCATTTTAAATATTAAAAAAAGGGACATGCAATAAAATATATAAAATAAAGAAAAAACTCCAGGTAATGGAAAATTATTAAAACTATCTTACAGGATTTAGATAAAGAAAAAATGTTGACAAAACTATACAAAATATATATTCTAAATGGCTAAATGACAAAAATGTACCACGTAATTGGCATAATGTAATTGTGGTATTGATATTTAAGAAAGTTAATAAGGAAGATTTTAAAAATTAGAGAACCATCACTTATATATTATTTCTATATAAAATCTTTAAGTGAATTACAGCTCTCTACAGAAAATGTTTAGACTGTGACCAACTAAAAGAATAATCTGGATTTTAAAAAGGTTTTGATTAGATAAATCACATCCAAGTATTGAGAGAAGTTATAGAAAGGACCAATAAATATAAGACGTCATTAACAAAAGGAAAAAACTGAATTTAAAAGTGGTTTTAAAAGAGAGTACATACAAATATTAAAAGAAGTTATAAAATATCAGTTAAATTATAATGTGGATTAGTAGATTATAAAAGCAATCAATAGTATAAAAATTTATACAGTGATTAAAACTTTGGATCATCAAGATACAGATCAGAAATAAGATCATATTCTAAAGAATATTTACAAAGATATAACAGCAGAGATTAGATTTGTTGGTGATACTAAGAAGATTAACAATGAAAAGAATGTTTAAGTGAGTGATTGTTATGTCTACTTTTTTAAAAATTAAAATGAGAGACTAAGAGAATAAAAATAAATGAACATTATTTAAGTTATTTAAATTTTGCAGGTGGTCTGATTATTTTTGCAAATAATGTTTCTACTTTACGAAAGCCTAAAGTAATATTCAATGGAATTTTTCAGAAAATTAAAATAAAGATAGATATTCATAAATTAAAAGGTGTTTTATGCAACATTATGGGAAAACGTTGTAATCTTAATATTACTTTACAAGACAAAAATAAAATTATTTTACAAATGGCTAATAAGTATTTACATTTGAAGAAAAACTAAATATTTATTACCAAGAGATACAAAACCAAATATTACATCATTTTCCAATGTTAACTAAAGCTAATTATGATGGTATTGACATTTTTTTTCAGAAAATTATATCATTATTTCAAATTATTTAGCTACATTAATGAAAGAATTTACAAGCAGATTTCAAGATTTAAGAAATACTAAGAATTGTCTTTTATTTATATAAAATCCTTGGCACTTAAAAATAGCAACTATTATACAATTAGCTTCATGTGAACATGATTATGTTAGGCTCATGGATGAGTTTGTTGATTTTAAAAATGACACAAATTTGGAGGTAATTTTTGGAGTAAAAAAGGAGGGGAAGGAATATATGGAATTTTGGAAATTAGAGTCTGAAAAATATAAAACAGTCAAAAAGTATGCACAAATGTTGCTCACATTGTTTGCATCAATATATCCTTGTGAATCATCTTATTCAAATATGAAATATCTGAAGAATGTACATAAAAACAGGTTTACTGATTCACACCTTGATGATATATTAAGAGTAGCCATGTAATACTTATAAATCTGATTTATCTAAATTAAAAGTTTGCCTCAATATCAAAAATTGCATTAATATTTAAATAAATATTTGAATCAAATAAATAATTTTAGTATCCATTAACCTGTTAATTATAATATATAGTACTGTGGTCTATGATCAATGACATGCATAAATTGAGAAGTCAGACATTTTTTGTGTGACACCAATGGGTTGCTCACTGCTGATGTAGCAAGTTGTGGCCCGCTTGATGCAGCAAAAAAATGTATGTGGCCTGGAAAAAAAGATTAAGTATGGCTGCTTCTAAAATATAAATTGTCAGGATATAAATATTTTCTCCACAATAATTTATATTTATGTAAATTTGAAGCAGATATGAAGAGGAATATTTAAAAATATATTAATGAATTAATAAGGGTGGAATACAACAAAAATATATGATATAGACAATGAAGTTGGTTTTATGACAAAGCTAAGTTTAAACACAGTGTAACTTATGTGCCAAATTTGATGTAATACTAAAAGAAGTAATTTGTAAAGATTTTATTGTTCAATTCCTATGACCTTTATGCCTAAACAGACTGATGGATAATTTAAAAGATAATGTAAAATAAGATAATAAGTATGAAATTGCATATTTGATTATTTACCAAAACCCAAATTGTAATGTCACTTATTATAGTGAAATGAATGCCAGTGCATCAATGCATTTATAACAACACAGTTACCAATATAAAAAGTCTAATGTGACTCTCAAGTTAATTCTGTTTTCTCCAATCATGAAAAAAATATTGGGTAGTGTTTTTTCCTTAAATAATTAGAGGAAGATAAAAGAGATCTTTTTTATTGCCAAATCAAATAATATTGTCAGTCAAAGAAACATGAAAATCCCACTGAGCATGCACTGGAATATTAATCAGACAGTTTAGTTAATCATCATGATTCAAGTATACAGAATCAAAATTGCACTCAGCTAAATATTATTATTATTATTGAATTTTTGTTCTCTATATGTGCCACACATATATATATAAATTATAGTTATAAATGCTTATTTTTACTAATATGTAAAACTTTATTTCCCTTAAATTGAATATATATATATATTACAATGCTTCTTTTTTCCTCAATTATCGATTTATTTATTTTAACAAAAGAATTATGGATTAACACAACTTATAAGCTATAATGATTGATTTATTTACTAACCAGTATATAGATAAGTGTTTAAATTGTGCATAAATATTTTAGATTTTTAATTATAAATTATTTTGACTAATTTTTGTTTGAATGTTTTTTTTTTTAAATATATATTAATAGATATAAAAAACTATATTAAAAGTTGTTTCACTTTTTTCTTTAATTAGGCGCTCATGTTTTCTAAAAATAGGATTTATAAATATATTATTAATATTGGGAATTTTTCATTGTTTTTATTAATTTACATCGTTAATCATTTTATTTTTAGAATTATATTTAATATTAGACAGCTATGTTATCATTTTTCAATTATACATTCCTTCTAACATATGTCAGTCATTTTGCTCTTTTGAATTATTGTATTCATTTCAACAGTGAGAATGATTGAAAAGAAATACCTTTTTTTCCTTTACCAAAATTTCAGATTCAATTTTTTTTTTGTTTCAAATCTTTTATTTTTATTGAGATTTTTATTTTTATAAAAGTTTTTATTTTTCAAGCTATTATTTGAAAAAAAAAAAAAAAAAAAACCTTTTTTTGGAGAATCATGAAAATCAAGTCATTGTAACTATGAATAATAAAACTAATGATTTTAGTATCACATAACTCTTGAATAATCACAAATCAATGAATACACATGTTAGCATGAGTTAACATAAATGTCTAAAGTGTAAGAAAATCATCAAAGGATTATTTAGACTTTAATAATCTATTTTACCTCATGCTAAAATAAGACATTTATTTTATATAGCGCTATGTTTTTATAAACTGTAATATTAATAAGCCAATAAGATAATGCACATGTGCTTTGTAGATTTAACTATATAAATGAATACTCTCACTATCCAAACACAAGATAAAGTCTTTATAAAAAGATAGAATGAATCCATCTATCTTTTCAACCCAAACGTTTATGTATGGGAAACTCTTAAGTATTTGGAAATAAAATAAAATTATAAAATTAAGTAGTATAAAATAAATGATAAAAAATGTAAATCTTAATATTTCAAATTAAAATTGAGAAAATAAAAAAATAGTTCAAAATAAGGTAGGAGGGGGAAGAGAACAATAAAAAACATTTAAAATCTAAATAGAAGATTAAATGGTTGGCAATTTTTGAATATGTTTTTAGAGATTTAAAAAGGGGATATATATTTTCAAGGAACTATTAAAAATGAAAACAAGAAAAAGAAAATTAAAATATTTACTAAAAGTATTTAATAAACTGAAATGAAATGAGTGGCCCAGTGAAAATGTTATGGAATTTTATGCTGTAGCTTCTGGTTGTAGACTGAAGTCTGAACACAATGACTCTCAGTATTAAGTCAATAAATTAATAACTTTTGCATATAAAAGGACACTTAGAGATAAATATATAAAGTGACTAGTAAACAATCTATTACAATGCAACTGCCTTTAACATTCTCTCATAGTAAATACATTGTAATATTACAGACATTGCCAACTCAGGCTATGACAGATATTACAAGCTTAATAATATAAAATTAGAATGGGGAAATGAGAATAATTTTTTTCATATTTTTGTATAATAACAATTATTAATTTTTAATTTTTAATTAATATTAAACATCTAAATATTCTAAACATCTTTAAAAAATAAGAATATAAAAATTTATTGTTTGCAAGAGTAAAAGGAAGAGAAAAAATAAAAAAAACAATGAGAGATATATATGTCAAATTTTATGTACTGTTTCAGGCTTTTTTAAAAGAAAAAAAAGTTTGAAATTTATTAAGAAATACCGTTTTAATTAATTGTTTTTTTTTCTTTTCTTTTCATTGCTCTAAAACAAAATACAGTCATGTTCAAATGAAAGTGTAATTAAAGGATTGTACTGTCTCTTGGTAGTTTAGAAAAAAAGACTAACTACAGAGAAATTTTAATAATTATGATTAATATTTTTTAATTAAAAAAAGAAGATATTTTCATCAAAACAGAATCTCTTGGTTATGCTTTAATGCTGAATGTCTGAGATAATATGAGATTAGATGAAAAATAAGAGTGTTTTAAAAAATAAGATAGAGGAGCAGATTAAAGCAATGGACCTCAGTATCTTATGAGCAACAATCACTCTTAAATTAGCTTGGAAAGAAGAAGAATAGTGAATTAAGTTTATTGTCTAAAGTAAGATTAATATCATTATTAGTTAAAAAAGATTTTTAAAATGAATTTAGAAAACACCATGTGCTAAGCTTTAGTTGCAAACTGAGCATCCTCCGTTCCTATCACGTAGCCTGCTTATTAAAAAAATGTAAAAGAAGAGAAACACTCCATGGAGTAATCTGCAACAAGCTTTGTATTCCATCCAAAATCTTAATTGTCTTAGTCTATGTTAACCTGATTTGCAAACTATTTTTATTGGAAAATGAATAAATTCATCTTGCATTAACCTGAAAATTATAATATTATAAAATGGATCAATTTTACTGTTTTTACCTACAGTTCATCATCACCATGAAAATTTGAAGTTACAGAAGGAAAAAATATAGAAGAACTTTTGATTACTAGATCTGAATAATTAGAAAAATCAGAAGGAAAAGCTGACCTGGAAAGAACTTTAAAATTATAAATTCAAAAGGTATCATAAAATGAAATTGCAATAATAAAAGATATTGTAATGTGTATATTTTCATTTACAAATAACTTTTTTCTTTATCTTATTTCTCCTCCAAAATGTAATTATATAGGACCTTCCTATTTTCATAGGAAAAGGGAAGGTGAGTTTTAACTAATTTAAAATTTTCTTAACTCTTATTATATATATATATATATATGGTATATGAGAACAGACTTTCATATGACCCACCACTCTCCACTCTATCTCATAACACTGATACATTTGAACACATATATGTTGAAAAGATAAATAATCACCAATATACGTATTTCATGCTTGTAAAATGGTGTTTTTCCAGCTTTAGTTATTGAAAGGGAAATCTTTTAATAAAAGCAAATGATAATTAATTTAGTTGTTAGAATCAACAGATTAATGTTATTGTCTATATGGAAGTATATTTATTTATTTTTATAAAAAAATGTTTTTAGATTTGGAATTATTATATTGTCATATCTTTTCTGAATTTATTAAGTTATTATTTAATTTCATTAAATAATCATTTAAAACATAGTAGTCTTCATCTGTTCTATAAATTGACAATTGTGTGATTTAATTTCATTATAGAATAACGTTATAAGAGATATGTAAATTATCCCAATAAGATTATTTAAATTAAGGTAGATTAAATATATGTATTTATATATTTTTTTGATTACAGTCACAGTTTCTCACTGCACTTTATTTACAGATTTAAATTATCTTATGCTTGGCTGGTCTATTCATAATATTATATGGTCAAAGAATTGAGAATGATCTACAGATTGTTAGATAATTTAGCCCTTAATTATGTGTATCCAGATGAATGTTGTATATTTTTCCATAAGTTTGGCAATGGTTATATAATTAGCTTACATTTTGGAATATATCTTCTAAATACAATCATACAATATAACTGTTTATTATTTTTGTTTAGTATTTGTGGTATTGTTATGTATGTTTTTTATAGTTGTTATAACTATTCACTTTATTCTATTCTGATTCTCTCATACTCATTTTATATTTATGTCAATTCTTTGATCATAAAATTCCAGGGGAGGATGATGATGTTTTTCCATCTCCCCATATTTACCCACTCTTTTTATACTTCACAATATATATATATATCCCCCCACCCCCCCCCCCAATCACTCCATAATAAAAAAAAACTTTATTAAATAATAAATTTTTTTTTTTCTTTTTAAAAAAAAAAAAAAGAGGAAGAGGAGAAGAACCAAAAAAAAACGAGGTGTTTGCCCGTTTTATTGTGACATGCATATTCATCATGTATTATCTATCTATAGTCTATAGATGAATGAATAAAGAAAACAATTAGAATCATTTATGTTTAATAAATTAATTCCAATTTAGAGTGAATGCAGGGTGAATATATGATGTATTCAATTCAAAACAAAATATTAAGTGTATCATATTGAATAACAATAATATAATTTGTTAAGATTAAAAGAAAGAAATTCATGCTTCATGAGCCCATTTAAAGAATGTGTTGTTGCCAGGTAATGCAAAACTCAGCAAAAAAAGAACCTCAAAACTTTCTTTTTCTTTGGAAAGATTTTGTTTATTTTATCTGCTTCCCTTTAATATTTTGTGAATTTTGATGTAAGATATAATGTCCTTTGGATAGAGATTACAAAGGATAGGGTATGGCTCTCCTCAGTTAATGTCTGTAAAAAAAAAAAAAGAAGTGAAGAACAACAAATACTATCTGAATCATTTGAAGCTATTGAATATTTGGATTTGATGTGAACCATAGTGTTTAATAAAGATAATAGTTAGACACCATCTAGTGGAGTAGATTCCTATATCATTGTCTACCATTGTGAAAATGTTATGAAAAAATATTGTGGAAAATAGAATTGCAATCTGAACCTTAAAGATGTAAACTTTAGTAACAAATGCTAATATAAACAAATAATTTCTAAAAATTACTTCATAAACTAACTTTTACTTTATCTTCAATATTTAAAAGGAATAATAATAATACATTAATAGATATCTATTCAATTTTTTTTCTTTTAAAATTTAAATTAATAATGCAGCTTATATTATTCAATATGAACTTAATTAATAGATTAAGCAAGTAGACAAATTGATTATTGGCATTAATATCTCTACAATAATTAAAATTAAAACATATTTATCATTTAAATTTTTTATTCTGAAAATAAATTAATATGTATATATATTTTCTCTTTGCACAGATAATGAAGCTATTAAACGTAAGTAAAATTATCAAAAGTTACCGCCAAGCACTTTTGGGACAGTTTATAGTCCCATATTTATGGCTACTTGTGTTTAGTTGAGAACTGATAAAAGTTTTACTTAATCTAAAAGATATAAAAGATATTTAAAAAGAAAATTTTTATACTGTGTGAAAAATCATATGTATTAACCTTATTTTGTAATTGTGAATATGCATGTTTAACAAACTATAAGATGTTTTACAACTTAGTAATTGCAATCTATTATAACTAGATTATGTTGGATTATTTTAAGTTACAATTGTTGCATTCAATTTTGTGTTGTTATCTTAATTAATAAAATTACATTTTATTATTAATCTATGCATCATATGATTTACCTATTTTACAAAATACATTATTTCAAAAGAACTGATTTATATATTCTAAAGTACACATTCATTAGATAATAAATCATTTATTTATTGAATTTTTTATTTATAAAATAAAATACATATCAATGCATAGGCTCATTGGTGACTTATAAATTCATGAATCAATTATGATGTAGGTTGTATTATAAATTCATTTGCGGTGTGTGAAAATAAGTACTTCTAACCATTACTTGAATTTTTTTGTTACAATATATATAATTATCTTTCCTCTGATCTAAAAAGAAAATATTTTTGGGGTGTTTAATTTGATACTATATATTACACTGTTCAATTTAAAATTCTACCATAGAAACTAAATTAAATTTTTGGCAGCATCAGCATACTTTAGTTGCCCATGGCCACCCTCTCTCAAATCTCTTCATCTTTATTATTAATATTTATTGGTGCCAGAATTGCAATTATTCATTTTATACGTGTTATACCTTTAGATACATATATTAGCATTTAGTAATAATTATTTATTAGGAGTAAGATTATTTTATAAACTATAAGTCAGATAAACTCAAAAGTTTTTTTTAAGTACAACCTTATAGTATTATAGTTTAATTGTACTCTTTTAAATTAGATTTTAGGTATATTTTAAACTTTTATTTACTATAACACTATGTAACTGGTATTTAAGAATAATTATATTAATCTTTAAGTAAATTTAAAGTTTGTGTGAGGACTAAAATGTATATAATGACGTATAGGATAAAACTGTTTAATAATAAAAATGAGGACTTAGACAAATAGAATAGCACAAGAAATATACAGGTATAAATTGATATGTAATATATAAATAATAAATTCACAAAGAAGAAAGATTTTTTTTTAGAGACAGTTAATGAGATTCAGTTTTTTTTTTTATTATCCACATTATAGTTTTTTTATGACACTGAATATATATTAATAAATTTAATATTTTAAATACTCAACATATTCACAAAATGGAATCAATAATAGTAAAAATATTATATAATAAGTGTTGTAGTAGATATCCAGCTTTTAAAAATCTTACCCATACACACTGTCATATATATAGTCATTATACATAAATGTGTTTTTTAAAATATAAATTGATAGGCAATCATTTTCAAATATATAGTAACTTCTGATAACATTGATTTAGATGAACTTTAGCTCTTCTCAAACTTAAAATGGAATACTAAAGTTTCTTATATATATATATAAGATATCTTTTGAAATGATATATTTTTGATAGCGGAATCTTTATTCCACATTTGTGTATATTCTCTGCAAAAAAAAAAAAAGGGAAATTGGTCTATCATTTTTAGTCCAGACAGATTTAACAATTTTCAGTCTCATTTCAAAAATTATTAAAATAGTCACGTTAAAAGCTATTTTAAAAGTTATAATTATAATAATTCCTGTTATTATAGGGTACATGTAGATGAAGAATTACAGACTACTAAGAAAAAAATTATTTATATTTAAATTACTAAAAAAAAAACTTTTTCCAATATATATATATAACTATTCGTAAAGAATATATTTATACCCATTTTAAAAATAAATTTTAAAAAGTTTTTATTTTATAAGAGCTAATCTTCAAAGAACAAATCATTTTCTTCATAATGCAGATTGAGAGAATAAGTAATGGAACGCTAATATTAAGTGATAATACTGATCCACCATCAATAATAAATGTCACAGGTTGCAATCTAACACAATTTATTATCTAAATCTATGTTTCCCAAATTGGGCGGTACTGCCCACCAGTGGGCACTGAGGGCGAGGATTCAGAAGCATTTGAGAGGGCGTTCAGGCGGTCTAGGAGTCTATGGCTCCTTAAAGAAGAAATTAATAATATATATTTAAAAATTAATTATTTTCATGATTTTGTGATTGGATAATCATCTAGAATTAAAATTCTGCATTTTAATATTCATCTTATATCTATTTTACATTATTAATTTTTTCATCAATTTTCTATTTCAATTATTTAATCATTTGAAAATTGTACCCATGTCTGACAAAAATAGATGCCAATTTGCTATGTCAATGAGAAAATAAAGCATGTATATATGTGTGTATAATAGGTTATGTCTGCACTAGCAAATATATTTGTTATATTTCATTCTGAAATATATATATAAAATCAGTTTTCTAATGATTTGTATAAAATAAACCCAATTTTATATAATTTAATATTATGAGTAAAAATAACAATGGCAGGAAAAAATAAAATCGTAAATTTGAGTTAGCCTAGTTAGTATCAACTTATATTGCTAACTAAAGAGAAAAGACAAAGCAAATATTATTCAAAACTTATTATACTGTTTTCTGTGATTATGTTTTGTAGGTTTGGTGTTTATATCTGGTATAATTATTTTATTTATTAATTATTATTTATAATTATTTGGACAATGTCGTAGTCAGATGAACAAAATGTGCTTGCATGCAAAATAAAAAAATTGAACGTGTCATACAGGATATTTTAATTTCATTTTTTTTATATATTTAAAAAATTTAGTCATTTTTTGCTATTGTAAAAACTGATCATGCCATACAGTCTTTAGTGTATCCATGAAGCAGACTAGTCTTAACTAGTTATATGTTGGAAAACTATTACATAGGTAATTCATGCAATTCTGCATGTTTCAACAGAAATATGGATGCTTGCAGTGATTTGTTCATAGCATGAGTATGATAGTATTGCAAATAAGTCAGTGCATGCAAGGTGATTTAGGCTGGATTTCAAATCTATAAATACCAGTGGCTTAGGAATAAGTTTTAATATTTTTGTGTTCTTTTCTAACAATCATCAGTCAAAAGTGTGATAAATAAGTGGAGTCATACAAAGTGTAAATTAAATCTTTTGTTTTCTGTAATATTGTTGCAAATTTTATTACTTCATTATGCCTGAATCTAAGAAGAAATGTCAACAGTACACTATTGAGTATTTGAAATATGGCTTTATTCAGTCTCCTACAAACCAATTATTATTTATGTGCTTGATTTGCCAAAAAGTATTTTCAAATGAAGCAATGAAGTCTTTTGGGCTACCAGAACATTTGACTAAAATACATGCTGGCAAAAAGAATAAAGATTTGTTCCATTTTCAAGTGGTAAAAGAAAAATATTTTAAATATCCAACTGTATCAAAACTTTTTGCATCATCCACTAAACAAGATAATGATGGATAACAAGCTTCTTATAATATTTTATTATTAATCACAAAAATGGGAAAACCACACACAATTGATGAGGAATTAATCTTACCAGCAATAAAAGAAGTAATAAACACTGTGCTTCATAAGCCAGCATCAGATATCATCAGGAAAATTCCTTTGAGTGCAAAGAAGAATCAATGAAATAGATGAAGAAGTTGAATAATCATTGTGTGATTATTTGAAGACATGGCAATTTTCCATAAAACTCAATGAATCAACTCTCCCAAATAATGAAGCACTATTCTTATCATACATATGATTCATAAAAGAATAAAAAGTTTGTCAAAAATTATTATTTTCTAAAAATTTGGAAGCAGTTAGAAAGGAGAGAATCTATATTTAATATCATGAAAACACTTTTTTTAAGAGAAAGACATTCCTATTCATAATATTTTATCTACTGATAGTGCTCCAGAAATGACAGGATGCCATAAGAATTTCAAAATGCATTTGAAACAAGCAATACCAAGTGTACTCCATATACATTGTGCTCTTCATTGTCAACATTTGGTTGCAAAAAATTTAAGTGAATGCTTACATATGTCACTCCATTAGATTATTATAGCAGTGTACAAGATTGGAAGCAATTCATTGAGTGACAGATTGTTTAGCTAACTTTGTAGTGATAATAATAAAGATTTCAATTATACTCTGCTTCACACAAAAGGTATTTATCTGAATCAAATTTACAATTTGTTTGCTTCAGTATTAAAGTTCTAACAACAAAAAAAAAAGAACAGATTGCAGGTCAACCTGATTTCATCCAAAAATAACATTGCTTATTTGACAGACCTCTATAAAATATTAAATGAGGTCAATCTGAGTTACTAGATGATGAATTGAATTTAATTAAAACAAAAAATGTTATTGCTGCTTTTGTTGAGAAATTTCTTCTGTTCAAGTGAAATCTGGGATGAGGGAAATATAGCCATTTTTCAAATTTATCAGTTGTATCTCTCAAAAAGAAAGATTTACTTACATACAATACAACACTTGGAGGTTCTCCAGGCTGATTTTAATGAGTGATCCAAGGATAATCTAACATGAATATAGCAAATTGAGTTTTAGATTTGTTCTCACATGTAAACACAGCATCATCAAATTTAGATGTGAAACTCGTAGAACTCACAAATGAAGAACTAAAAATAAAATTCAAAAGTGGATACCAAGAGTTCTGGCTTCAGAAATCACTACTGACATAATCTGGAATATGAAAAACAGTTTAGAAATTTTTAATTGCATTTCCATTTTCTTCTTTGGTTGAGTGTGGGTTTAATATTGTAGTGAATTTATTAATTAGAAAAAGGAATCAATTGCATATAACTGAACATGGTGATTTATGACTTTTTACTGAAAGTTGAACCCAATATTAACAAACTTTTAAAAATATATCAGGCTCATACCTTCACATTAATTTATTTTTTCTTTGTATTTTTACTTTGTACTTTAAAATAAACAATTTTCTAATACATATGATTGTGTTTTAATTATTATAATAAAATTCTTACTAAGTTAATGCAATCTTCTAATATGTATTCTGAATTTTCATATTTAAACCACTGCATAAAACTTCACATTAATTTATTTTTGTTTTGTATTTTTACTTTATAAATTCAAAATAAACAATTTTATAATATATTTGATGGTGTTTTAGTTATTGCAATAAGATTCTTACTAATGCAATGCAATCTCAATATGTGTTCTGAATTTTCATATTTAAACCATTGTATGAAACTGTGCATAATGTTATTCGAGCATACACTTTATGATCTTGACATATGGGCTATATTTCATCAAAATCAGTATATCAATAACTGGGTTCAAGATGAAGCACTTATTAACTACTACTTTTCAATAATTTGATGGCATAAGTAGTAATGTATTATTAGTTGCTATTTATATTGAAAATATCAGATTGAATGCTGAAAACTGTTATAATGGGATGGGTCTTACAAAATGTATATCTTGCAAATTGGGTGGTGATCCAAAAAAGTTTGGGAACCTATGATCTAAGTAAATATAAGAGATACATTGTAAGGACTTACATATTATTAACTAGTATAAAAATTATATATAAATTGTCATTATATCTGATGAATTGCATTATTTATATGGTTTTGAATTTTTTAAAAATCAAAATTTGTTGAAATATATTTTTAAAAAATAAGTATCTGATTTTATATATCATTCATTGTTTAACTTGCTTTATAATATTTATTTGACTTCATCTTTATGTCTGTAAAAATAACTGGATGAAGTTTAAATACTTTTAACAAACTTGACTTAGAAATGAAAAAAAAACCCTTTTATTTCTAAATTAAACCTACAACAAAAAAGCTGTTTTTAAAAAACTAAAGTAAAAAGCGATTTAGTCTTGGAGAGGGTCAGTGATCATTGATAGTTTTCTTAGCATCATCACTGCTAAAACAATTTGCATCTTATTTGCATGAAAATAATTCCACATTTTAATCTCTCTCTTTATATATATATATTGTAACTGAATGAAGATATAATAAATGCTAAAATGATTCTGACCAATTACTGATTGAATAAGATCATGCTTAATCTTTGAAACACTTGTAAGATCACTTTATGTGATTTTATAATAAACAAATATTTATTTTAAGGAAGCACAATACAAATGTGTATTTGTAACTAGTTACAATAATATCTTAGGATTCTACTATAACTTAAAGTATAACTGGATTTACAAAAATAAATAAATCCTATAATATTCATATCTTTGGGCTAGCATGTTTGTTCTAAGCTTTCATATTATATAAAGTCAATTTAAAATTATCTCAGGTTCTAATATTAAAGTATACTAAATAATATTATCAAATTTTAAATCTTTAAGATTATAAATTATAATTATTGACATGATTAAATAGCAAAGAGTATTTTATTATATGTAATTTATAGCATAATCAATTAAATACTAAGATGAAAATGCTGTAAGTGCATATCAAGCATCATACTTTTAAATAATGCATAATAATTGTAAAATCATGTGACCATATAACATTAATAGAAGTTGATCATTAACTAATAAAGGAAAATGTGAAAAAATTAACCAAATCTAATTATTTTATTAACAATAAAATAATAATGTAAAAAATATTTATATAAATAAAATAATTATAATAACAAATTCTGTTGAAATGATTATAAATACTCTTATTATATTTTTATTATTGAAAACTAATTCCCACATTGTTACTAACTAAATGTGTGGTGTATCTTGACATGATATGAAACACAATACTTTATTGGACAGAGTTGTTAAAATTTATTCAAAAACTTTATTATAAATAATAAACAAAATAAAAAAATGTTTATTGCATCTTTAATTAAATAATAAAATCCATTTCCTCTAAATATTTGACTTATAAACTTAGCTATTTCAAAAAAATATTAATCTAACTTACAATTTTTTTTTAAAGTATGACTTTAATTAACCTGGTGGCATTTTATAAGAGTCTTATCAAATTCATATTGTGAATAAATCAATACAATTATGTCAGGAGTTTAATACTATTGAACAATAACATTTATACAAGTATCAGAGCCACTAGCATAGTTGAATATGCAATATAATTTGATAAAATCCTGAAAGTATTTATGTGGATATCCCAACTATATATTTTAGTTACCTTTTATTATATAAAACAAAGAATTAAATTAATAGGCCAATAAATCACATTAAAATGTCAGGTATTACAACTTAACTATAACTCATTAATTAGCTTTAAATATTAGCAAACTGTCTCCATAGTACAAAAAATCAATAACACACACTTATACTAAATGGTAATCATAAATTTACTATATTTTTTATTATATCTTTCTTCTTGTGAGAACTTTCACTGAACAAAGTAATGCTAGACATTCTAACACTTAAACAATTTAAGAATTAAAATATATTTTTATAATTTGAAATTAATTCAAATTCTTTTTAAAAATATTCTGTTGCATTTTATCAAAATATTTAAAAGTGATTATATTCTTTGGCATTTTAAATTCTAAAATTCTAATGAATGGGAGAAACAAAATTTAATCCTTATGATAGAATAATCAGTAATAAAGTTTGAGCTTTTAAGTATAATCCATTACTATTAAGTTCAAAATATTTCAAAATCACAATAATTTTTTTTATTTCCTAGCTATGGAACATAATTATTAATCTCTTAAGGGGTGACATTCATAAATTATAACATTTTTCAAAATATCAATTAGTTAAAAATTCATTTTATCAATACTTATCAAATGTAAAAATGTTTATCCAGATAAACATAAAATTTATTAGAGTTCATTTTTTAACTATAGTTGTACAATACACTGGTATTTATCCAGAAAACTTTAGATTAAAGTAGCAAATACAATATCAAACAAAAAAAAACGTTTTGAAGACTAAATATAGGAATAACATGGTTTAAATAAAAGCAACATTCCCATATAACCGTAAAATTTTATATTTGAATTCAAATTTTATTATTTCATTCCTTTTAAAGTGCATTACAAGATGATGAATATGGTGATATTTAATTTGCCATTAAAGACAGTTTCAAAATACTTTTGCCATTATAACATGTTTACTTGATTTTCTATTCTCATATCATGGAGCTGCAAAATGCCAATATGGTTAAGTTTAAATTTAAGTCCATTACAGATCATTTGCAATTAGTTACTAAAGAAAACTAAAAAAAATTAAACATTAATGAATAATCATCTTCATTCAAAATTCTTCACATTTTTATCATTTTTACAGGAAAATTTTACCATTCTTGCCAGGATACAATATGTAGCAATAGTTGGACGTTTTTAAGAATTATCATATTACATTAATAAAATAAAATACACATTATTATTTTACAAATAAATATTTATATTGTAAATATCGAAATAAATGATTCTACTTTACATAGTCAATTGTCCATTGAATAAATAAAGTACAATAATTTATTTCGATATTTACAGTATAAATATTTATTTGTAAAATGGTAATGTGTATTTTTATTTTATTAATGTAATATGATATTTAAAATATTTAAAAATATTATTTTATAATTTTAAAATGATTTTATTACAAATTTGCCACAATAAATTCTTAAAAACTTCCAACAATTGCTCCAATTGGATAATTGAAATCTTAAACTGGATTACAAGATATTGTAAAAGATCCAAAAAGAGACTACATATGAGATGAATGGATGAAATAAGAAAGTGTGCAGGGATGATGTGGAGAAGAGAAGCTAAAGATCGTAGAGGGATTGAACTTGGAGAGACCTTCATCCTTCAGTGGATTGATAATGGTTGATAATGACGAAAATTCTCCTTATAATTACTATATTATTACCAATAATAATAAATTTATTTAAATATTTTGTTACTATAACCTTTCTAAATTTAAATACATTCAAGAACTAAATTATTTGTGCATGCACACACATATTAAAATGATGTGAATGCCTTCTCTTGTAGTAGCATTTATCATAAATAAAAAAAAAGCTTGTTTAGAGTTATTAGCACACTCTTAAGTTTACATATTTGTAAGTGCAAGCTATATATAAGTCATGTGACATCTGACTTGTTATTATTACTATTATCATTATTACATGTAATTTTAATCTTATATGTATCATAATAAAGTTATTTTTACACAAATATTATTTTTAAATAATTTATTTTTATTATTGTTAGTGTTATGCGCTTTTATGTGTTATTCTTTTAAAATTAATTTATGTGAGTGGTTTTTATAACTAAATATAAACTGCAACAAAAAAATTTTGATACACATATTCAAAAACGTTGTATTTACAAAATATATATAAGAAGACATCTTGGTTCAGTTTAATAATTTGCCTTATATGATATTAATATCATTTCAATAATATTGTTGTATCAATAACAACTATAATAACTGTCAAGCGTTGGTGGTTGAGAGGTCAGCGACAGCTGCTTTACAGGCAGTTGTCCCGGGTTAGCGGGTTCGCTTCCCAGCTGATACTATGACACATGAGAAAAAAAAACAATAATAACTAAAATACAGGCTTTTTATATACCTGTATCAATATATGTAATATATAGGATATATGAGCACAGACTTTCACATGACCCAGCACTCTCCACTATATCTCATAACACTGAGTATACACTTGAATACATATATGTTGAAAAGATGAATAATCACCAATATCCATATTTCTTGCTAAACCAGCAATTATCAATTGGTCCAGATTATCATCTCTACACATATATGCAATAAATGCTCAGATATATTAAGATAGCCAATTTTCATACTTTAATGAACAGACTTCAATCCACTCCACACTCCAACTCTTCAATCGTCCATCCAATTAAAAATCTGATAATGGAACGCTAAAAGGCTACCCTGACTTGGAGGGATGGTTGAAGAGTTGGAGTTTGGAGTGGATTGAAGCCTCTCCATTAAAGTATGAAGATTGGCTATCTTAATATATATATGAGCACTTATTGCATATATGTGTAGAGATGATAATCTTGACCAACTGATGATTGCTGGTTGGTGATTATTTATCTTTTCGACATATATGTGTTCAAGTGTATCAGTGTTATGAGATAGAGTGGAGATTGGTGGATCGTGTGAAAGTCTGTGCTCATATATTCTATATATAAGAACAATAACAGTAATAATTAATCATTTTTATCATATTGATGAGTCAAATTTTTTTAAGAAGTTCTGTTTATAATTATTAATTGTGTTATATTTGCTTTTCCCTCCATAATAAAAAAAATTTTTTGGCTTAGATACTTTTCTTAGAATAAAATCAATAAGATATACAATAATATTAGTATTTCAAAACTATCAACTAAAAATATTAAATTTCGATTTTTTATTAATAAATTATTTTTATGGGAATAGGGAACACTTTTAATACGCTTTATTCTCTCTAAATCTATAGCTTATTAGTACACTAAATCTTGAATTATTTTATTGAATATAAATTTATTATTTATATTTATAACTTTAATCTTTTTTTACTATAAAGTTAATAAGTCATTTCTATAAGATGAAGTAAACTTATATTTCACTATAAACTCATCAACACTCCTTTAACACTTTAAGCAAACTTATATATTTATTACAAATGTGATATGAGCTTTAATAATTCCCTAATAACTTCACAGAAGTATTTTGAATTTCATTTATAGTATAATTTCCTGTTTCACCAGTATTTCTAACTAGTTCTTTCATTTGACCAATATTTACATTAGCATTAGTATAAGGATGCCAGCTACTTTTACAATGATTTCTACTCCTATTATATACATTATTTTTAGATGTATTTCTCATTTCAGATAAGTTTATGTTATGTATTGAGTAATGAGAAGATTCTTTGTTATGTTATATTTACTTTCTAAAGCTTTTCACTTGTTTATAAGGCTTCTAATATTTCAAAGACTTTCCTTTATGGTATTCCTATTGGCAGAAATTAGGCTTTGCTTGGTATGCCTATTTAAATTGTGTTTGATAATGCTTAGTATTTGGTGTTCAGAGAAGAAATGCAGTTAAAATCTTATGATTTAGCAACCTGTTTTCTAGGTATATTTATTTTATATAAATTATGATTGCTATACCTTATATTGTTAATGTAAATAAAACTCTAAAACTGTAATAGTATAAAATGAAAACAATGAAAATACACCATTATGTACCTAAATTAATATACCAACCTAAAAATTAAATAAGATGAAAAAAAAACTCTTTGGTACATTTTCTGAATTGTGGCATCAAAATTATAATGGTATAAAAAATCTCAAGAGATAGAGACTTTTCAAACCAAACTAAAGATTTGAAATTTATAGTGATAAAAAAAATATTAATACAAAAAAATCTAAAGATTCTGTTTATATGTCCTGGCTTCAAATCCTCAATTTATACTAATGTAATTAAGAATAATAAAAAAATTAAACATGTTAGACCTTATTAATGTTCTATATATTATAAAATGGGAACTTAAAATAATACTAACTAAATAACATAAAGATATAACGAATACATGTACAAGTTAAAATTGGTAGAACTATATCAATTGATAAATTAATCAATAATAGAACAAATGAATGAGGGTTTAGTAGGTTTTTATAAATAAAAAGACCTAAAATCCATGTTGGTATAATATTTAGAATCTACTGTTAAACTTGCATTGGTATTTACTTTGAATAATGCTTAGACTGCTGTGTGTTAAATTATATTATATTAAAAAGCATGAAAAATACTAACTTCAATATCTAAAAGAATTTTATTACAAAATTTATTAATAGCTTTGACAATAATGAGCACTCCTGAAAATGCTAGATTAACTGTGATTACTTGTCAAACATCATTATGATAATAATATTTATATTACTTATATTTTGTATATTTACTTTTATTTATTTTATATAAATTAGGATTTCTATACATTATATTTGTTAATGTAATTAAAACTCCAAAATTAAAGTTTAATTAATAATAATGATAGTTTATTTACAAATTAGACAATAAAAATATTAAACTATGAATATAATACAGGAATTAACATTAAAACATTGGGATTGAATATGTTTGAACTATCAAGTGATGCTAGACAAAACACTGTTTCCAAAAATCAGAGGAAAATATCCATCTATATATTAATATCAGATGGACCACTTATAAAATGATGAAATAAGTTCTAACTTCTTAAAATCTATCTATCACATAGATTCTGAATAAACCTAAACAAGTTATAAGCAAAAATCTATTTTAATCACTAATCATAAAATTTAGAAACTATAAAAATTTGCCTTTGATTATCCACTTAAATATTCACTCACATAGAAAACATATGTTAAAATGATCACTTTAAATACAACAATAGTATTAAATCATAAATAAAAACAAATAATCTCATCATCAAAAGTTCTATTGCTCTCTAGATTTCTTTTAGCAGGTTCCAAAAAAATATAATCCATTAAGAGAATCCAATAGTTAGAACATTGTAACCAACAACAAAAAAATCTAATATTTTAAGTCTATTCCATTGAGCCAACAACTAATAATTTCCAGTAAAGTATTGGAGAATATTAATTAAAATAAATATCAATTTAAGTTTAACAATAAATTTTGATAATTTATACCAATATGAATTTTAGGGCATCTTATTTATAAAAGCCTACTAAAGCCTCATTTATTTATTTTATTATGGATTTAATTTATCAATTGATATAGCATTACCAATTATAGTTGTACATGTATTCATTATATCTTTGTGCTATTTAATGAATATTATTTTAAATTTCAATTTTATAATTTATAAGACATTAATAAAAGTTGGCATTCTTTATTTTTTTGCTTTTTTGTATTTATTCTTGATTGTATTGGTATAAATTTAAAACCAAGACATATAAACAGAGTTTTTATTTATTTTTGTCTCAATATTTTTATTATTATTATAAATTTCAAATCTTTAGTTTGATTTGATGATTGTTTCTTTCTTGGAATAATTTTGATGCATCAATTTGTATAGTATACCAAAGAGTTTCTCTTGCATTTTATTCAATATTTATTTCATTATAAATTGGTGAATCAATTCTGAGACATAATAGTGTTCTCTTATTGCTCTCATTTATACTATTACACTTTTTTTGGATGGATCACTTATAAAATTATGAAATAAGTTTTAACTTGTTACACTCTATCTATCAGATAGATTCTACATAAATCTAAACAAGTTATTAAATAAAAATCTATTTTAGTAATTAATCATAAAATTTTGAAAATTATTATAATTTTCCTTCGATTAGGTATCCACTTAAATTCATTACTAAAACTATACTTTTTTCTGAGAAACATAATACATTATATTATTTTGGCAGTCTTCTCCCCAGAATTTGGATAATATAAGATGCTTAAAATCACCATATGCCTTTGGTTTATCAAATAAGTGGCTTCAGGCAGCAGCTATTTTTTCTGTTTTCATTTACTAATTTAATTCAAATAATTTTTCTAGTTTATATAAATACTTTGTACGATTTTCATGATAATCTTCACAAAACATTTTAATCTTGATAAATCTTGAAACTACAGAATTTATTTGGGTATAATGTTCTGGTTATAATATAGGATCTAGATATTTTTTATAATAAAATAGTGTGTATTCCTACTTATGATGGCTAGGATAAATTTTGTTAATATCCGCATTTAAAGTATCATGGATATAACCCTTTCATCATTCCAATTACTTTTCATACTAGTATTTACTTTATATAAAGCTTGAGTATTATCAATTTTGAGTTTGTTCAATATTTTTTTTAATTTTAAAATTGATTATATTTGTTTTTATTTGTTCCATTGCTATATTAATATATTTTTTTGTTCTTTTAAGTAGATTTGTTGTTACTTTCTTTTTTAAAAAAACTTTTTAAGCTCTTCAGATATTTTTTTATTACTTTCTCATACTTGTTAAGGCCAGTTATTTCTTTTATATCTTCCTGTAACTTTATATTTATCATCCAGATTTAAATTGAGATTTAGGGATCTTCTTCTACTCAGAATTACACTCTATCCTTATTTCTCCAATTTCTTATTTCATGTCATCAAACTCTGTTTTCATTTTTATTTAAAAGTCTTTATTTTTATTATTTCTAATTTAAAATTATTTTGATATCCTTCTATTTTTTCATCTAATTTTTTTATCTTCTTTTACCTGATTAAATCTAAATTCAATATTAGTTTTAAATGTTACAAAAATTTTATTAAACTTATATTCCACCTTATTCAATGTATTATTCACAACTTTTAACTGATTTTTTCATTCATGAATAGATTCATTATATTTCTCCTCTAAATTATTAAATCTAATATCCAAATCAATTTTATAAACCTGAAGAATAGTTTTTATTTCATATAATTTTATATCAGTATCTATTCTAGATTGATGACAATTTACCTTAAATTTTTTAAATTTGTTTCGAAATCACCTTTGGATGCACTGTATTTGGCATCTGAATCAAGTTTCAACTCATCAAAATCTATTTGAGAAACATCAAACTTCTCATTTAATTCTTTAAGCATCTGTATAATTTGTTGTATAAACTTTGGTTTACAACCATTTTAAAGTGATCTGAAAGATTTTCATTAATATTATCCATCCTTAAAGAGAAATGTTAGTAAGAACTTATACTTTAAATAAGATAAATAAATAAGCATGTAATGATAAACAATTATAATGTAAATAAGTAAATAAGCACTAAAATTTTAATATCAATATGAATATTACATAAAGGTTTATCTCTTGGCATCAGTGTCATCTTCGATTGTCCTAGAGAACAATATCATTTCATATGATGCATTAATAAAATTAACTATTATTACCATTATGATTTTTTTAATAACTCATTTATGGAATGCTATATCTCTTTAACCATATTCACAATAAACATCTCATATTTTAATTATCAAAACTCCAAGATGATATTTAAAGTTCACATTCCTTAATTATTAAAGATTTGCAAAATAATTATTATCATCATTATTGAAGATCACATCAAATTTTTAACCAAATTAAAAAAAAATATATGTATAATAATTTTATAATTTTAATAATCAATTCACTTGAATATTATAAATTTAACTGTTACTAGAATACATTTATATTACATTATTACACCATTTATTCAGGTCAAAGACATTTGAGCCATGTCTTTAAAGTTTCAAATTGTAAACAAATTAAGAAATAATGAAGGTGAAAGTGATTCCAATGAATTATCAATTGATAAGTGCATGATTGTCCTGTTAAATACTTGTATAGTCACTTTATGAGACTCTTTTCTTTATAATAAACAAATATTTATTTTAAAAGTATGTGTATTTATAACTAATCATAATAATATCTCAGAGTTCTACAACATGAATTAAAAGATAAATGTGGACTTACAAGAATAAATAAATCCTATAACATTTATATATTTGTGCAAAAAAAGTATGTTTCAAGCTTTCATATTACAGAAATTCAATTAAAAATTATCTCATGGTTCTAATATTAAAGTATACTAAATACTATTTTAAAAATTTTAAATCTTTAAGATTATAAACTATTGTTATTTATATAAATAAGTAAAAAAGAGTATCTTATTGTATCCAATTCATATCTTAATCAATTAAATATTAAGATGATGGTAGTGTACATATATAAAAATAATAAACAACATTTCATATCGAGCAGTATATTTTTAAATAATGTATAATAATTGTAAAATCATGTGACCATGTAAAATTAATGGATGATGAGTATTATCTACTTAAAGATAAAACCAGATGATTGACAAAATCTAATTATTTTATTAACAAAAAAATAATAATATGTCTTGCATTGGTGGTCAAGAGGTCAGCGTGACTGCCTTGCATTTGCAGGCAGTTGCTCAGGTTGCGGGTTCACATCCTGGCTGATGTTATGACACTTAAAATAATAATAATAATAATAATAATAATAATAATAATAATAATAATATAAAAATATTTATATAAATAAAATAACTATAATAATAAGTTTTTGTACAATGATTATAAATATTCTTGTAACATGTTTATGATTAAAAAATGATTCCTACTTTATTACTACTAAATGTATCTTTCCCCGGGGGGGCCCCCCCCCCCCCCCCCCCCCCTTTCCCCTTTTCCTCCCCTTCTCCCCCCCCCCCTTTTTTTTTTCCTTTTGGGGGGGGTGGGGGGGGGGGCCCCCCCCCCCCCCCCAAAAAAGGGTGGGGGGGGAGAAACCAAAACACAACCCCCCCAGAGAAGAAAACACGGGGGCCCACAAAAAAGGAACCCAAGCAAGGGTAGGAAGGTAGGAAGCCGGCCCAGGGGTTCGTATGGATATCTTAACATGATGTAAAACAATAGGATCTATTCAAAACTTAATTATTAATAATAAACAAAATAATAGAATGTTGTATTGCATCTTTAATTAAATAATAAAATCCATTTTTTCTAGGTATCTAATTTATAAACTTAGCTATGTCATAAAAGAGCAAAACATTCACCCAACTTCCAGTATTCTTTGTAAAAGATGACTTTAATTCACTTGGATGCCAACAGGTAGTGGTAGTATTTCAAAGAGGTTTATCAAGCTCATATCATAAACAAAATAATTCAAGTACCAGGGCCACAATTATAGTTGAATATACCATATAAGTTTTATAACAACCTGAGAGTTTCTATGTGACTAAATAAGAAGGGTAATATTTATAAAATATTTCCACTATATGTTTTAGATATCTTTAATTATAGAAGGATATGATTAAATTAATAGACCAATAAAACATATAAAAATGGCAGGTATTATGACTTAACTAAAACTCATTATAAATTAACTTTAAATATTAATAACTGGTCTCTATAGAACAAAGAATCTATAATACACCTTTAAACTAAATGGTAATCAGACATTTAATATACTATGTGTATATTATTATTTATGGTTTTTTTCTTGTTAGATATATTATTGAATAAGATAATTCTAGATATTATAACACTTAAACAAATTTGAGAAATATAATATATTTTTATAATTTAAAATTTATCCAAAGACTTTTTAAAAACTCAAAATATTTCTTGGGACATATTATTTCAAAATATTTCTTGGGGCATATTATTTCAAAATATTTGAAAGTTATTAAATCCTTTGACATGTTGATTGTAAGATTGCTAATTGATGGAAGAAACAAAATTTAATCTGTATGATAGAATAATTAGTATCAAAGTTTGAGCTTTTAAACTACTAGAGAGTTAAAAATATTCCATAAATAATGATAAGTTGTTTTATTTCCTAAGTATAGAACATAGTAATTAATCTCTTAAGAAATGGCATTCATAAATCATAACTTTTTTCAAAATATTTCTAAATATAAAATCCATAAGTTAAAAATTCACTTTATCAATAATTGTTCAATATAAAAGTGTTTATTCAGATAAAGATGAAATTTATTATGAAAATTTGTTTTTAACTATAATTGTCCAATACACTGGTGTATATGCAGAAAACTTTAGGTTGCTGTAGTAAATATAATATCATGCAAAAGTTATTTTTTGTGACCAGACAAATAAATAAGATGGTTTAAATTAATGTAGCATTTCCCATATACTTTGAAACTTTCATATTTAATTCCAAATGTTAAAGTTTCATTCCTTTTAAAGTACATTACAAGATAATAAAAATGCTTATATATTTAGTTCTCCATTAAAAGCAGTTTTCAGGTATATTTGCCATTAAGGCATATCATGGTGCTATGAGATGCCAATATGGCTAACTATAAATTTAAGTTTAATAACATTCACTTACAATCTGTGACTAAAGAAAACTAAACAATTCTAAACATGTAGGTATATTTATAGGTTTGTATCACATAATTAATTAGATCATTATCATCATTCAAAATTCTTTACTCTTTTGGCTTTTTACAGGAAAAAAATATTATTATTGCCAGCTACAATATGTTGCTGGCAATCTTTGAAAGTTTTTAAAAATTTATGGTACCAAATTTGCAATGAAATCATTTTAAAATTACAAAAACTATTTTAAAATAGTTTAAATATCATATTACATTAATAAAATAAAAATACACATTACCATTTCACAAAATAATATTTTTATTGTAAATATTAAAATAAATGATTATACTTTATTTATTTTTAAGTTCTTATAGTGGTTAATATATTACTAGCAATAATAATAAATTTACTTAAATATTTTGTTATTATACCCTTCTACATTTAAATACCTTCAAGAAGTAGAATCACTTATGCACACACACATATATTTAAGTGTTATGTTAATACATTCTATAATAATTAAGCATAATTTCAATTTTATATGTATCCTAATAAAGTTATTTCTATACTAATACTATTTTCAAATAATTTATTCATGTTATTGTTAGTATTATGCCATTTTATTGTATATGTTATTCTTTTCAAATTAACTTTATATGTGAGTAATTTTTACAATTAAATATAAACTGCAATAAAAATATTGATACACATATTCAAACATGCTGTATTTATAAAATAAGCATGAGAAGACATTTTGGCTCAGTTTAATAATTCACCTTATAAGATAATATTATCAATCATATTAATATCAATTCAATAATATCATTTGTAACCATAACAACGATAAAATAGTAATAATAAATATTATATTTATAAACCAATAATTATTTTTAGAAGTTCTGTTTATAATCATCAATTTGGATGTAGTCATTATTATTACAAAACAAAAAATTATCAAATATTTTTCATATTTTCCTGCTCTACTCCATACCTATTAAACTAGTTGACATTCTGAAGACCTACTGTTTTAAATTGATTGGGATAATATAACTTTGTTATATATATATCAATTTATAAGAAATTATGTTGAATTTAAATATATTAAAGCTCAATTTAAAATTTCATTCCAACATGGAAAAAATCAAATTTAAATGAATAAACAGATTTTTCAAAATTAATAAAAGCATTTAATAATAATGTAGATTTTCCCGGATGGCTTTTATTGATTTTTTAATTTAAAAACAAAAATCTAAAGAAGTGAATAGTTTTTGAACATTTATTAAATGTCAATCATTTTTACTGTATTATTCTTGAAAGAAATATTTTTAAGGAGACAGTGCTTTCTTCTTGATAATACTGAATGGGAAACTTATTACATAGTGTCATCATCTGTCTATACTGACATGATATATTTCAGTAATTAAAAATAAATATCAGATTTTAAAACAGAATTTGATAGATTTATCAGAAATCCACATTCACTTGCTCACATTAAAAAACTTCAAGTATTAAGGAATTCATTTTCTAAAGTAATGTTATACTAACATCTTTTGTGATGTTTACAAATTCTGTTCTTAATTGCAATTCAGTTTTCAAATATTTAAATGTATCACTTGTAAATTGTTATAATATTATTCATTTATAAAATTAAATTAAAAGAAAATCAAATCCAATTTATTGAGTTTTAGTATAAAATAAAGATTTTAGACAGAAGTCAAAGATTGAATGTTTTTAATAACTCTCACCAGGTGAAACAAAAAAATATCAAAATTTGAATTTTGATTTTAAAAATGACAAATAGATTTTATTATTAAAATACCAACTCCAAAACATATTTTTAACTTTACTATTTAAAAAATATTATGATAAAAAATTAATTATTTATCAAATTTCTGAATTTAATATAATTCAAGAATTACATTAGCTGGTTATTATTATCATTAAAAAATCCATCATTTTTACTTATTAACTTGTTTTTAAAATTGCAAATATATAAGGCCTTTCAGGTTGAAGTAGTAAAAAGATGAAAAGTTCATTAACTTATTAACAATAATAATTGATGATTCATAGAATATTATCATCATGTTACTATGCATCAGTTTTCACTTCTCTTTTGTGGTATCCTCAGTATTCTTTTGATTTTATATTTCTTTATAGTAAAACTTGAAACTAAAAGAAACATTGATTTATTAGTTTTTTATTAAAAAAATCTGAAAATGCTAGTAGTTTACATAAAATATTTACAGCTGATCATTCACAAGTTAAGACAGTTTCATGATTGGTAGATTATTTAAACTTGGGCATATAAATAAACTTGTAAATGTTTTTTTGTTGTCCACAATGAGACAAAAAGCATTGTGGCCTAGTGGTTAGCATAGCTGTCTTCCAAGCAGCTGGGCCCAGGTTCACTTCCCAGACAATGCATTTGACATATGGAAAGAAAAAAGATTTATATAACAATTAATTTAAGTATTTATGATTTTTGTTACAAAATATTTAGATGTAATTATTTTAAAAATGTGTTCATGCTTATATTTAGAATTTTAAAAAAATATGTTTCATTTTCAAAAATATAAGTTAAGAAATTTGAAGTAAAAGTTAAAAAGGAACTATGATAATAATACTCTGAAAAAGGTAATTTATATTTTAGAAGAGAATTTTAGTTGTAGATAATCAAATGGAATTCAGTCAACAAAGATTTTTTTTCAATTTACATTTTTCGATAATGTTCCAATAAAGAGCCAATAAAAAAAGCAATTGTTCTCTTTACATATTTCACTTTATTAATTTTTTTATATTTAGAAAGTTTAAATATGATGTTTTAGAAATTTTTTTATTTGTAAACTTAAATTTTTACCAAATGAATACTAATTTATTTTATGTTCATGAATAAATGTTTAATACTAAAATCAAAATGTTGAAACATTAACTCAAAATGCAATTACAGGTAGATTGGAAAAATATTAAAATAAAAAAGGAATAAATTATTTCTTTTAAGAGAGTTTTTATAAAAATGTTTAAAACTTATAGCTCAAAATTCATTACATAATTATTTTGAATATTTACAATTAAGACAAAAAATATGCTCTGTTATTTCAGACTATTGTGTTCTTATATTTACAGCGCTACTATTAGAGTAATTTTGGTAATAATTTGTTTTCTCTTATTTTTTCAATAAAAATATTTACCTTTACTAATTTGCTAGAGTAAAGCTATCAGTATCTTTTTTTCTCTTCTGCCTTTATTGTTAAAAGGAGGTTACTTTCACAACACTTTGAGATTGTTGATTGTTATTTATTTTGGGATTGTCTATGTATTGATTGGATTCTAATATATATATATATATACACAGTGGATATATAGGTGAATCGAGGTGCACATTGGAAAAAAACAAAAGAGCAGTTGCTATTATTAAAAAGGGTTCAAAATACAAAACAAAATTATAAAAATAATGATAATTTATCAGGTTCTGTATTTTATGATCATAATAAATCATGTATATATGGTTTTGATTTTAATTATAGTAATGTAAAAATATTGGAAACCCTGAAAGAAATAATAATAAAAGAAAAATTAAGGAAGCGATGTTAATATATAAATACAAGCAACATTTAATTAATAGGCAAGCAGCAAATGTTAAGATCACAGAATTTTGGAAAAGTTGACATCATGGAATTATGGGAAAGCTGACATTTTAAAAGTATTAGTTGACAAAAATTACAAGGATAGTTGAAAGTACTTCTAAGTGACAGTTATAGATATATTTTTATAAACTTTTAAGGGCACCTGGGTCTCGTTTTACGCGATAGATAGGTTCCTCAGAAAACATGCGCAAATCAAATCGCACAAAAATAGATATAACTTACCTTGAAAAGGGGGGGATACAGACTGTGATTTTTCAAAGATCATGTAAAAGCAAAGTACCAACATAAAATTACTTTAAAATTCACGCAAAAAAAAAAAAATAAAATAAAATATGATTAATAAAAAATTTCAAATTTGAAAAAAATTGATACAAGATAAACTGTTTTTAACTATAATATTTAATTTTATTCAAAACAATATATTTTTATGCATAATTTACAGTAATTTACATTTTTTATACACGTTTTAATTATTATCGCTATTTGCCGTTAAACAGGTTCATTTGCAAACTAGTAAAAAATCAGATTCTTCACAAGAGGAAATACAACTAGCGCCAATGTCACTCTCATGTTGTGTTAATGGTTTTCTGGTGACAATGTAATTAGTAATTAATCTAACATCTAAAAATTAAACTCTTATTTTTGTCTTTAATTTTTTAATTTTCAATTTTAATTGTGCCCACTGCTATTACTCACCTTTTAAAAATAAACTTGCAGAAACTAAATTATTAATAATCGATTACGTTCTTTTTTAAAAAGCAAAAACAGAATGTGATTTAAAATGTAAAATTAACACGCACAATGTTTGAACAAATTCTCATTATAATCTTGTAAAATTTAATGTGTGTATACATAAAATGTGGAAATCATGATTTTAATTTCATTATTGCATAAAATCTTACTTTTATAAAGCACTGAAAATATTGAAATTACTAAGATGAAAGTCGAATTCCAATAATGTGCTATTACTTTCAATATGACGTAAGTGTGTAAAATTTATTATTTAAAGTAATAGCTCATGATCGGAGTTCGACTTCCAGAGAAACGTGAATCACGTAACTTCAAAATCGTGTTAAATAAATCCACGTAAAAAGAGACCTGGGTGTACTGTATTTTCTAATATTTATTTATAAATTTACATAAATTATTTTGAAGAAATGCAGACATTGATTTATAATATTATATATATATCTGTTCATTTAAATAAATCAATACTTAAAGAATTGCTGGACATTTTATTTTTTATTAATATTTATTGATGTATATTTATTACTTATTAAATAGCTCACAGAAAGTAGTTACTTCTGTTTAAATATGTATTTATGAGGAAATATTTTAATAAATGATCATTCTGTTTTAAAATGTTTCTAAGGAGTAATTTTGTCAATGTACTCTAATTTCAGTTTGCACTCTAAGTTCTAATTGATTGTTGCCTTAGAAAGATTGTGAACTAAAATTTTATTAATTCTTTTAAGAATGAAGTCTGTCAAGTTTATTTCAATCCCTCTGATCCCCTTTTTTATATTTTACTATCAAACATTTTTTTATTTCATTTATCCATCCCACATGCCTTTTACTTCAACTATCCATTTACTAACATCTCTTCTAGCATTATATACTATTCAGGTCTATTTTAGACTCTTAGTTCTTTTCTTGTTGTCAATGATACCTGTATATTCTATATCCCCATTCCATTAGTTTTATTTTTAATCTAGTTGTGTTATTATTTATATATCAATATTTTGTTGAATGGTTTGATATCTCTGAATTATTCTCATAGTAAATATCTAAGTATCATTTCCAAAAACATTATACAGTAACACAAAAATATTAGAAACCTTCTTTTGAAGCACATAAATATATTCTTTTAATATTAGATTATAATTATATCCAAGTTTTATTCTAGTAATAATTTAGTTCATTATGTTTTACCTGTATTAATCATCTAACTAAAGTATTTATAATAGTGAACTTCTAATTTCATGATTATCAGACTTTTTTTTTTTGAGAAAATCCATTAAACACTATTTTTATGTTTTTAGTTTTTATCTTGCAACATTTATTGATGCTATGAAATGTTATGTCCAAAAACAACTACAGCAAGTGCAAAACGTAGATGACTTAAAATAATCTCCATTCAGTTTTATTAATTTAGGTTCATATTTTAATTTACAAATATTTCTAAAAATGATGTAACCATTTTGGTGATATGTAATCACCTGTCATATATTTTTTCAATGTTAATATTTATATCATGATGTAATATAATGACTACTATTGCAATTTAATTATGATTATTCACAGTAGAACAATATTCTGGATCTATATTTTGAAGATTAAAATATTCATTCATTGTGGAAATGCCTATAGAATTGAATGATAAAAAAAAATATGGAATCAATCTGCCATAGACCTTTCAATATTTATTGTCTTAATATAATTATGTAATCTAATAAGTTCTGTTGCATTTCAAGAAATATTCTTTAAAATATAACAAAATCCAATCTATATCTTAGATAAAATAAAGTTTTTATCATTGGGGAAATGCTTGTAGAATGTAATCCTTTTTTATTATCTACAAATCAAAAGAATAATAGCAACCTATATTCATTTATCTTTTCTATAACATTTCTAAATACATTAAAATATCATTCACTATACTAAATCCAAATTTATATCCAGCTTGTTCAGCAGGTTGGTTAAAGTCCAAAATTTACTCTAAATGTGTGGTAAATATCTTGATTAAAAATGTGCATAGAACATATAAAACTCTAATAGATATGTAATTTTTTACTATCTACTTTTCACCTTTTTATACTATCAACATTATTATTTTAGTGTTCCATAATCTGGTATAACTTTATAGTTGACACATTTGGTATGTAATTTTGCCAACCAATTTTTTATTTTTTTAATCACTTCTTTTAAAATAACAATAAGATTTTTTTTATTTTCAGAAGTTTATTTATATATTATATTTTTATTACAAGGAAGCTTCCAGTTAATACTATGAATTCATCATTTATCTGTCAGAATATTAGAATTTATATATATATATATTATACCCTCACTAAAGGAAAACTAAGATTGACTTTCCAGTTAACTATGATATAACTACACTATACTACAGTTAAGTTACATAAACAATAACTATTAAGACGACTAAGATTAGGACTAGCTTAAGATACACTACTGACATACAGTTTCTAATAAAATCAATATTTTCTAATAATTAACTTAAAAAACTTATAGAATTAAAATATAATAACACTTATGTGTATAATAAATAATTAGGGTTCCAATTAAAACACTCAACTTATTCATTTTGATAATAAATTTAATTTATAACTAGCCCATTATTATAAATAAAATATGGTTCAATTAAAAATAACAAATACAATTATGAAACTTTTTACATGAGACGTTCAGTAAGGTATAATGGCTTAAACATTGAGGATGCATCCCTAAAGATACATTCCCACTGGCATAAGAATATTACCCCAGCCAAATTAAAGTATCACATAATACCCCTATGTCTTTAAACATACATATAATAATCCTAACATGTGATTTACAAATTTATTATAGAAATAACAATAAAAAAATTACTACTCCTTTAACAAAAATATTAAATGAAAATTTAACATCAACTGATAATTCTTATTCATCATCTTTTAATACAAACTTTACAATTCTTTTAAAAATAATCTCAGATTCATTTTTAAAACTAATAACAATAAAAAAAATTAATTAATTAATTAAGACCCTGTAGTTAAATATGATGAAAGATTTTACATAATATTTAACTACTCTTACAAAAATAACAACAAGCAACTATGATAATTTAATGACTTGTAACATTAAATCTATTAAAATATTAAGGTTTGGCAATAAAAACATAAATAAAATAATACGGTTCTGAAAAACATTGTATAATGTTTATTTAATTTGGCATTCTTAAAATATATTATATTCTATGATATAGTGGTAATATTAAATATCTTAGATGGATGCTGGACCATTTTAAAATAATCAGCAATGATTTTATCTTTATTATTATTATTATTATTATTATTATTATTATTATTATTATTATTATTATTATTATTATTATTATTATTATTATTATTATTATTATTATTATTATTATTATTATTATTATTATTATTATTATTATTATTATTATTATTATTATTATTATTATTATTATTATTATTATTATGATGATGATGATGATGATGATGATGATGATGATGATGATGGTTATACACTTTATTACTCAATCAAGTATAATAGAAATAATATTTTAAGTAATCTTTACAAATCATGTACAAACAAGTAATGTTTAAAACCATTAATTTCTATGGATGATGCATATGGAATGAAGAATCAAAGAATGACACTCAAAGAATTAAAACTCAATAATGAAACAATTTAAAACAATTAACAATTTTATTATAGTTGAACAACATTATAGCTATTATTCAATAAGATTATAAAAATTGAAAAATATTTACAAATTGTAATATAAAAAAATTAACATGATCTAAAACTATAATATTTATACAATAAATATTACAAGTACATAAAAAAAAAGAAAGCCTTCATTGCAACTATCTAAAAATAAAATAAAATCTTACAGTAATAATGATAATATACTATCTTTATTTAATAAAACAATAATATTCTATTCTTTTGTGGTGGGAAAATAATAACATTTAATATCCCAATTTCTAAACTTAGTGCTACATTTATAATATCTTTAAAAATATATTTATTATTATGTAATTCTTAAGTGTAAGTTTAGATCTAAACTCAACACAAAGTACAAATATTTATTAAAATACTTCCTTTTCAGTTCAGCAAAGCATCATCTTAATATTCTAATATACTCTGATATTCTTATACCAGAAAACTTTAAGTAAAGAAAAATAACCTCTCTTTGCAAATTACATATTTATGAAAAAAATATTTTAAATATAATTTCATAAGTTTTTTCTATTTTAAATATGTTTATATTCCTTATTGCAAATTAAAAAAAAATATTAATAAATTATTTTGCTTGATATTTTGTATTTCATTTATTTTATGTTTTACATTCATCATAGCATTCATATCATTCTTTCATTACTCTCACTTCAATCCAGTTCAAATATGCATTTGAATTTAAAGATCTCTATTATTTACAATATTAATCATTCCTTTCCTATTTTTTTATATTATGACAAACATTAAACATTTCAATATCATTTGTGATAGAAATTTTTATATATCTCATATTGCTTTAACATAAACTACCAACTTCTAACAGTTTACCTATTACTTTACTATCATTTAAAGAAGTATCCTTTACGATGTGATTTCAGTTATTATAGTGTAGGATACGGAATAATAACAATAATAACTCCAACAAGTAAGAAAACATCATCATGGATACAATGCTAAAAATAATAGGTCCATATTTAACAAACACCTAAAAATTCATGTCATGTCTTTATTTCAGATGTTATTGACTATAAAAGAATGCAATTTCCCATGGAAAATACTATGCAGTCCAATGAGTTCAAAGTGTTACAATATTGCTCACACATAACGTTCTTTCAAACATATCTCTAAACACCTATGATTTCATATAACAATTACTTTTTCAGCCACCATCCTATATCTTCCACATACTAAATAACTCTATTAACATCATAAAATATACAAGCTACAATACAAAATAATTTCCAAACCTCTTCACTAAAAAACAAAAAGATCTAAAATTTATTTCAAAATAGTTTTTAAAAAAGTTTTTTTTTCAAGCATAAATGATCTTGATAAGACATATCAATATTATACATTTATTCATTTGTTGTTACATTATATAATTTAGAGATCAATATTTCTATATTTCTCTGTATCTCAACAGATACCATTCATAATAAATAATACATTAATAATTCAACCATGTTATAAAATGTATGCACATTCAAGAATTTATGATAAACACATATTTTAAATACCCTTAGATATTTTAAGACATTCACTTGCATTAATTTTTTTATAATACATCTTATAGTGATTATATAAATGGTTCATTCAGTTTTTAAATATTCAAGCAATATGATGCATAATAATAATAATAATAATAAAATACTAGTTTTAAAATATATCATTTAAAAATATCAAACAATGTAATATAAATAATAAATAAGATTACCCATGATCACAACAATTATTGGAACCATGAACATCGATCTGTTTCCTCTTGATATTCAAATGAATTATAATTATTAATTACCTGTCAGAAAATTAATTTCTGAAAAATCCATTTTTCTTTATTTAATGTAAAAACTAATCTATCTTAAGATTAAATTTAAAAAAAAATACATTATAATAAACAGGTTAATTTAAAACACTATTTAAAAATATTAATTAGCATTACACTAAAATCATGAGAAAAATCTTTCTTTCTACTTGCAAGTACAATGCTCCTCAAAATTCTTCCTCCATTGCCTAGTTATGGGTAGACAGTCTTGAACAAAAGTTATTCTCCTCTCCCAGTGCCATTTAATAAAATGTATAACTAAAGAAATTAAATCCTGCAGAATCTGAGGAAAATGTTGGTCATCCTGGGAAGATAAATATTTATTTCAATCTCTTTTCGGAACATCTATCGAGGCATGCAATATTTCCATAAAACAATAATTAAGGACCCATTTTATGTAAAAAAATATTTTCTATATACATATTTTTACTAATTCCAATTGTTATATATAACAGACATACCACAACAAATATAGTTCACATATAATATTTATATTTCCATCGGAAAAAACATTGGTGGAATATTATATAATATAAAAATTATCCATTTATTACATCCTTTTAGCAGACATCCATATTTTATGAACTAAAGGTAAATATTTCTTTTTAAAAAATATTCAAGACATTTATTCTTAAAATGCATATATTTCATTTAATTATCTTTTTAGATATCATGACAGCTTTACCATTCAAACATTAATTAAATGATACAATATAAATTTTTAAAAACAGGTGTATTATAGTTATTTTATTTAAATAAAAAGTCATTTCAAAATGTACAGTTTGTTTATTAGTTTTATCATAAATAATTTTTTTTCAAAAGCATAAAACATTCTTCAATCATTTTCCTTAATTTTTTTAAACACATCATTCTCAGACATAAACATCATTTAAATTAAGTATTAAAGATAAATTAAGTATAAGATGTTTCATTCATATCCATGTAATAAAAATGATTATTCCTGTACATCATAAAAAAATATATCACTAATTTAGCTTTTAATTTAAATGCAAAATATTAATTTTCTTTTTCCTTTTTTTGAACTTAATAGCACTATGAGAATAATTTTTCATAAATATTATTTTCCTAATTGTTAACTTAAATTTCTTTGACAGATTTGTTTATTATAACAAGACAAAGTTATTAAAAACAAATGTTCATTTATCTAAGTATATTAATTATTTAAAATTCAAATCTATACATAATATGAAGTTTTCTCCAGTCCTGTTGTTAAATTCTCATTGGCATTTGGTACACATTGACCCAACACTTAAATAACTATTAGCATTTTTCATAAAATCATTGTAGTTTTAAATTAGCCTTCAAGTAAAATTCTCTGATAGGCAGCTACTGGTGTTTATTCCATCATTATTTTAAAATTATTAATTATACTTTTAAAACTTTGAATAGAAAATAATAATATTTATAAAAATTATTAGTTACAATTAGACAAATAATAAAAAATAATTATAAATTTTACACTAAACTGTACTACACTTTTTATATACACTGTCTACACTTGATTAAACCTCTCCTTTTATACTGATTTAATCTAATGATTTCCTTGGCTAATTTTGCTTTTAAAATATTTTTAATTTACATAAACTAAATTAATTTAATCTTTAAAATTAAGTCTTAAAACTATGAGCATCATTTTTTAAAATATTATACTAAATTAATTAATGTTCTAAAGAATAAATATTTTTATTAAAATATCTTCATTAAGATCAATTTAAATATTTTAATGACTCTAAAATATTGATTTTAAAACAAAATATTACATTTAAACAATAATAAAAATTTTAACTGTTACTTTCTAAACATTATCTTTAGATCTAAGTTTGCAACTTTTATAATGTATCTAATTTTATTAACAAGCTAAAAATCAGTTTTGTTTTCCTAACTCTTGAAAGCTCACACGCCAATACAACCACCTTCAATCATGTGACAGTTTAAGAACATTCTAAATTAATGTTAAATTATTTATAATTTAAATAATATTTTAAACAAAATAATTATTCTACATACTTTATATCAAATATTTATTACTAAAATTAAATTATATTATTATAGTAGCTATTGAATGTAATAAATAAAAAATAATTTTATTTTTTAAACATTATATTATATAATTTTATTATTTAATTTATCTTAAAATGACTTGAAACTATTTAATACATCTTTACTGACTCCTATTTACTGAGTTTGAATGTATATTACCTATAAAATCATAATTACATATTAGAAAATAATATAAATTTAATTTAAAAAAAATAGTTACATTTTGAACCCTATCTAAACTATCTGTACCAAGTATAAGGACACAATATATATATATATATATATATATATATTACTCCAAATGTACACCTCAACCAGTCTAGCTAATAAATATAAACTCTAAAACACAACTAATGGTTTCAATGCTACAAACAGACTTTTCATGTGTAGAAATAATATATTTAAATTAAACATTATCCACAATTTTACTTTCATCCTATACACCCTTAATATCACATGATCACCATTTTTATGCTAGCACATAACTGTTATTAAAACAGGCAAAACTCTCTTACAGTAGTACCACTCAGTGCCAACCAGAGTAATCAATGAATGCCAGAAGGCTTGTGCATAAAATACTCATCTAGTGCTTACTCATCCCCAGACTATTTTCTGGCTTGTGGCCTTTGTCAGTGATGAGCTTTGGATTTGAGAGCACTGCACCTAGATCTTGGGATCTAATGCAACTCTCCAGAGTTGGAGGATGAAGAAGATTGGAGTTTATTCATTAAAGTTCAAAGGTTTGCTATCTTAATATAATCTGAGCACTAATTGTATATATGTGTGGGAGAAGGTATCTGAACCAATTGATGAGTGCTGGGTTAGCATAAAATACATATTTTAGAGGTCATTAATCTTTTTCACATGTAGTGGTAATGTGTATCAGTTGTATATCATGGAGTGGATAGTAGTAGGGAGCTTGAAAATCTGAGTTTAAATCTCTTTTAATGATGATTGTCATCTTATTTAAAATAGTTGGCAATTTAGAAATAACTGTAAAAGATATTTTTTCTTGTTTTTAATTAATATATACCTTTTTATAGAACTTTGCCCCATTTCTGATGTCATCTCTCTTTTTAGTAATATTTTCATCTTGTCTTTTTATTGCTGTACCAATTTTTCTTCCAATATCAAGTTATTGTTTTACACTTTTGAGAATTTTATTATCTTCTATAGATTCCAATGCCAATTTCTAATTACATTTTCTTTTATCATTAACACATTTCTGTTACTATTTTACAAAATTCTAGATATTTAATATTTTATAATGCATGTCTTTTTTAAAAGAAAATTATATTCCTTCTATTCTTCTTGGATTTTTTGGCTCAATATCAAGGTACCAGTAAACTACTGGCTTTGTATATTTACTATACTTTTTGTCTCTCTCACTAGGCTATTATTATCTTCTTTTTGATTTTAGTGAAGTTTGAACTATCTTCAAAAACTGGTAATATTTTAAAATGATTTACAAGTTAAACTTAAATTCCTTGATATATTTCTGAATATGGGAAATATTAATTCCTAATACAGTCTTTCTTAATAGTTTTAATATCTCTAGTTTTGCATTAACACCTATCTCAGACTCACTAATTGATATCACTTTCTTTGTTAAATGTGTTTTAGTATATTACATTCATGAAAGACATTTATTGCAAATCAAAGCATAATACAATCCTGCTGTGCCTCACTTTAGTTTAATGCTTTTCTCAAAGAAAGAATTCATAATATACAGTTTTTCTTCCAAATTCTACAACTTTCTCTCTTCTCAAATTTTTATTATTATAATCAAATATATCCAGATCACATTCATTTTAGATCATTTTTCAGTTCTACCACATTTTTTCCTATGATAAGTTTTAATTGTTGTTTGATTGTATCAAAAACTTTCTATACATTGATATAAAGTCATCCACTATATATTTTTCATATTTGTAACTTATTTGCAACACTAACCTGAATTATCTGCAATTGGTATTTTCTGTAATTATGTTTGCAACTCTGTCTGAAAGACCATAAATCTTCACAATTTTATTCTTCCATGTTTTTTTACAATAAATTCTACCACATTTTTTTTCAAAATTTGTGCCTTTGTGATTTAGCACATGTCCACTTTTTAAATCAATTGCCCATATATCTTCTAACTTCACAATGTCAGTAATATCCCATTTAATATTTGACAGATTTCTTTAAATTTATATAATATTCCTTTTCTTAAAAGTGATCTTTTAGTTATAAGTATTTAAATAAAAGATTATCATCCAATGGCAATCTGGGATCGCAACACTAGAATCCTTAATATCCTATGAATTTGACTTCCAACCACTGCTTTTGTCATGATTTTAAATGACTATATAACAAAAGTTCTTTACACACAGTTTATTTTCCTTTCAAACAACTTAAACTTAATATTTCAGTTAAGATATAGCAGATGATAGTGAAGAAAAACCCTACATAGAGGTAAAAACATCTGATGTTTCATTTACCATATAAATAATTACATAGTAATAATAGTTTCCATAGCATCTTAGATCAAATAAAACTCCACTGATCATGACTGCAACATGATTATATATTTAATAAAAATTTAAATCAAATATATTTATATCAAAACAAAAAAAAATATTTATAAAGGTAAAAAATTTCTAAACTATTAAATGTACAATTAATAACATGTAAAGCTATAATATTTAATGTGAGTTTATTTTCTTTTAAATTTAAAATTTTATATTTTTGCATAGAATGAAAAAAGATATTTCTTTATTTAAGAAAATTAAAGTTAAAAAAATTCAATAACTTATGAAAAAATATATATATATTTTTAAAGGAATTAGATAAAATATTTTGTGCAGTTTTCTTTTTTTTGTAGCAGTTAAATAAAACAGAAAAAAATGCTTGTGAATTAAAAAAATATAATTAATTATATTTTATTTAAGATTTTATAACTAAAGTTTTATAAAAAAATTAATTTGTTTATGACTGGACAAAAAACAAAAATGCAAGCAATAATTAGCATTTAAGAAACAATTTTTTAGAAGTAAAAACAAACAAATGACATTGCATTGACATTATTCATGCTATATAAAAACAATTACAACTGATATATTTATTTATTAATTTTCTTTTAGTATTCCTATCTTCATTGTTTAACTGTAATAAAGGGCAAAGTATAACAAATTACTGCAGACTGTTAATAAATACTTATCTAAATAAATATTATAGCATGAAAGTAGTTTTGAGTGCTGAGTGCATTCTATGAAGGTAAATCTTTCCCTTAAAATAACTATCAATAGTACATGTTGTGCATATGCAAAAATGTTTTAACCATGCTCTTAAAATGTAATTTGCCAACAGTGAAATTTTTCCATGACATAACACATACTTAATTGCCCAAAGATGCTGATAATGTAAAAGCCAATCTTTTTGCTTGCCCTTACATCCTGAAAGAAATTTGTTCGTGCTAACTCAAACATTGTCATAACTCGCTGAAGTGAAATTTTATATCCCTCAAAAGATTTTAAAAAATTCTAAGATGAAAATTAATTTCAAATATGACAAAAAAGAAACTTAGAAATGGCAAAAAAATTATTGAATTACCACTATGCAAAAACTAATCCTAATTATTATATATGTAACAAGATTTTTGAAATATATATTTATAAATGTACTTAGTTTTAAACTATTTTATAAAATGTTGTTAATTCATTTTATTTTTATAAACTGACTATATTAAAAGAATATCTATTCCATTTTTTCTTTGTTTTTCATATTATTCATAGACTGATGTTACACTTGAATAATATGAAGAAGTATCCAAAAATAATAAGAATTGTTCTCTGTAAAGTGAGAATGTTGTACTTCATGTTTTTTGCATCTAGATGCCTTTAGAAAGAAGCTCTTTGCATTAATTTTTCTAACTATCATTATTGAGTGAAGTAATAGTTTCATGAAGTAAATGTTTTTGTTAAGTAGGTCTGACTTATTTGTCAAATTTTGTAATGGCTGAAAGGTTTGAACAATGTGAAATTATGTTTTAGATTAGAGAAAATGGCAAAGAAAACCATTGTAATGCTTGAAACAGCTTACAAGCAAACTACTCTGGGAAAACATAAGTTTACTAGTGGTTTAGTAGAACTTATATATTCACCACATTCGAAAATATGTGGTGGGAAAGCTCAATGTTAAAATGCTGCTGATTTTTTGGATATAAATAGCTTTGTTCACTTAGAATTTGTTTGTAAGCCAGTCATTCAAAACCTACAAGTTCCAAAAAAAATTGCATGACGAAGTAAAACAAATGTGCCATTTTTGACTTAATGAAAAATGCAAGCTTTACCATAACAATACACCAGTGCACAAGGCATTGAGTGTGGAACAATTTTAACCTAAATTCAGTATGACCCAGCTTATTCATCATTCATATTCACTCAATCTCACTTGCTGAAACTACTTTTTATTCTCTTGAATAAAAAAAATGCCTTATTTTTTTTTGTTTTGTGAACTTCAAAGTGATGAAGAAAAAAACAGGCATAATCCTTTTGCAAGAGCTTCCAGGCTATTTTGAAAAGTGAAAAACAAACATATTTAGACCAGGGTATTACATTAAATGGGCTATATTTGAAAGGAATTGGCAATATCTAAAAATAAATACACAATTTTTTATTAAAAAATTTAGATTATTTTGGGGTCATACATATAAATAACACTTTCATGGAACAAATACATCTAAATACATTATTAGGATAAATTACAAATCATGTTTTAATAAATCTTTTTTTAAAAAAAACAACTTATAATGCACTCAGATATACTTATTCTGTGAAATTCATTTATATTTGTAATGTTACATTTGACCGATCATAAATGCATTAGCATTTATTTATAATATTTAAATACTGTCTATGGCTGCAGAAAGGAGTGTGCTATTAACTGAAAGGAAGCTCTTTGATTCCTTTTGGAGGCCTTAAAAGAACCAAACAGGGCAAATTCCTATTGTCCATTCCATACATTTTTATCATTGCAGCTATTATTACTATGGGATTATTCATATAGTATACAAAAAATGGATGACTGCTTCCAAGTGTGGTGAGTTTATTGGCTTTTTACCTCTGAGTTTAAGACCATGATATTTCTTCTCAGTTGCCTGATAAGATAGAATGAATGTATGTGTAAATGATAAATATTTTTCAAATAAATATATACAATCATGGCAGACAAAAATAAATCATGGCCCTTATTCTCAGGAAGCTGTAAAATCACCAACAAGGCAGCAGTTGGTGTCCAAAGATGGAGTGTGCTATGAATCCCCTAATTGGGGACCCAGGCTGCAATTTGATGATAACTTTTTATTTAGATATGTACAATTGATCACTTTCAAGTAAAGAAAGATTGCAACAATTGGAAAAACTGTTTTATATTAAATTGGCACATTATTGGAATTTTTTGAAGTTAGAAGAAAAGATGAAGTAATAATTGAATTAAAAAGTGGGCCGGTACTCTATTACCAAGGTGAAAAAATTGGAAGTACAAGTGGAGTAGTATTCATTATAAACAAAAAGTGGAAGAAGAAAATTGTGGAGATTGATGATGTATCAGAGAGAGTGGCAAGATTAGTTATTCAACTTAATAGTAGATACCAAATGCAGATAATTTGGATTTATGCCAGAATTGGTAAACAAATGAAAGATGAAAGAATTGTAGGTAAATTTGGTTTGGTAATAGATATCAGAGAGGACAGAGACTTGTGGAGTTTGCAGGAAAAAAAAAACTTTTTTTATGAATTCTTTTTGGGGGGAAATGTTATAAGGAAATGGACATAGAAACATCCAAATAGAGGTACAGCAGAATTAGATTATGTTTTGATTAACAGAAAATATATATTTCAAGATTGTAATGTTCTTAATAAATTCAACACAGGAAGTGATCATCTATTAATAAGATGTAAGATATGTGTTAATGTGAAACTAGGGGGACAAAAATTATTAAGAAAAAACAATATTTACTGTTGATATTCGTAATCTTCAGAAACATTATAATGAATTAGAATTAGAATTTGTAAATCATTTTCAAGTATTAGTAGATTTTGAACATGATTCGCATTTGAATGAAATTAATAAGAAAATAAATGCTGCACTTTTAAAAACTCCAATGATGATAGCTGGTAGAACAAAAATTTCTACTGAGACTAGAGAATTAATGAAGAAAAAAGTAATATGAAGATTATAAAAATGATGCATTAAAAAAGATTGAATATGTCAAATTTTGTAAAATGGTAGAAAAGAAGTTGGACAATGTATAAGAAAGTATAATTGTGAACTAGCAAGGAAAACTGTAGAAGAGAATAAAAGTCTCAAGTGCAAAACAACCTTTTGGTATTGGTAAGAAACTTATATCTGCAATAAAAACGATGAAACTATTTCTAAAAAGAGAGGTGACATCAAAAAATGGGTAGAAGGGTTCTATCAAGAATTATACAGTAATAAAAAACAAGTACCTCTTACATCTATTATATCTTTTGAATTGCTCAGAATTTTAAATGAAGAAGTGAAACATGCAATTAAATCTATGAAGAAAGAAAAAGCTTCAGATAATGATGGAATTATAATCAATATATTAAAAAAAGCAGGTGAAAAAATATGAAGAATTTTGGCAAAGTTATATACCAAATGTCTAAATGACAAAATGAAATGAATGGAAGAATGCAGTATCAATATTAATATTTAGAAAAGATAATAAAGATATTAGAAAATACAGACTTATCACTCTTTTAACAGTTTTATACAAATTTTTTTCCAAGATAATTACAGCTTGTTTGTAGAGAACATTGGATTTCAATCAAACAAGAAAACAAGCTGAATTTAAAAGTGGTTTTAATACAGCAGTTCATATCGAAGTATTGTGAGAAGTTATAGAAAGAACAAATGAATATGAGTTGTCATTATGCTTTGGATTTGTAGATTATGAAAAGGCATTTGATTCTATAAGCATTTCTTCAGTGATTAAAGCATTAGATCATCAAGATATAGACCCAGAATATTGTCAAATTCTGAAGAATATTTATAAAAATGCAACAGGAATAATTAGATTATATAATGATACTAGGAAGGTTAACATTGAGAAGGGTGTAAGACAAAGTGACTCCATATCTCTAAATTTTTTTACAGAAGTGCTGCAAGAAGTATTTGGTGGATTAAAATTGTAGACTAAAGAAGCACAAGTAAATGGAAATTATTTAAGTCATTGGATTTTGCAAAGGATGGAATTGTTTTTGCAAACAATGTTTTAAAGCTTCAGGAAATGTTGCAGGAGTTATCGGATAAAAGAAAAAAAATAGAACTAAAGGCAAATGTAAAAACCATTAAGTAATGTTCAATGTATTTTCTCAAAAGATGAAAATAAAAATTGATTATGATGAGTTAGAAAAAGTTAAAAACTCCAAATACTTTGATCTGATTATTACTACAGATGGAAACATAATGGATGAAATTAATCATAGAATTAAACTTGATTAAAGTGCTTTTGATAGAAATAACTTATTACTAAAAACAAATATGCCTATGTGTTTGAAATAGTAGATTTTTATTAAATGTGTTTTACCAGTTCTCACTTATGGACTTGAGACTTGGATACTTAATAGAAGAATAATACAGGGACTTCAGATCTCCTAAAGAAGATATGAGAGATGCATGTTAGGGTAACAAGAAGAGTGTATAAGAGAACAAATAGGTGTTACTGACATCATTGAAAGAATTAAAAGGCATGATGTGGATTTGTGTCGAATATATTGCTAGAAAAAATGATAATAGAATTGAAATCTTAAACTGAATTCCAAAAGTATGTAAAAGACCCAGAAAGAGACTACATGTGAGATGGATTGTTGAAATAAGAAAGTGAGCAAGGTGGAGAAGAGAGGCTAGAGATCATGGAAGATGGACTGAACTTGGAGAGACTTCACCCTGCAGAGGGGTTCGTAACCAGTAAAATTGCATACATAGTACACCAAGTTTCCAAACCATCATAATGTAATTAATTGATTTGCCATAGTATAATTTTTTTACCATTATGACATATTAAAGAACTAATCCAAAATTTATTTATTGACAGACTTTATTTTTATTGATTTGCCTAATCATAATCTTAATTATTAAAAAATTTAGAAGGAAACTTTTATGCTACTTAACCTAGTCAGTCATAATGACAAACGCAGCACAAATTTCAACAACTACTTATACTAGTAACTTTGGAGGGAGAAAAAAGAAAAATAAACAGTCTTAAAAAAGACAACAGTTGAGTATAAGTATCAAAAACAAATAGAAAGAGTGATGTAAAACTCACGAAAAAGATATCCTATAGTTGTAATAATATATAATAAGAATTCTTCTAAGTAATAAATTTGTCATACACAAGTATCTACTAATTAAAATATGGACATACCATTTCTGTAAAAATGAACGAGAAGGAGATATTACAGCATATTTACAAACATATTAAATAAGCAGATATTTCATTAAAGTAAGTGATATTTATATGTAGAAATGTTGTTATCTGATCACATATAAAGACTCTTCGATAATTTAACTTTAAAAGACATTTTAAATAAAACTAAAACTAATGAAATAAAACATCAACTTCCAGCTTAAATTTCCATAAAAATATGTACGGTAAAAGTATTTTAATTGTTATTACAAATTTCCATAAAAATTAATATGAATATAAACAATATTCTTTTTTTATTCATATAGGTAATAGACTGCTTAAATCTTAAGTAAATGTTTGCAAAATTCTTTTTTTATAATTAAAATAATTATGCCAGATTACACACTCGTACATATTAAATAATAAATTAATAAATTGAAAGTATATTTTGTTAATAAAACTAGTGCTCGGGAAATGTGACTTTTACTGTGGGCGAGCTATTCAACGGAGAAGAAAATAACAAAGGCAAAAAGTAATTAACATTGTAGCTCAACTATATGTTAATTTTCTAATGATTCTTAATGAAGTGATTGGTTTGATTCTTTTCGATGCTAAATATGTTTAATATTATAAAGATTAAAGCTAATAATAAAATATATATCTAATTAAAATTCTGCATTGTTTAAGAATAAAAAAAAAATAATACAAGAGGAAGTTTTATAAATTATATATGTGAGTATACATATAAAGATATTTTCCAGATTTATCTTTTTATATAAAATTGTCATTAAACTTCGATTGAACCCGACCAACCATCTTCTGACATACAATGTTAGATTTATTATATATATATATATTAAATACTGCCTAACGCTATTCTAGTAATTATAAATAAAGTAGATATTCATATAATATTACAATCCTAGTCAAAAGGAAAGTTTTAATAATTTTTTTTTCTACAACCATGGTTTCATCCATTAACAAGCAGACTTTTTCAAGTAATATTCAACAAAAAAACATGCAGCATATCAAATACAAAATAGCCTTCCCATCATTCACTTCAAAAAACAACTTTTTTTAACATCAAAGGAGTCTTCATAAGATTGATGACTTCAGATTCAAAAAGTGTGATCATCAAAGTTTCTTTTCTTTTCAATTTACTTTTTTCTTAGAAGATAATCGTTGCTTTGTCGACTTTTATTGTTTTATTGTTGCCTTGACAACAAATTGAGATTGTTGATTTTTATTAAGGTTGAGATTGTATAAATGTTGATTGATCTTAATGGTTTATATATATATATACTTTGCTTATTTATTCAGTATAATGAATGTTTATATATATAAGTAGAAGTATTTGAACTAAGGGTTTTTCAGTCTATATTCATCCTCCACTCCATCTTAAACACTTGACTACATACATGCTAAAAAAATAGATGTTCTCCAATAATATATATTTTGTGCAGAACCAGCTCTTAGCAAGTGATCCAAATCATTATCTTCCACACATATATAGAAATGGTGCTTGGCTTATATTAAGACAGCAATTCCTTGATCTTTAATGAATATGTTTCAATCTTTTCATCTTTCCAACTATTCAACTATTCATTTCATTGAACAATTGATGATGGAATGCTCAAAGTCCTTTTTGTATTTTATATTATAGTTATACCCATGTAGATACTATGTTAATTTAACCCTTCATATTATTGGATCATTATGTATCCATGTATATTAATAAAAAGGGGATAGACTGAACTTACATTATGATGTAATCTATTTTTAAAGCAATATGTAATTTGCTTATACATTCAGTATATTGATTATTTCTTACATATGTAAGCAGAAGGATTTGAACTTATATATTTATTTCCACCATCTCAAGCAAGTGATACACATGATCACATACATGCAGAAAAGATAGATAATCCCAGGGATTTGAACCTAGGATTATTCAGTCTATATTTGTTCTCGCGATCTTAAGCAAGTAATACACATAACCATATACATGCAGAAAAGATAGATGATCCCCAATATACATATTTCATGCAGAACTAGCACTCATCAGTTGGACCAGATCATAATGTTACGCACATATATACAATCACTGCTTGGCTAACATTAAGGCAGCAATTCTTTAAACTGATGGGTGCTGGTTCTTCATGAAATATATATATTGAGGATCATATATCTTTATATGGTCATGTGCATCAATTGCTTGCATTGGAGTGGATGATGATATAGACAGGGTATATCTTAAGTTCAAATTTCTCTACTTACATACATATGAAACATTCAGTATACTGAATATATAAGCAAATTACATATTGCCTTGAAAATAGATTACATCATAGTATAATGTCAGCCTACTTCTCCCATTAATATATATGGATATATAATGTTTCAATAATATGAAGAGTTTCATTGATGTAATATCTACATAGGTATGACTATAATATCAAATCCAATAAAAACTTTAGAGAGTTCCATCATCAATTTTTCAATAAAATGGATGGTTGAATAGCTGGAAAGATGAGATTGAAACTGGCCCATTAAAATTTAAGAAATTGCTATCTTAATATAAATCAAGCACTGATTGTATATGTGTGTAAAAGATTATGAACTGATCTAACTGGTGAGTGCTGGTTCTGCACAAAATATGTATATTGGGTATCATCATTTTTTGCATAAGTGGTATTATAGATATTGAGAGCTAGTGAGAGAGTTAAGGACAAGTATAGACTGAAAAATCCTAAGATCAAATACATCAACTCTCAGAAAACGATCAAGTGATAATTATAAATAATCCTCCAGCTAAGCTCTGTTTTTAAAATACTAACAATATCCTAAGATAATTTCTACCATTAGAATGACTCAAAATCTAATAATATATAGTTCGATTAAATAAATAAATAATATAATAATAATAATAATGAGACATTTAGCAAAAGGTATAACAGTTGGTAAACATTGAGAATATCTCCATAAGGACATAATCTCAATGGCATAAGAACTCTATTCCCATTTTATTCAAATAATAATATAAATCTGTAGCATTCTTAAGACTTTGAAATATTATTTCTATTATTGAAATACATAACTACTCGGGTTTCATCTCGGGTTCTATAAAATAAATAAAAAAATGATTAAAAACTCCTGTAGCTAAGTATGATGAGGGATTTTGCAACATTCCTAACTACACTTTAATAATAATAATAATAATAATAATAATAATAATAATAATAATAATAATAATAATAATAATAATAATAATAATAATAATAATAATAATAATAATAATAATAATAATAATAATAATAATAATAATAATAATAATAATTTAATTTAATTTAATTTAATTTAATATAGTACATTTAACAGATTTTACATCCAAACAAAAATGCACAGCTAATCTAGTTCACAAAGCATTTGCAGAGTTTTTTGCACAGTAGTCCTAAATGTTCTATCATCTGTTTCAAATATATTAACAGTATTAAAGTACTTATTGTACAATCTAGGTAATCTTACTAATGCTGAATTTTTTAATGTTTCACTTTTAAATTTTGGAATATTATACAAATTTTTTGATCTTGTATCCTTTATCTTCACCTTAAATGATAATGTTGTCTGGCAACTTCTCACATCTATTATACCTGATGTAATTTTTTTAAATACTTCATATCAGTATAGATTCGTCTTTTGTAGAGTGCATTGTTGTCACATATTATTTCTGATTTAATGTATCTGAAAATTTTTTTATAAACCTTTTCCAGTACTAATCTATTATTTAATTTAGATGAGTTCCAGATCAAAGATCCATAATTTAAAATAGGTAAGACCAATGTATGAAACAAATACACACATGTATTTCTCTTAAACATTTGACAGTTTCTGAGAATTAAACCCATTATTTTATAACTTTTTGTAATAATATTTTGAATATTATTATCAAATGTTCCATTATTATTAAAAATAATACCTAAATCTTTATGATCTTCTTTTCTTAAAATACTTTTTGAGTTTAGTGTATAATTAAACAGACTTGTAGATGATTTTTTAGAAAACGATATGACACAACTTTTTCCAATGTTAATTTCCATATAGTTTCCCACACACCAATCCTGAAATTTTTTGATATCAGACTGCAAAATCTTCTGATCATCAAAATTCTTAATAGTTTTATACAGTTTAATATCATCTGCAAAGCAGAGAATGTCAGAACCACTTACACACTGCTCTATATCCAAAGAATAAACTGAAAAAAGCAATGGTCCAAGTATGCTTCCTTGAGGCACTCCAGCATTACTAAAATATGTGTATGATTTTGCAGACCCAAAAGATACAAAATTAGGTCTATTTGAGACAAAAGATATGAACCATTGCAAAAGTTCACAACTAAAACCAATCGTGTGCAACTTACTAATCAATCTAGAGTGATCTACTCGGTCAAATGCTTTGCTTAAATCAAAATAAATCACATCTAGCTGTAATCTGTTATCAATTGCATTTGCAATAGCATCTTGAATATTTATCAAATTAGTCTCAACAGATCTACCTGGGATAAAGCCATGTTGTGTTTTAGATAAAGAATTACATACTTTATCTATTATTTTATTATACACACATTTTTCAAAGATTTTTCCAGCTATACATAATAATGAAATAGGTCTATAATTACTAACATCATTTGATTTGACTTTTGGTATTGGTATAACTTTTGCAACTTTCCACGAATCAGGAAAAATACCTTGCTGTAAAGAGATATTAAAAATATAACAAAGCACTGGAGCTAGCAGTTCCGCACATCCTTTATAAATAAAAACAGGTAGCATATCATATCCAAAACTTTTTTTATTTTTAAGCTGTTTTACTGCTAATAAAATGTCATTATAATTTAATGAGTCAATAACTATAAAATCATTACTTTTAAAAGCAGATTTAACTATATGTGATTTAGATGTCACATTTTTCTCTGTACATGATAAGAAGTAGTTGGCAAAATCATCAGCTGTAAGATTCCCATTGTCAATTGACATTTTATTTTTTACACCGGAATGCTTTTTAATAAATGACCAAAAGTAATTTGAATTGCACTTTATGTTGTCCTCTAGTTTCTCAATATATCTTTTGAAATCAATTTTTTCTATGGTTTTAAATAATCTTCTAAAATTTATAAAGTTATTATAACATATTACTGATCCTGATTTCTTAAACAACTTATGATGCTTATGTTTTCTTTTGTAAATACAAATCAATTTCTTAGAGAACCAAGGAGGATATTTTTTAGATGATTCATAGCATAATGGTATTCTATTGTTTAAAATGTTTTGCATAATTTTTTGAAATAGATATACTGCCTCATTTACATTTGGGGAACAATATATTTGGTCCCAATCAGCATACTTGATGTCACAATATAAATTATAATAATCACCAAGTTTATAATTTCTATTTGAAGTTATCATACTCTTATTTAATGATATGTGTTTGACATAAACAAAAAACTCAATTGCTGGATGATGAGAGTCTTCCTTCAATAATGGCTGTACACTATGCCTCACATCTATGTCACTAAAGTTAATTAATAGAAAATCTAGAACACATCCATTATTATTTTTTAACTGATTTCTTTGCACTACACCAGTTATATTCATAAATTCTATAATTCTTTGTCCTTTATTTATTTCATTACTGCATAATTCAGTTATTTCATCTGCTGTCATTACATATCGTGCATTAAAGTCACCACAGATCAAAATATTGTGCTTATAATTAAGTAAATATTTTTCCAATTTCTCCAAATCATTATTTAGTTCAATTATATTAATATAATAATAATAATAATAATAATAATAATAATAATAATAATAATAATAATAATAATAATAATAATAATAATAATAATAATAATAATAATAATAATAATAATAATAATAATAATAATAATAATAATAATAATAATAATAATAATAATAATAATAATAATAATAATAATAATAATAATAATAATAATAATAATAATAATAATAATAATAATAATAATAATAATAATAATAATAATAATAATAATAATAATAATAATAATAATAATAATAATAATAATAATAATAATAATAATAATAATAATAATAATAATAATAATAATAGTAATAATTTTTTTGGTGGTGGTTTATCAGTTGGAATGACCTCTATGAGCTGCTTAATTTTTGGAAATTGTTTAATAATATCAATTATATTGTTCATCATTCTCTGTTTTGCAAAAATACCAATATCATGTAAGCCCAAACCATTTTTATTCAATGGCTGAACAATTAATACATCTTTGTAAAACAGAATCAAAAATCCCAGAGCAATTTATTAATAAATACAAATACTGGGAAATTTATGAATTAATGCATGAAGATAATAACACAATTGCTTTAGAACCAATACTGGGAATTAATAATAAGCAATTGGTTAAAAGGTATAAACGATGGGCCTTAGAACCAAAGTTTTTCAATTTTCTAATAAAACTTATTCTATCTGCATTACCTACCACATATTTTCTTTGCCATAAAAGACTGTATACGTCAATTGATCCCTTTTGTGGGTTATGCCATCGAGCTGAGGAAACCCTATCACATCTGCTATATCACTGTGAGGGACTTAGGCACATAAGAAATCTCATAACTAGCAGTTACAGGAGGTCTAATGTAACAATGCATCATCTGCTGTCATTACATATCATGCATTAAAGTCACCACAGATCAAAATATTGTGCTTATAATTAAGTAAATATTTTTCCAATTTCTCCAAATCATTATTTAGTTCAATTATATTAATATAATAATAATAATAATAATAATAATAATAATAATAATAATAATAATAATAATAATAATAATAATAATAATAATAATAATAATAATAATATTCCTATACCTAATCTATTTAATGATTTATATTATATTTACTACTTAATAATCAGATAAAATGATAATAATAATCCAATTCTTTTGTTTCTCATATGGCATGTTAAATGTATGGCATAATCTGATTAGTGTGGGAATAAAAGACATACTCAATTATATGGCAGTAATTTAAATAATTGATTATGACTATAAAATAAAATTATAATAATGAAATATGCCAGTATCATATTCTGAATAACAATTGTCATTTAAATAAATCATTTTCATTTATTATGTGCAAAACATGTTATATGTTCAATTTTAAATTCTGTGATCAGGTCTTGTGGAAGTGAATAGATCAACAAATAACACTGACAAAGATTTTATAAAACAACATTAACATTTATTTAAGTTAACAAACAAAATTTATACAATAAAACTACAGTTAAATATTACTAAAACTACAAATAGAATATTCATATCGGCTTTTTCAAACCAAATTGTACAAACGCTTTTTGCGAGTGTTAAATAATAAATGAATAACCTCTGACCCATACAAGATATAGAATTTATGCAGTACTTCAGATTTGCTCATATATAAATATTTGAGTCATAGTAATAAGAGGATTCCTTTTATTGCTGCATAAATTCTATATCTTGTAAGGGCCAGAGGGTATTCATTTATTATTTAACACTAGCAAAAAGCATTTGCACAATTTGGTTTGAAAAAGCCGATATGAATGTGATTACAATTGTATACAGACGCTATAAAAAATAAATGCTGATTTACAAATAGAACACTAAAATCTAAAAAAATTATATACAAAATTATACATAAAAAATAATTTAGATTACATACTACCAAAGCAGAAAAATTACAAATGTATAAGACTTCACTGTGGCTTATTAATCAGCAATACAGATCCGAAATTTCAATATTTACTTCTCAAAATTATGTTAGATTCATTATCAGTTAAATAAATAAATAGTATTAATTTTTTAGTTTCATGAAATATAAAATAATATATTTTATATAATATTTTAATTAGACTAAATATATTTTAAGGTCCGTTTTATATTCATCAAATATATATCAGTGAAAATAATGTTTATTCATGTACTAAAAAATACTTTGCTTGGTACCACTCTAAGGCTTATTGTATGTTTACATGTTCAAAACAGAAAATATAGAATTAAATTAAATAAATAAGCATTCATAATTACACTTCACATTCCTCATTCTGATGGTTTTTGTAAAATATACATTTCTTCAAACTATTATTGATTTTATGAAAAAAATCGAAAAATATCAAAAATATTAAAATATTAGGAATAGTCATGATTCCTTTATCATTATCATAACCAGTATTAAATATTCAAGATTATTTCTACTTCAATTTAATTTAAAACTTATCTTGCCATCTAATCTAAAAAAACAATTCATCATTCTACGTTTATTCATTATTCTAATATCAGAATACTAAACAACCAATGAAATTAAGATAGCAATATAATATATAGGATATGAAGGAATAACTAGAGTAATGATTCAATAATATAATGATAAATTCACTAATTCACCTAAAAAGCAGTGTGAAATATTAGGTATGAGTCTAATATTTATAGAAAATAATGTCTTGGCTTTTTTTAGCACATACAGAACATCAAAATACAAATAACTAACACTGTCCATGGAAATAAAATATAGTAATACAGGATTTTGTTAACTGTATCTGCACAATATCTACTTTAATATAATGTAGGCTAATCTTCCTAGCTTCTTGACATACCCTAAAAATATACACATCCAGGGTTTCATTTCCTACTCCTCTGTTCACTATCATATAAAAATTCCATATAGATTCAAACAATCCACATTGTAAAATAAACTAAACAATTATTCCCAATAATAAACAAAATTAGAATTTTAGATTCATCAAAACTATGAACATTAAAAAAAATGGTTTCAAACCCTTAAGTTATGCCACAGATACAAATGACTTTGATAAAAATATATGACTAATATTCATATATTTTAAAATAATAATATTGTTTTACTTTGCAAAAGTTGTAATAAACTTTACCATCAAAAATATATGCATATTTTTATTTTATAACTTATATTATTCAATAAAATTTGTATGTGTTACTAACTTACACATTCTTATATCCATTCATTCCTTCGGCATAATGTAAATATTTAAATTCCCAGCAATTTGAAAAAACTATCACATATAATATAAAAAATAATTAAAATTACCTGTGTGATTAAATAGTATTATAATCACATTTGGATGTCTTCTGTTCTCCAATACATAACAATAAAAAAATTATAACTTCCATTCATACAATGCTCATTACAAAATATACTTTAGAAAATGTTTCCAAAGTTTTAAAAATTATTAACCTATTTTAAAATTAAGATTATGGTAATCAAAATGTCTATTAGTTCAGCTTATCTAATATAAAATATAAAAAAATAAAGCTTAATTTTAATGTTAGTGTTTTAGAATTAATAAATAAAAATTAATAACAAAATTCAAAGTTACATATTTCTTCTCTTTTCATAAGTGTGGGGATATGACAATTTTCACAGTTGCTAAGAAACAGTTCTTGTTCAAAGTTCTCTTCTTTCTCCCAACTTTCTCCTTCTTGGCATATAAATTAACAATAAAAAATAATAATTGTCGACTTTTAAATCTGGAAAAATCTTAAAAAATATCCATCCTGTTGTGAAAAGTTGTTTACATTCTATGTTTCTACAACTTTTCTTCAGGATAATAACAATTTGTTTAATATGAACTAAAATATCAATTTAAGGTAAGTAATCCATTTCTTCCATGCATGTATCCAACTCCTTCAGCTATAGATGCATCATCCTCAGCAACATTTATTGAGCTCATAATTCTGAATAAAACAGATGTATTATCATTTTTAACTTATATTCCAATAAGGCACAATAAAACAGCTTATGAATGAATTCAGGTTTTAGTATTAAGAGTTATTTTTAGTAATATATTTTTTCCCAGTAAGCATTTTTCTCTTTTTAAAATGAATCAAATAAATAGCAGTCATTATATTTAAAATATTCTCACATCTTTTATATAAAATTTTTCAGAAATTATATTTTTCTATAATTTATCTCTAAAATTTCTTACTTCACAAGACCAAATCAATATTTGTTTTAAAGATAAATATTACTAAAACTGCAATTATTCGAAAATAATGATATAAATATTCTAGAAAATGATATATTATAGTTCATCTCCAATGTCTTTTATAAGTTAAGAGCAATTTATATTTTCATCTCTTTAAAAGTAGCAGGTTACTATAATGTCTCTAAAAATATTAAAATTTTTAATTCAGACATCATTATTATAGATTCCTTATTTCCAGAGAATAACTGTCTATAACTTTAAAGTAGTCCATGCAAACAAATATTTAAATTCTTACATAAACTTGGTAAGAATATGCTTTTATATACTCTTTGGCTTTTGGACACTAATCCTCCTATACATCTGATAATAATGTCTGCTCCATAAGTAAATGTTGAATTTTAATCAAGCTTTTGAATGGTTTACTGATAAGAAATTTAAATTGGTTTACTCACACATACCGAAGAACTAAATATTAATTTTCTTTGTCCTTTAGACTTATAAAATAATATTATTTTAAAAATTTAAATAATTTACTATTAGGTTTCACTATATTACAAGCCAATAGTAATATAACCTTATACTGTTTATATCAAGTAATATTTGAAATAAAAATAATTATAAAAAGTGTTCAGCCCTAATTTTAACACTCTGTATTTATACCCTTTTTATTAAGAGATTTGATTGGATAAATAAAGTCAGACAAACAAACTAATTTACATATTAAATTGATAATTAAATAATGAGTCATGTTTTAAATAAAAATATAAAATATTTCATCTATTAATTCATTTTATAACTCTATTCCACCAAACAAAAACATTTTAAAATAATACAATTTACTTAATTTTTTACCAGTTTATTAAGTTATAAGAAAATTTTTATTTTAATACAGCAATTTCAATCTACATTTATTAGTTTAAAATACCTTTAAAAACTGACTAAAATATTATTTTATACTTATTTTATCATGTTCAAATGTTCCCACTTTATCAATAATTTTTAGAAAGTAATTAAAACTTTCTTTGAATTTATGCAAACATTACACACATATTTCCAGTCATGTGATAAGCTTTTACAGACATAAATGTTGCAATTTTTGAAACTTACTGTCTTAAATAAATTTAAAATGAATATTCAATTTAAAAATAATACATAATATAAAATATTAAATATAATAATAAAATTTAGAATAGTAAATTTGATATTTTGTATAATAATAAATAAAATTAAAACATTTGGCACAGCATAAAATATTAAGAACTGTAATAAATAATTATTAAATAGTTTTAACTTATTCTAAAAATAGATTTAGTAATTTATTCAATTATATTTATAAGTATATTGTAAACTAATGATTTTAAAATATTTAATAGAATATTAAATACATTTTGAAGTATAAATAATATTAACCTATTTTGCTTACTAAATATTAAAGTATTCTACTCTTATATTATAATTTTGATAGTTAGAATGATTTTAAAATATTCTCTGACCACTTATAGATTCATTTTAACAAGTTTAAGTCTCCTTAAATCATTATAATTACAATTATAATTTTTAGAACTACCTTAATTTAATATTTTTAAAAAAATTGAGCATATCTAGCCTTAACAAAAGGTTACAATATATATATATATACAACTTTCAATTTGAAAAGAAATATTAAATTTAAAATACTTTTAGTAATAATTAAAAATATATAATTAATAAATTTTTATTTAAAAAAAAATTAAAATGTATTTTCATTTAATTTATGTCGAGAAATAATAAAAAAATAATGCTGAAGTTCTTTAAAAATATTAATATTTTATAGAATACATCAACTCACTCAGCCTTCCCAAAAACAACAGATCTCCATTTTATTGACTTCAATTACAAGCTAAAACAATAATTGATTAACATATTCATATGCAGTTAGTAACCTTAATATCTGATCCCATATCCTCAAACTTTTTTATTTCTATCATTGGGGATGGAAGATCAAAAACTATGTATGGAACTAGTAATAATTAATTTAGCTTACACTAGATGCCAGTAAAGTAGCAGAGATGCTTTTATCATACTTTATTTGTACTGATAAATATAATCACAAAGCAAAAAATAAGTAATTACATTAAATTAAAACTCTCTATGCCCATAATGAAACAAACCATTAATAACATCTATATGGATGACTTGGTTATTTTTCTTCCCTCAAAAATTTCCTCTTTTATTGACATTGTATTTCATAATTATACTAACAATTTCTTACTCCACTTTAATAAAACACATCTTGTACTTAGCTTATTCTTACAGGCAATGCTATTCCTTCCAATTTTTTCTCTATTCCTCATAAATTTTTAGGTTTCCCAAAGCACCTCTCTTACAACAAGGTGAGAACTAATACTGAAAATCAACTGACTGTTTTGATAGAAAACACCATCAAATACATTATCCAAGGAATACCTTTCAATATATGCAGAGGCATCACTAGTCAACATTTTAATATTTCCTAAAATTAATTATTTCCTATTCATTATTCAATTTACTTCTTTATAAAAAAAATACTCTCTTATCATCAAACAAATCAGGAACAAAAAGGCATTAGCTTTTAGTATAATTCAATGGGTTTTATTGCATGGAATTTCTACCTTTTATCTTCAGAGAACCATTAATCAAATAACTAATCTAATTAGTTTGTTCTCAAGTGTTAATACTGTAATTTCTATTAATGCTTATGATACTCCACGATCCATTAATAATATTTTTCTCAAAACCTTAATTATCTTTATAAGTAAACACAGTACTCTCCTACATAATTTATTTCTAAATAAAATTAACTATTAGAAATCATGAAATTGAAATTAATAATATAATATTCACTCTTTCTTGTTATGTAATAACAAATACATTGTAAAAAAGTTCAAATATTGGCACTTGGAATCCAAATATCTAGACATATTAATTAAAAATAAATGTTAGAATCCTTCCTACTAATTATTTTCTTTTCTCCAAGTGACACTTCATTAATATAGATCCATTATATATGTTCCATTATAGAAATGAAAAACAATCAAATATATTCTTATGGATTGTTACTTCATTCTTCCTTGTTACAGTCTTATTATCAACATTGCTCCTTCAAAATCATAAACAATCAACAACCTCAATAATATGTGAGAGTTTTTTCCCCAAAATAAAAAAAATACTATCTTTATTCTTTTCACAATCTGCTTCCTAAGACAATATTTAAGTGATAATCCCCATATCCCACAATTCTTAATGACTCTTTATGAAAAAAGTTAAATAAGATTAAGACCACAGATGAGACCCATGCACCAACTAATATTTTTGCATCTATGTAAAGTCTCATCTTATTAACAACAAACTAGTGACTTAGCTATCGATTATACTAATTAATATGCATTAAATATTATAATAGTTAGCCCCTGATGTGAATTAATAAAAAAAGGTGGTCTTTAAAAGAATAAAGATTTCATTTTTAATTGTATATAATTGCAGTCATAAATCTCATTTTTAAAATAAAATTAACTGTTGTGTCTATTTTGTTTCACACATAAACTTGTATTTTATCTTAAAATGTGTATTTTATTTTTAGAAGGTTGTTGAAATTAAAATCGTTTATTCATGTTTAAATGAAAGGTTATTTTATTTTTAAAGAAAAAAGATGACTGAAATATTATAGGCAATTATTTTAGTTTTAATATTTATCAAAAAAATATGCGTGTTGATATGTATTTAAAAAAACAAGAGAGATATAAGATTTTAAATTTAATAAAATTATATAAAAAAAATTTAAATATTTATATATTTTTAATTTTTTGTTAATATTAAAGTTGTTTTTAGAAGTAGTTGAACGCAAGATGTTGGGAAAACAAATTTTCAAGGTGTGTGTGTGGGTATGCAAAGCAAACAATAAAAGGTTTTTAACATCATGTCATTTTTAGAAGATAACCATAGTAATTTTGGACATCATAAACTTTTTAGTAAGAAGGATTATTTACCCTTAATAGAAAAAAAAACTAAAGGTCTTAATAAGAAACTTTTGATCCAACTGGATCATTTTCTTTTAGTAAAGTTTTTTTTAAAAAAAATTACAATGGTAGAAAATTTATTAGCCAGGATAATTAACTAGATAAGTGTAGTCTGACAGGGTTTGTGAAGCTTCTGTTCCAGTTGCCTAAATTACTACCAAGTTTCCTTCTCCATGATAAAATGTTAAAATAAAAAGAAAAGCCTATCTAATCAAAAAAAGATTTTTTCTAAACCTAAGCATTAAAAAAGTTACATTTTAAAGACCTCTGAAGAGAACATGAATGGACCAATGAATAGTTTGTCAACATTTCCAAGAATTCTTAAATTTTTGTTTCCACCTGTAATGGTTTATAAAACAAGGTTTAGGGATAATAAACTTTTTATCTAGAACTTTTACAAAAATGAACTTTGTTTTGTAATCTTCGATTTTCTAGTTCATCAACACTTATCATCCAGTAAAATGTACTTTCAATTTAGGATTTTAGATTTTAAAAAAAGAAGAAATAAAGATATTATTTTCATTAATAATAACTTATTATGAATTACTACTATGTAATTTTTTTCTCTTAGCTCTCCCAAAGGTAATATTTAATTTTTTTTTTTTTGCTTTATATGTAATATATGTTTGCCGACATTTCATATAATTATTTTTGTTGTGAATAGTTATACTTATTAAGGGTTATATAAAAATTATTAATTTTTATTATTATAAATTTTAAATCCTTATAAATGATAAAAGGAATTGTGTTGATATTTAGTGAGACATTAGAGATACAAGTACTAGAAGTAACACATTGGTGAATTTAGTTTATTACATGAATAATTTGAATAGTAAGCTATCCTATACTCAGTATCGTTATATGTGGTAATATAACTTTTTTTTTGTATAAGAGATGATGAATTTCTCTTATGACAAAGTTATTTTCTGTGAGAGATGGTGAATTTCTCTTATTGCTTAGCTATTTTTTATGTAAGAGATGATAAATTCATCTTATATGTTAAATGATATGAGTAAGTGTATGAATATATGTAGCAATATGTTTATTTCACTTTTGCCACTTTATTAAATAAGCCATTACTTGTGATCCTAAGTTAGCTTGTACATATGCTTCCTATATATTATTTTATATAAGTAGATAAGTTAGATTTATATTAAAAGGAACCTTTATCTGAAAATAGTTATAGAAACTGTATTATAAATCCTAGTTTCGATTTTTTTTCCATTTTATAGAAAATGTCACTGATTCACATTAGAATTTTTCCTTTAATCATTTAAAAAGCTGTAATAACTTCATAAATATATATTTTTTTATTATTAACAATATGAAATCACGTTAATGTCAATAAAATTTATATATTTTTTTATTAAATTTGGTTTTCATGTATTTTTTTTATAAGGTCAACACTTATCATCGATTTATGGTCACACGTATTAGATTCGCTATGGCATTTTGATATTTACCCTGAGACATTAAATAGACATACATTTATATTTTTTTGAATCGAAATTAAGTAATATAACATTGTAATATAAATAGAAAAGGGGTGATGTTTGCATTAAAAGAAACTCTAGACTTATTTGTTTACTTATTCTAAATATATTTGGAAATCAATAAAAATACCCCTTTGATTTCGATATATATATATTAAATATGCACATATGTAAATACATTTTATCTTTTATAAGCTTAACTAGTCAGAAGTGAAAGCTTTATTATTATTTATCTATTATTTATAGTTATAATTTTTGGCATGGTCAGTTCATAGGGAAACCAACCTCATGTTCTCATTATCTTTATATGTACGGTACAGTTTTGCTATCAAATACGTGGAACATATGAGGAAACAGCTTCTCTACATTATTTACCGTTACAATATATAAATATTGATTACTGCTCAATTATAATTAATATTTGATATATATGAACATCTATTTTACTACTTCTCTAGTTGAAATTTATTTTGTTTTAACAAAACTTATAAATAATCTCTAAAATCAATGTACAATATATATAATAAACTAATAAAATTAATTTAAAATTAAATTTTTTTTTTTTAAATACGCCCTCTAACAAACAAATTTTTAATTTAACGTGATAATTTATTATTTGAAAGGAAAAAGTCTTGTGTTTCTGAAAATTAATTTTTATTTAAGATTTTTTTTCTAATGATAATATTTAATTTAACGATATGTTTAGAAATGTGTTTAAACTTTTTTAATATTTTGTAAATTCTCAATGCAGCTTTGTAATATATTTTAAGTCTTTATTTCTAAATAATATAAAAGCTATATAAAATAAATTACATTAAATCTTGCTTAGTTATTTGTCAATCAGTTGTCGCATGTGGAAAGCAAATACAGATCATTATTTGTAATTTGAATGCATTGTTTTTAAAAATATGTTATTAGTAAAAAGAAAAAACAGGCTGAATAAATTAATGTTACTAAAGCAATACCTGATTAAATAAAAACTGGATCAGGAGACACCTATTACATTTAGTGTCAAAACAATTGCTGTTATTAAATATATATATAAATGATAGCTGTAGAGCATACTAATGTATGGTTGTAAAACATAGACAATGAATAAAAAAGAACAGATTGGACGTCTTCGTGATGTGGTCATGGAAAAGGTTGGAAAAAAGTAATTGGGTGACTGAAATGTATAATGAAGTTTTGACAAGAATAAATGGAAAAAGAAGATTGTGGAAATTAGAGACAGAAATAAAAGGTATATTAAACATATATATATAGTTTAATGGAAGATGTTTTGAACATGATGATCAGTGGAAACGAAGAAATTATGAAAAAAGATTATCCTTGTTGGATGTTGTAAAAATGTGAAGACTTACATGCAATTGAGGAACTGAGCAGTAAAGAGAATGGTGTAGAGAAATGGACAAATTTGTGATATGACTGCCATCTGGACCACTGCAGAATAGAATACTATTAATATATACATAGTTTTTCATAATTTATAATTTTGCTTACCTTTGGATTTTTCATTATACAGTGCTATTACTGAAATAAATACACAGTCAAATGTAGCACAAAATCCACAACCACAAGAATCAATTCAAAGATCTCATTCTCCAGAGTATTATATTCTATCACTGAACTCTAAATCCTGCAGGATCATGTTACCTATATATATATATATATATATGTGTGTGTGTGTGTGTGTTTAGAAGAGATTTGAACTCAGACTTTCAAACTCCCTACAGCTATCCACTCCATTTTCACAATACACATAACCACATACTAAATTAACTTCCAATATATGTATTTCTTGTTGAACAAGCATTCATCAGTTCATCCAGATCATCTGCTACACACAGTTTGCATTAAGTTAAAAAATCTTTATACTTTAATGGACAGGCTTTGATCGTCTCCACTATCCAACTATTCAGTCACCTATATCACTGAAAATCTGATGATGGAGTGCTCAGAGCTCTTGTTGGTGCCAATATTATTGTCATGCTTATGTTGTATTTGTGATTCTGATTTCTCACATATAGACCCTTAATATATCCACTTTAAATACACAGAAGAGGGATGAGCAGAATACAGGCTGAATACATAATATTTAAGTACAAATATATTATCTATACTGAACTTAATGTAATTTAAAAAAATTTGAAGTCAGACTTTTAAATCTCTCTACAGCTATCACTCCATTTAATACAACCAATGCACATACATGTAAAAAAGACAAATGATTTCCAATAAATGTAAGTTGTGCTCAACCACACTCATTAATTAGTCCAGATCATCATCCACACACATATATAATCAGTGCTCAGCTTATATTAAGATAGCACTAAACACAGATGATATATATATATATTGTAACCTCCCTCTCTTGCTCCATATAAGATTATACTAATTATTCCGGATTTTCGTTACTTATTTATTTCCGGTCAATAATAATTAACATTAATAATAATTTCGGGTTCTTTAGCTCAGTCTATCAAATATATCATTATAATTTAAATAAAATAATTACTAGCTCAGAATTTTATTAAATCTAGTCGTGTTTATGAAATAAAATCCACACTAATATCTTTCATTATTCCCATGAGACCTGGAGCAATGACAAAGGTACAAGATGAGATTTCATTGAGATACTATCCCAATGGCATACGAACACTATCATAAATAATTGATTAATAGCATTCTTACGACTTTTAAAACTTTTATCATATCTTAATATTTTTAAAACAAAATCTAGCTCACATAAAATAAATTAATTAAATAAAATAGAATTAAATTGATCTAATCATGTCAAATCAAATAGATAAATCAATAAGTAAATAAATAATTAAATTAAATCTCAGGTTTATAAATTGTAATTAAAACTGATTTTATATTGCCATAGTCAACTATGATAAGGGAATTTTATGTCACAGTTCACTACGTAATAAATAACTAATTAATAATAACAATGACAACAATAGAGTAATATAATCCTCTTTTCTTTCTAGATGTATTAAATATTTTCGTGGTAACATTTATCAATCTGACAACCAAAAGGTTATGTGGTAACGTTCCATATATTTTACTTAAGTATTGCAATCAGTTATGACCATATCTGTTCTAATTATACTTCTTTATTTATTATTAAATAAAATAGAATAAATTGTTAAAATCTCTAATTTTTATTTATTTTGTGCAAAATCTTAAATATGTTTAATTATAAACGTGCGTTGTGATTTCATGCATTTCATGTGTAGGAAAAACAACAACCAAGACACAAAGCTTACTAATAAAATTTTATAACAATTTATTAACATTATAACAAGTAACAATTTGTACATTATTTACAGCGGATATCCCTATTTACTTATTACAAACTCTTTTATTTCTACCCGTTGATGTCTTAACATTATTATTATCTAATTTTATTTTACCCTTTTACCATTAATAATTACAAAAATATATTTCACAATATTATTATCTTCAGATACATGTTTTAAGCTTAGTTTAATACACAAACTTCTATCTATTAAATTTTTCTATTGACATTTATATCCTTATAATTGCAGGTTTATATTTCTATAAAATCTTTACTTTTATGTAAAATTATACAAAATTACAAAATTCTAATTATATTCTTATTAGTATGGAATCCTACAGAATTTAATCCTTATGACAGTTTGATGTTCAGTTTTATCATCGATCATATAATAATTATTAGTCAAATTATTGATCCTATCCCAAGCTTTATATAGCAATTATCGTCATCCACACACCATATACAAATACACATTTTTTTATTATACCTTTTAAATCATTTCACCACACAAACGTACAATCTCTTTTATTAAAATATCACGTGCAATATTTCAAAAACCTTATTATTGCTTTAAAACTTAATTCTAAGGTTTTAAGTTCTTTTTTCTTTTTAAATTACATCATATGATTCTCCATCTTTTATAATACTTATACTTTCACTTTGGACTTATACAATTCTACTTTACTCTAGTAAACAACTATTCTTACATAACTAATATCTAGCTTCCTTTCTATCTTATGTATCATTTCTATAAAATTATCTCCCTGACGATGTATTTTCATGAAATCAAGATAGCGAAGATATAGATGCATTGGATCAAAATAAACAAGATATTATCCTTTATAAAACTTTGACAATCATGGCACAGTGAATTTATGGACGCCATAGAGGAGTGACTTTTATCTGTCTATCTGCCTCTAATATTGAAGGATGCTAAAGCTATTTCTTCAGCTTCATCACATCAGAAAGTTTCAAAGATATGTAAAGACACTGTCCAGAATATATGTGCTCAGTTATAGGGCAAAGTTATCTATACTGAGGTCACACAAATTATTATGATCCCCATATTTCATTCCTTATAGTTCAATAAAACATCCTCTTGGTTTCCTTTGACATCAGTACTCCCAAGTCACTATCTGATTGATTTCTTCAGATTCATCTCTACATTACATCGACAAATTCTTTGTCTACTTTGCTAATAATAATAAAATTCATTTTTAATATAACTATACAGCTATTCTTAAGAAAATTCTTTACTATACTTCTCGTGCATTTCTATCTCTATTGTTCTAAACTATTTAGATATTTTCAATATAAAATTCAAAAGAATCACATAATTAATATTACTTATTATTAATTATTTTAGATTATTTATTGCATGCACATTTTAAAGTTTTACTACTCTCTCAAATATATGTTTGATGTTGGAGAAATGTGTACTTATAACTTTTAACATCGTTCATACCTCATTCATTAATAGATGACCTAAAAAAAAATTACATTACATATTACCAATAATATTAAAATTACCAACGATCTCTATCCTCTGGATCGTATTTGTAAACTTCTCCATTCCAGGACTTCTAGTAGGTATTTAAAATTTTCCATACACACATTTTTATTTATTAATATTTCTCTCATTCCATTAACTCATATTTTTAAATATAACTATTATAAAATTTATGTTTATATGTTTCCCTAAGCTAATTCAATTTTATACTTTAAATACAATAAAAAAAAAATATTAAAAATTATATTTACGATACATCTTTGTTGTACTCGCTTGGAAAATCGTTCCTTGCAAAGCTAAATAAAAAATATACTTTATTTTCTGCAGTCCCTTAATGTTTTATTTAAAAATTTTAATTATGTTTATTAATTCTTCTTAGACGATGATCTTTAGTTTTCTTCATATTCTCCCACTTATTCTTGAGATCTCCATTACATAGTCTGCTAGTTTTTTCCCCCGCGCGCTTGGTTTTCCCTCGATGCATCTTGTACTTTATTTTAGCAAATTCAATAAATTTTTCTTTATTTCCATGGATCCATTTTCTCCTTTTAGTGATTAATTTTATATCTGTTTAAACAATATTTCTTCCATTTTAATATCTTTCCTTTTTCTATGATAAGATAAAATCTAGTTTCCTTTTAGTAAATTCATATAGCACTTTATCAGATATTTTCTTCTTTTTTACTTTTGAAATTATATTTTTTAATTAATGTTTTTTTAAATAACATATTTTTCTTCCTCATTTTCTTTATATTTATTTGAACACATAATATGATTTTTCTCATAGAGAAATATGACTTAGTTTTAAGCACTTATAAAACAAATTTCGTCATAAATTTTCTCAATAGTAAATATTTCTCTATATTTTCACAAGCTCTTCTTTGTTTTTTTAGAGTTATAGACTTAGTTTCTGTTGACACGTATAAAATAAAACTTATACATTTTCACTCATTTTCTTTTAATAATTATTTCAATTATTATTTTTGGTATTTCCATCTTTACTGTAGTATGAATGGTCAAATTTGAATAAATCCACCGGTAAGATCACGTAGAAATTAGCAATTCATCTTTCTGGATACAAATTATATTATCTGTTAAAGACTAACTTTAGAATAATTATTAATTTATAAATTTAAACTACTTTTTTCAGCTTTGATGTTACAAGCAATTCAAAAAGGTTACCGTCCTCTTCAACTTTCACCCCTTTCTATCTTGATTTTTTTTCCATTTAAACCGTTGATTGGTCAATATTTTTAGGAACAATATTAGTCTTCTATTTTGATAATAAACTGATTTTAAATAATATTTATACGAGTCTGGATATTATTTTAACTTAATATTATTAAATTAAATCATATCTTGATAAACTTATTTTTTGATCTTTAAAATAATTATTAAGACAATATATAACATTTTTAACTTTTAATTTTAATGATGGATGGCAATTATATCTAGTTTTAAATTCACAAACTTTATTATTATCTACAATGTTGAAGCATTTAATATACGATCATGTCTATCTACTTTATAAAATAATATTTTTATTTATGTCTCGGTTTAAATCACCAAAACTATGTACTTTATAAAATTTGAAAATAAATTGAAACTTATAGACCAAATATAACTCTCACCATCCTAAAGTTTATTAATAAAAATATATCCTATTAATTTACTAACTATAAAATTATATTTATTTATTTAATCTATTAATTCTAAACTATTATTTTAAAATCATTACAATAATTTTAACTATCTATAGCTGTGTTATTTTGTATGGCCAGCTTTCACAACCATAAGCAATGATATTAAAACTTTATTTAACTGTTTACTTTTTAAAATACTTTATTACACTATGATCTATTAGGTATTTTAGCTTAAAATTGTATTACAAAACTATTATTACTTTTATATCACCTAAATACTACTTAAAATTTAAATTTTTTTTTCATAATTGACCTTTCTATCCTACCTATGACCTACAGACAAGGGCACAATATATATATATGTGTGTGTGTGTCAGAGATGATCATCTAGATTAACTGATGATTGCTAATTGAGCATGAAATATGTATATTGGAGATCATTTATCTCTTTCACATGTATGGGATCATCTGTATTGGTTGTATAAAATGGAGTAGGTGGCTATAGGAGCTGAAAAACTGAATTGAAATCACTTTTTAAATTACATTAAGTTCAGTATAGACAATATAATTGTATTTAAATATTTCATATTCAGACTGTATTGTGCTCATTCCTGTTTTGTGTATTTGAAGTGGACATATTAAGGGCTTATATATTGACTTATAGCCAACATGAGTATAACAACAATATTGGCATAACAAGGGCTTTGAGTGTGCCATCATCAGATTTTCCTTGATATGAATGGTTGGAGAGTGGAGAAAATTGAAGCCTGTCCATTAAAGTAGGAAGGTTTGCTGAGTTAATGTAAAGTGAGCACTGATTATACATAAGTATGGGAAATTATGAACTCAACCAATTGATGAGAGCTTGTTTTGCATAAAATTTATATATATATATATTAGAGGTAATTTATCTTTTTCACATGTAAATTGTCTAAAAGATAGTATTAATTTTGATTTATTATATTTAAAAGATACTACAAAGATAGAATAGCTTAATTATAGCAATAAATAAATATTTTTTTTAAAAAAAACTACTATAATCCTGGGTCTGGCAGGTGATATACAAAAGGTTTTAGACTCCTAGCATTATAAGTCCCTCTTATGGTCCCATTATCCTCCAGTAAATATGCATTTGGGCCACTTACCCGTTTTATCACATATGGCCCTTGATACAGTGGGAAAAACTTATTGTATTTACACTGGTCCTGGCTACTGGGCTTTGGAGTTCTGACCCATACATGATCCCCAACTTGAAATTGGTAGGACCTTGTTTCCTTTAATTGTTTTTTTTCTGCCCGGGCTTTCAGACGATGATGAACTGCTCGCTGGTCCTCTTCTCTGTCAACTTCTTGATCATCCTTGGGCAGGGGTATTTTAATTAATAGTTGCTCTGGCTTACCAAAATGAAGATGCATTGGTGTTAGCCCTGTAGCCTCATTAATGGTTCCATTAATATACTGAAAAATTTCTTCTGTTCGGTTGACCCAGCCCCGGTGGTTATCGTGGATGTAAGTCCAAAACAGCCAGTTAATTTCCCACATGACCCTCTCATAGGGGTTGGATTGGGGGTTTCTAATGGATGTCATCACATGCCTGAGACCTTGGCTCTTTATCCAGGTCTGCCATTCTTGTGAAGTGAAAGCCGAGCCGTGATCTGAGAGCATTGCTTTGGGCTTGCCGATAGTCACAAATTGCTTGCACTGTAATGCCCTAATTGCACTTTTTGAATCTGCCCTTATGACCGGGTAGGCCCATGCATACTTAGAAAATACGTTGGAGGTGACAAAAAGGTACCGACATCTACAATAGGATGGTAGTGGCCCATAGTGGTCTACTGCTAATACCTTGTTGGGTCCCAATGGGATAATGGAGGTGGCGGTACCACTGAAGATCTTTTTGGGGGTTTGCTTTTAGCACATGTATTACAATTCTGGAGGGTATGTAATATATCACTATACATCTGTGGCCAATGAAACTGCAGCCTCAGGGCTTCCTCGGTTTTTCTGGGACCATAATGTCCCACCAGGCTGTGCATATAAGTGATTAGTGGGCTTCTTAAATCAGGTGGTACGAGAATTTTCCACAATCTATTCTCAGTTTGTTGCAGCAAAAGTCCATTTTGCAATCTGTATCTCCTTTTTACCCTACCAGTGGTACATCCTTGAGCAGGGTTTCCTTGCCTTTGGACTTCTTGCATTAAATCTCTGTACTGGAGCTGCTTTTCCTGCCAATACTGCAAATTCTTAAGTTTCTTTTCAATTTCCTGGTCCAACACATTAGTCATGATTATTAATGGCTGGTCTGATATCATAGGATTGCAAGATTTAACTTCCACAGGGTGACGACTCAATACATCGGCCACAATATTTTCAGGGCCTGTGCAATAAATTAGCTTGAAGTGGAATTTCTGCAGTGACAAGCTCCATCGTATAAGGTGATCATTGTTTAGATAACTTTTATTCAGAAATTTTAAGCACCGGTGGTCCGTAATTATAATTACTTCCGATCCCAGCAATATCTGCTTGAATTTGCTGCACACCCATACAATGGCTGAAGTCTCTTGTTCAGTGACAGTATAATTTTTTTCTGCACCTCTTAATGTATGGCTACTGAAGTACAAGACCTGATGTTGGCCTGCTTGATTAACCTGGAACAGTACAACACCTAGACCTTTCTTGCTGCTGTCAGTCTGCAAATAGAATGGGCAAGTGAAATCAGAATAACATAACATCACAGTCTGGAGGAAATTGTCCTTGATTTTCTTGAAATCTTGCTCGTGCTGTTCATTCCATTCCCACTGACGGTGTTGCTTCAATAGTTCCAGCAATGTGGAGGTATCTTTTGCAAAGCCTGGATAGAACTTCTGGTAGTAATTGCAGAGGCCTAAAAAGGATCTAATCTGTTTTCTATTGATAGGCCTCAGGAAGTTCTGGATTGCTTCTACCTTATCCAGATGGGTCCAAATGCCTTGTCCATTTATGATGTGTCCCAAAAATGCAATTTCTTTTAGAGCAGGGTGACTCTTTTCTAGATTCATAGTAATATTCTTTTGGGCACATTCAGAAAAGAACTGCTTCAGGTGCTCCAGGTGTTCCTGAGGGTTGCGTGATGCAATGACCACATCATCGATATAGCACACTAATTTTTTTTTAGA